>JAWWLV010000087.1:2912320-2946248 GCA_035041135.1 Platyrinchus mystaceus
CCGGGCGGGGAGGATGGACCGGGCGGGGAGGATGGACCGGGCGGGGAGGATGGACCGGGCGGGGAGGATGGACCGGGAAGGGAGGATGGACCGGGCGGGAATGCGGCGGGAGAACCGGGAATGCGGTGGGAGAGTCAGGCAATGCCGGTGGGAGAGTTCAGACTCAGCAGAGAAGTTCTCAAGGGAATTGCGGAGTTTCCAGCAATGCGGGTGCTGATGGTGGGAATCAACACTCCAGTGACAGGAGTCACTGGCCAAGATGTGTCTGTATCTTCTGTGTAGAGGGCAGCAACAGTGCAAAATCCTCAGCTCTGAACTCAATTGAAACTACTCTTTCATAGTAGACCACAATTAAAAACAATAATACAGATTTTTGAAATATGCCTTTATTTTTCCTTGTAATGATTGTCAGAGTGTTTTAGGACTTGTTCACAAGAAAAAAAAAAAAACCAAAAAAAAAACCAAAAAAAAAAAAAAAAAACCAAAAAAAAAACAACCAACCAGTAATTTCCCAACCAACTCTGACAATATTTTAAAGCACTTACCAATCACTTCCTTTTGTCAGAGTTTTCAGTGTAAATCCATGATGATGTATTGGCCAGATACTTCTTAGGGAACTCTGCTGCCTGTTCAGAGCACTTGCTTTTATAAGAGGCTGCAATGGCCCCTTCTGAAAGCTGCTGAGGTGCTGGAGCCTGGCAAAGCTCCAGTAACACAGCAGAGCTTTGAACTTCCACTCCACTGATCCCCATCCTTTCCAATCCCTGTCATGTCCCACCTCGGGTGCAGCGCAGGGTGTACCAGTTAAGATGCTGCTTTGGTCTGTGGGTAGGGATGGAAAGGAATTGTTGGAACCATTGTTCAGTCCTTTTTTGCATTCCTCCTACCATCTGTGCTCACCCCAGCTCATCTCCCCCCTCCTTCCAGTGATGGAACTCTGTGCTCTGTTAGTGGAGGTGCCTCCTGCAGCAAACCCTGTGCATAGCAGAACCTCACAAGCAAAGACAACCCCCTGTGGCTCCTCTTGTTTACTCCAGCAAAGAATGAAGTGATTAAAGAGGCCAGAACATACCTTTTCTCCCCAGGATACACAGGAGGGGCACAGCTGAATAAATATCCTGTGTTATTGCAGTCTGCTTGGTTGGGAGTTAAACTGCAGGTAGCAAAGAGCTCTGGCAAATGCAGTGATTGCCACACTCTGCAGCCACTGACAGTCTCACAGATGAGAGCAAGTCAGAGAGATTTATAAGGACAAAGGTTGTGTTTCCTGTGCTGGAACTGGAGCTCTGGAGCTCTCTGGGCTTCCACTGAGGACAGGGGATGACTCAGTCCAATATTCTTCTGCTCTTCCATCATGTGCCTTCAGACAAAGTCTCTGAGACAGAGCAGAGATGATTCTGTGTAGGTTAGTTTTTGCATTGTCAGTCATCCCTGCACTTATACAGCATTTTGCATCTCCCCCATACTGGGTATTCTTTTCCTTAAGAAACTTTACATGTTTTGGGCTCACATCCCTGTGGAATAGGATGCAAAAATGCTCTTAGGGAACAGGAAGGTAAAGGGTTCATACCCTGTCACTTATTCGGCAAGTGAAGGTGTGTGTGAGCAAGACAGAAATTAGCAGAATAGAGATGATTTTTCCACTTAAAAAACAAAATAAATTGATATTTGAATGAAATTTTCACATGAAAGGAGTTCTGTGCTAATGAAATCTATTTTATAGCTTGTTTTGCTTCGTTTGCACATGTGTCTTTTGCTTTCCCTATTAAACTGTCTTTGTCTCAACCCATGAGATTTTTCACTTTTAGCCTTCTGATTCTCTTGCCCATCACACAGGGAGGGGGGAAGGGAGCAAGTGGCTGTGTGGGGCTGAGCTGCTGGCTGGGGTTGAGCCACGAGAAATGGAGACTAAAAAATTAAACCAAAACAATGAAAAAGCAACAAACCCAAATCTTCAGGATGTGTACAGTCCTTAGGTCTCAGTAATAACACACCACCAGGACATGACTGCTTCCTTTCTGGTCTTTTAGGAAAGGCTGATTTCCAATGATTGCAGACTCAATATATCACCTATTTCCAGACATTTACAGAATGAATTAAGGTTAAAACTGACAGTAATGTCTGGAAGAATCTCGAGCAGCAGATGGAGTAATTTTCAAATTACAGCATCCCTGTCGTTTTACAGGACGTGATCATTGTTGGTCCTGCATGTACCATTTTTTCTGTGGCACAATAAAGGACAGCCCTTTGTAGTTGCTCTACCAGCAATTATAGTGTATTTCCCTAAATAAGACATTTTCAGGATTAATTGTAAGACTCTGACTCCTCTACAAGCTTGTTGAAGTACCTCTTGGTATTGGAGGGCAAAAGGGCAGGCCCAGAGTTTGTGGTCAGCTATTGGTTTCACTGGGCACATGAGTGGCTGCATCTTGTGTAATCAAAAACAGGGCATGAAGTTAGCAAGAATGGAGAAGCAGAGTCCTAATTAAGGAAGAAAAAAAAAACCCAATGATTTTTTTCCAAAGTTAGTATTGAATGATTTTATTTTCATGTTCTATTTAACTGCTGAAGTGGGATAAAGTACCTTGGACTTGATAATAGAGTGACTCTTCTGTAACCCTTTTCTAAAACCCACAGAGAAAAGAAAGGTGTTGATTTAAGATATCCTGCAAAAGGCATGGGGGAACCCACTGAAGGCTCCTGCTGTTCAGGGTCATGGGCTACACTGCACAGCCCACTGAGCTGGGACCAAACTCAGGGTTCCTGATTGATGGAAAAACATTTGCCACTATTATTCAGTGAGCCTCACTTGCTAACATGAGCTGTCTGAGTGAACACAGAGACACTGGAACTGGGACAAATCCCAACTGCCTCTGAAATTTTCAAACTTTTTTTTTTCTTCCTTTCAGATTCCAGACAGATGAGATTTTCTTGGCACAGACCCATTCCATCTCTCCTCTGAATGACGATAAATCAGGACTTGAAGGTTAACTGACTGACTGTGGGAAGAGAAGGTACCTGGCTTTGTGATCAGATACAGCCTCATCTGCCCATTACTTTGCCTTTTCCCTTGAGTTTTGCCTCTGCTACTTCTCATTTTCTGAAAAATCCCAATTTTAATTTGATTCCAAAGTTTGCTGAGTCCAATTGATACTGTTGTTCATGTGATAGTGTAAAGAGTAAGTACATTCCTCAGGTCATAAATCATCTCAACCCGACCCCAATTAACTACAGGCCCTGGATTTAATTTCTGTCAGTACTTACCAGCCATAACAAATTAGGTCATTGTGTGTCAGTGAGACATTGGAGCAGACACTGGGAACGTCACAGGGGACTCTGATCCAGTTATGGTGCAGGAAGAGCAAAGGAGATGGAATGGATATCTTCCTATTGCTTTCTAAATAGGAGTCGTGGGACACGTGTCAGCACAGGTAAAGGATTTTCATAAGGATACAGGGAAACTCTGTGTCTGTAGGTTTTATTTCAATTTTGCTCACACAGAGAGTGAGGCAGTCTCTGACACCTGTGGCTGCCTACCTTGCATAAAGTGATTTAGCTGAAAAAATCCAGCAGCCAGTCAAACACATGAGCTCAGATGTACATTATAGGCACCTGAACTGTCTTTCCTTGTTTAAGACTCCTTCATCTTTATGTGACACGTTGCAAAGATTGCATGGGGCCTGCAAAAGAGACTGTGCCTCTGGCATTTTTGGCAAATGCACTGCTGTAGAGGTGATGGTTAATAGATCTCCCAGGTTTGAGAGATCCTTCTGAACTAGTACAGTGTCATTAAGAAGGATTCAGTGTCCTGTGGAATAAGAACTTTTTGAGCTCAATGAAAATCAACAAGGTGTGGAAAGAGTGTTGAATCCACCATCCCAGAGGCTGAGATTTATACCTTGGGTTTGAACAGGAAAATCTGAATGACTCTTTCCTATAATTTGCTGCTTTCTCTGTGCTGTTTTACCAATAACGTTTGTCTTGTTCATTTAATGTTATCATAAAAGTGCAATAACAAGACAATAATGGTGAATAATCAGAAATTCCATCCCTAAAGAAGGCCAATGAGATCAGTTGTCTAAGGACTACCAGCATGAGAAATTAATTAATTCTTTGGTTTCCAATAAAATACTGCCTGCCTTTATCCCTGTTGTATAGCACTGACTGCTTCTCAATTGAGTAATGTAGTTTTTATTTGTGAAACCTCATACCATTAAATGCAATGAGCTCATCCTTTTTCTTGGCATCACCTCATCTTGATCCTGGCAGAGACACAATGAAATCACAGCAGAGAGAAGACTGTAAAAAAGAGAGATCATTTTTCTCCTAAAAATAATACTAGTCAAGTTGGCCCTAGCAACTGTGAAGGAAAGTGAAAATTCAAGCCCAGTTTTGTCTTGGAAGTTATACACAGATTACAAATCCAACATTATTACCCTTGCATTGTTTTCCAAACAGTGAGTTATATTATTCTACATATCCATGTATGTAAAAGGTAGCAAAGCAACTGCAACTAGAATTGATTATTTCATTTGGAAGCAACCTGCAACAATCACTCAGTCCAACTGTTTGGCCACTTCAGGGCTGACCAAAAGTTAAAGCATATTTCTAAGACTACTATTAAGTGCACTGAAAGCTCTAGAAAGTTTCAGGCACAACTTTCTCTCCAGCTGTTCTTTCAACCTGTTACTGGCTGAGAAATTCTCATAATGCACAGAGAAAAGAAACTATTGTGTATAAGCAATAATGGGATGCTGTGGGCCAGATTCTGATCTCTTGGACAAAATCAGTGTCAAACCAGACAAGGGCTCCAGATGTCTCAAATCCCTGGAATTTGAGCCTTTTCCAGCACTTTACAGTTAGAGGAGAAGGGTGTATGGGACCTTTTTGGTTTTGTTCTTGATACTTGCCTATTTTAAATGATAAAATGCCTTTGTGGCAAGGCCTGCTCTGAGCCAAACACTGTGAGGCTCTGATCTTAACTAATATCTCAGGGTGCTACAAAAATGCAAAGGGTAAATGGATGGTTTTGCAGTAAGTTTCTTTCTCTTGTGGCTTTCTTGGACTTTATAAACAACTCTGCTAGGATTGGGAGGCCTGTTCTTTCAGAAATCTTGCAGAGGGACAAGAAGAATTTAGTTATTGCAGTAGAATGACTTTTTTCACCCTTATTTGTTTGATGTTTGAATAGATGGAAATGTCTTCTCAGTGTGTGAATTAAAGGCTTCCTGCCTAGAGTGTGCAAAGGGCTCTGAGCATTCACAGGATATAAAACAGATTCATAATGGAACCCAACAGTATAAACATGTCTTCAGTGCAGACAGGAACCCTCATATCTTGTAATGTGGAACAAAACCCAGTTGTGTCTGTGTTCTCTTCTGCAAATAAACAAGTGAGGGATGTGCCTAAAATGCTTCCCTGAGACAGAAAACTTCTCATCTCGTTGTTTCATTCTCTTTTTAATGCATTTATTTTTTATTGAGACACTTTAAAGAAGTTTAATGTAACTTTGCTGTAACTCAGTCCAGCTAAATTTAGGCCTCTTGAAGACAGCAAGTAGCCTGACCCGGGTCCACATTGCTAGTCCTTTTAAATAAGAGGTCTTATTTTATACTTTGTGCCATTTTCTAGGTATAATCATAGAATATTGGATGAATGCACCCTTGAATGAAGATTAGGTTCTTGAGCTCTACTTTTCCCCAGAATCTCCTTTTCAATTAACTTCAGACAGAAAAAATTGTGGATAACTATTATGGAGAATGATACTTCTTTTCCCTGGAAAATAACTTCCTGGCTAGATTTGTTAGATACCCTGATACTGAGACCAGAGGTCTATCCTTCTCAGCTGAGAAAAGTGGATGGAGCAATTAAATGAGATCTGATAGAGTTTTCTTTTTCTGTGTTGGAGACTGTGCAGAGATTCTCAACAGTTACATCATTTTCTTTGATCATCTCTCATGAGAGAAATATAGAATGAAGAGGATTGAAATATGCAGAAAAGGGTCAAAATATAGAAATATAGAATTAAAAGTAGATGAAGGTATAAAACTGTAAGGATGTTCACAGTGAGTATTGAAAGGAATAATCCTTTTTCTGATGTCTTTCCAATGATCAACTTTGCTGTAGCACTGTTGGGCTAACACTTACCTGGTGTTATGTTCCCAAGCATAGGAAATACTCCACATGTGCCACTCATGGGGACAGATTAGCATGGGGTATTAGTGTGGGGCTGAATTAGAAATCAAAGGCTGTAAGAAAGTGCCAATTCACATCTGTTTCCTGCTCCAGAGCCAGGGGTACAGAGCATGATTGAGGGAGGTTTGAAAAAATGTTCTCTTCTTTAAAAAGGAAAGAGAGAAACATGACTCAACCCTCCATGGTATGAAGTCACCATCCTCTCTGTTATTCACTCCCATTATCTTTTTGCAATCTGTTCCCAGAGGAGCTTCCAGACAACCAGCTGCTTATCCCTGCCTAAGAGCTATTTAAAAAAAAATAGAATAACTATTATGGTACAGAGGAAGGGAATAGTGGTGTAAAAAAGTCTGGTACTGTATGAAAATCCTTCCTTCATGTAGAAAGTAAAACAATGTGGCCTTGTGTGTGGGGAGGGCTCTGCAGCACCTGCCTGTGTTTGGCACTGCAGTGGGAACTGCCCGGTCATAACTCACAAATACGGCCTGAAAGGTGATACCCTGAGGCTGAGATTATTTTACAGCCACAAGTTGCAGACAGACAAAAGCCCTTCTGCTGGAATCACTGGAAGAAAGTGGATTTCCTGTCTATCTGCCTAGAGGAGCTGCCTGGATCCAGCACTCAGAGCCCAGTAACTCATACAGGAGTATTTCTTGAACGGGCTGCTCGCTTCCCTCTAGGGTAAGGAATTACACAAAATATGAGATAGTAGCTGGTGAAACTTAATATGAGCACTGCTGGAGGTGGGGGAAGAAAATGGGGTAATTGAAAAGTTGTGTGTCTGTTCTGTAAAATGCCCTGATTTGTTGTGTGTGCTTGTCTCCACACACAGGAAATTCTATAGGAAGTAGGATTTATAAGCTTTGCTCATGTAGGATATGTCCCAGTAAAAATCTCTGGCCGTGAAGTGTTTGTTAAAAGGGCTCTCTTATTTTCCAGACAGTGTGAATTGGAGGGTTTGGTTCCTTAGTCACACACTTGCCTGTGAAATTTTTTTCTCTGAGGGTGATGAGGCCCTGGCACAGGTTACCCAGAGAAGTAACACCCCATCCCTGGAAGTGTTCAAGACCAGGTTGGACTGGCAGGAGTTATCTTTAAGTTTTCTAAGTGGCTCCATTGACTGGAAAAATCACTATCTTAAATCTGTAGAATGCTGTGGACAAACTGAGGACTAACAACAGAGGAGACATGGGGTACAGAAACTGTAAAACAAATCAGGGCCTCTGCTACACTGGCATCTGGCTAGATAGATAAACAGTCTATAAAATCTATGAGTCTAAGGAAAGTGCCTCTCCTTCTCTGTTTAGAAGAGGCAGCACAGATATTAAGGGCTATAGCACATTTTTTTGTGTTTGTACAGATATCCCCCTTCCCTGGGGGCTGTTTCCACTGGCTATATATGGGTAGCAAGTCTTGCTGCTCTGCCTGCTTGTACTTCCCGGGGAAAACCTGCCAGAGCTCTCTGATGGGATGGGGATGATTGTGTGCTCAGATTATTTATTGAGAATCAGGCATGGGGAGCACTGCCAAACATCCTGAGGTAGCTTCCCTCCCTTCTGTGAGGAGGATACAGCCTGATTTGTATTTCTGAGAAAAATAATTGCAGGTCAGAGATTTTGCTCCCAGACAACAGGTTTTGCCTGAAAGATTCGTGGCACCAGAGGTTCAGAGGTCAAATGCTTTGATGTCAGGAGTGAAATGTTCCTTCTCAAAACACTGAAGTCTTAGAGTAAGCAGATGGTTTCATGAAGAAGCTGCCTAAGCACAAAAAGATCTCACAGGTGACTCATAGCTTATTTCTCAAAATCCAGAGCAAGAATAGTTTCAAGCTGTAATTATGGGTGCAGAGTGAGCTCCCATTAACTGGCTTTTAAGTGAATTATGATTTAATATGCTACCATTGACTGCTTCCTTGAAAGGGCAGATTTATTAGCCTCTTTTCTGAGTGAGGAGCTAATTTTGGTTTACATTGGTAGCCAAGAGCCAGAAAGTTTTCATCCCAAAATAAGCTACTTTTGCAGGTTGCAAACTTTCTAAGTGGGGAAGAGGTGCTGTACAGTGTTAATTGGCTTAAGAGGTTACAGGGAGCTGAGTAACATAGAACTCCTGCCCATGGTGATTTGTGTTGCAGGAGATGAGAGCAGGATGTCTGAGTTAGCACCAGAGTTCTTCACAAAACTCAGCTTGTTTTAGTGTTTGCCAAGAGCTAAACCACTGACTTTAGTCAGAAGCCTAATCTGAAGACACCAAGGTTTAAGAAGCAGAGCCCTAGATATGTTCTGTTCTTAAAGTTGCAGTAAAGCATAGCTTCTTCTCATCTATTTTCTTTTAAAAATAAGTATTTGTAACAGTTTTTGCACAAACACATACTCTAAACTGTTAATTTTTTTCATCTCTCGGTCAGAGTTTGGAAACGTCAAGAAGGAGAGCAATGGATGTTTCTTCTTAGCAGATACAGAAATCAGCTCTTTGAAAAGAATACAACACCTCTATTAAAAAAAAATGATATTTATCTGTTTTGAGGTTTTTTACAAGTGGAATTACCACTGATAGCTTTATAAACATATTATTCAGATATACAAATTTCTACCCAGCAGATCTACAGTTTACAGGCAACCACAACAAATATGCAACAGAGCAAGGTGAGAGGAAGGCAGTATGTCATAGCTGCCATAATGGTGACCTTTCAGATATTTAAACCACTGTTTCAGTATTCTCAATTCTCATATTGTGGTATGCTAGTGTAAAATTCTGTTTAAAATATGGCATTAGTACATTAAACAAAAAGATAGAAGAAATGAAAACAGGCCCAGTGCTTTTCTAAATCTTCATAACTTGATATACTATAAGTTTTGGTCGAAAGGGAGGATAATTTCAAGTGGAAGTGTTCTCAAGTGTTCTTAAGACTTCTGGTGATGCTGTTTATGGGAAAACTTGAAAACACAACAGTGATAGCTGTTGTGTTGAGGGTTCTATCTCTGCTGTGCCTGCTGTGCTATTTGGTGATGACAGCTTTGAAAAAATATTTGAGACCTAGGAATTTAATTTCAGAGATCTAGGAATTTAATTTCAGGATTTACAGTGAGGTTGGAAGGAATCTCCCTCTGCAAATTGCTGCCATCAACAAGGCACCTGCCTTCTTGGACTGTCAGTGTGAAAGCCATCTCCTCTGAAACTGCCAAGCAGAATTCTGTGCATAATTTTATTTTGTAATCTTATTGCCTAGCTATGCAGGTGTTCAATTCATTTTGCAAGAAAAATCAGTGACTATCAAAGCATTTATTTCTCTCAAAGTAAGGCACGAGTAAAATGTGTATTGCCAAGTCCAAATACACACTGAACAGATGTGACCAGGGAAAGACTGGATAAGAATACATCTCTGTTATCACTCCCTGACTGACAACCTGTATTTTCTGAATGTCTGAGCATCCAGACAACATTACTGCTGTTTTATATTCAGTGTTATTGTTTTTTTTCTGTAGACACATCTGTGGCAGTAAGACAGTTCCAGAGACAAAAATCAAAACCATGCCCTCCTTTGGCTTTTTCCCCCCTGTGCTCTTTAACTGCCTCTTTAACATAAAGCATCACACACCTTTTAAAGACTACAGGGCTACAGGATTTGCAAGCAGCACGATCTCACTGAGCAGCTGACCCAAAGCAGTGTTGCATCTGCATTCTGATGGATTACTTTCTCCAGACTCCTCTCCAACTGCTGCAAGGACTACTCAGAGCTGGGTGAGGCAGCAGAGTCCACATCTTCTGTGTCATGTTCATGTGGGGACACTGGTTGCCCACCTTTAACACGTTTCCACTTCATTCTTCTGTTTTGAAACCATACTTTGACCTGGGTGATAAAAAGGAAATAATTACTTATTGTCTCAACCTGAGCTGTATAAGCAGAGCTATGCATATCTGTGGAATTCTAGAAGAAAAGGTGAACAGAACTTTACAAGTTTAAGTAATTCATCTTTTTAACATGGATGGGAACAACTCTTTCTAAACTGCTCCAGACAGACTTTCCCCTGAAACCCTCAAAGGTAGCACATGTGCTTTGCCTAGAACCTGTCTTCATGTCAAATAAACATCTCAACACAAAGGGCACAGTTCCTCTCATGTATTTTTAACATCTAGGCCATCCAATCTAATGCTTCAGAAATTTTAATTTGCTTCACATAATTGAGCAATTATTGTTCACTAGGCTTAGAAAAGGAAACCTGGACTGAGATGACAATGAGAGAACAGAAATACATCCACAAAACTCTGCATTTTTGTCTTTCTTTATCACCTCAAAATACCACCCAGGAAGAATGCATGTGTCAAACATATGATTCTAATAATTTCCTGTTAATTGCAGTCTAAGGTGGTATCCATATTCCATATCCAAGCCTTGATATATCAATATGTACCAATGAATGGTGGTAAACAACAGCTTTTAAGAGATCAGTTATTACCAAATCTATCTTTAGTTTAGAGAAACATAATTAAACGTATTAACTACTTACAGAAATTTGTAACAGGTGTGTTTGAAAAGAATGTGGAGGCTTTGTTTTAAAACACCTCTGTGCCATTGCAAAACACACCCTCAAGTAACATCTGGTTTTTAGTGTTAGGGGTTTTTTTGTGGGGGGAGAAGGAGGAGTTTGGAAAGTACTTGTCTTTCGGTGAGGTCCAGGTTCACAGCTATCTCGTATCTCCTGAGCCTTGTCAAGTAGTTATGGTGGGCAAATTCAGCTTCCAGCTCCTGCAGCTGCTCCTTTGTGAAAGCTGTTCTTTCCTTCCGTGATTTGCTGCTGGTTTCTGTCTTGTTGCTCGGGTTCTGGTTTTCTAAGAGGCAAAGCACACTTTGTTGTGTAATTTACAGTTCTGTTTATGTGTGTGAACATGTGGATTGTGGAGGTCTGAGCTAAATAACTCACTGAAGTGCTCAGTGGAAGTTTTAAGATGTTTGTGTTATGTCCCCTCTAGCTCAGTGTGACTTATTGGTGCTGCCAGCCTTATGTTTGAGGGGACAGAGGTGGGACAGCTCAGTCAGGAAGGGAACTGCCTGTGTCAGTCACAGACCTGTAGTTGTGGGAAGGAAGTTCTCATTCCTTGCTGGCATTGCATTGAAATAATTTCCTTCCCCAATTTTTTACTTTCATTGCTTATATTCACATTCTCACCCTCCCTTGACCTGCTGTCGGGAAGGGGAAGGGGAAGGGAAAGGGAAAGGGAAAGGGAAAGGGAAAGGCAAAGGCAAAGGCAAAGGGAAAGGGAAAGGGAAAGGGAAAGGGAAAGGGAAAGGGAAAGGGAAAGGGAAAGGGAAAGGGAAAGGGAAAGGGAAGAAAAGAGTGATGCTTTTCCCCAGGGTTAATTCTCAGTCTCACAAGTGCTTTCATTCCATTGCCTGTATTCTCCCACAACCCTGATTTCACATCACCTACCTGAGCTTTCCTTTTTTCTTTTGGGTGGCTTTTTCTCAGTGTCATTTGCAGTATTTTCTGGTACCTCTTCATCTTCATCCACACCCGCTGTCACACTCACTAGGTCTGGGCTGCTGCCCTCTAACTCCCCAGATGCCAAGGCCTGTTCTGGACTGAGTTGTCTCCTGGTCTCAGTTGCTGCCAGGTGCCAGTCAGGGTGTTGGAAAGGGTGATGCTGCTCCCCAAACCCTCGCTCCTCACGTGGGAAGCTGTGGGGAGCCGTCACCAAGCAGGAGGTTGAGAAATCAGAGTAAGTGTCAAAGTCTGGTCTTTGCTGGAAGGAGAAGGGTGCTGCTGGGCAGTGGTTCAGCCCTGGGGCTGTGCTGACATCCGTGTGGGTGCTCCTCAGGCACCCCCAGAGGGTCGGGGGGGGCTGTGGGCTGCGCATGCAGCTGCTGCTGCTGGGATCCATTTGCTTCCACTCCTGTCCACACTTCAGTGATGGTGACTGGTGACAGCTCAGGCTTCAAAATCAGAAGAGAAGCAGAGGGTAAATCTTCCAAATTTTACAGAATGGATTTCTTCCCTAAACAACAGTTTGCTCGTGGGTTTTGTGCTGCTGCAGATTTGTCACTGTGGGAGCTCTTCTAAATCTCTTCATTGCCCCGACTGGGAAACAGGACCCAGATCTGTGCAGGGATCTCCATGAGTTGCTTCCCAAGGCCTGCAGTTTTCTTCCCTGTGAAGTGCTGGGCATGAGTGAAACACCTTTTAAATACTGTGCTGGGGAGAGAGTGACAAGTTTGTAAAGTGAAACGTGAGTAAGGGGGAGGGAGGGGTTAACACACATACTCTCAGCCCCTCCAACCAAAGCAAAGCAGGCAGCTATTAATCATCTGAAACCTTATATGCACATCTAATGGGATTTGCAGATGGAGCCTTTTAAAGAAACAATGTCTGTTTTTCTTTTTTTTTTTTAAAGTGAAGGAGCTGCACACAAAAAAAGTCTTTAATGTTTCTTTGTAACACTATGAAGTTATTTTTATTGCGCTGTTAACAAAACTCCCCAAATCTTAGGTTTAGAAAAAGCCCTAAAACATAATTCAACCGACACCAAATTTCAAGAACTTAAGTGGGAAATGAAAGTAAGAAAGGAGTTTACTAATTATATGCAATTTAAGGCCCAATCCTAAAATTTAAAAAACCATTAAACCTGGCTTGTACACACATGCAAGGATGTGAGGGATGTTTTGTTAGGTTTGTAACACGTGTATTTACTGAGAGTTGGAGTTTGCTGCCAATGACAGTTATTCTTTCTGTGTTCTACTTTCTAGAGAGTTTTCAATATGCCACCCCTCCTGCAAGGAAATCTCTTGATCTTATGACAATGAAAGACATGGTTTTCATCTTTAGTTGAAAGTTTTATAGTTTTTCCTAGCAGAAAGCAGATTCTTAGACCTTAGAGCCATCAGAGTTGAAAATACATTAGCAGGGAATCTGTTCTCAGTGCCTTTTTCACAGAAGTGTGGCAGCTGGGAATGCCCCAAACCCTGCTAATGCTGGGGTTACTGGAACTGCTCTCAAAGTTGTTCTCCTTATTTTTAATGACTATTTATGTGTACATGTGTTCCATGTTTCCATAATCTGCTTGCAACCATTTCAAATACTCCCCCAGGCCTTGCTGCACGTTGTGTGTGCCCCTTTCTGATACCTAATTCATTCTCTAGAAAGAACTCTCTTAAATATTTAAATCTGTTGTTCTGTTGCATTAGATAATAAACATTAAAAAGTATTTCATACTCACTGGCAGGAGGAAAACCCCCCAGACTGCTCTTTTTCTGAAAGGTCAGGTTATAATGACATTATGAATGCTGTAAATGTTCCAGGCATTGGCAGAATCTAAATCAGAGCCCAGAACTTTTTGCCAATGCAGAATATTTAATTTATATTCTGTGTGTGTATTGTCATATGTTTAGCATGTTGCTCATGCAGATTATTAGAGGTTTGTATGAATTCAGCCTAAGCCTGTTGTTTTTCAGTCCTACCTTCAGCCTACAAAAAGATCTAGTTAATTATTCAAACATTTATGTTCTTGCACATATGCTTGCAGGGATGGAAGAGAAAGGAGGATTGTCCTTTAATCTCTCAGCCACTTCAGTCAGGATCAGCTTTAGGCTCCCACTCAGGAATCCCCTTCAGGTTCTGATCAGAGTCCATCTATCTGCAGGGCCTGACTCAGTTTCCCAGCAGAGCTCTCACTGTTATTCCTCTGGTTACAGATGTGGGAAAAGGAGATGCACTGTTATTCCTCTGGTTACAGATGTGGGAAAAGGAGATGCTGTGCCCTTCTGGGACGTGGGAACCCTCAGATCCTGCAGAGCCCCAGCACCCTCAGCAGCTGGTGCTGTCACTTGGTGCCTCAGCAGGGGCCAGGGGACCTCTGCATCTTCCTGACACTTTATTCCTGAAAGAACAACAATCATCCCTTCTTGCTAAATCCCATTTGTTGCTCGTGGCAGCCACCTTTAACCTTCGTAAAGTCAACATCTCTTCAGTCAAGGACTGAAAAACTGGGAGAAAAAAACGGCATGGAGGGGGTTGAGTTTTTGTGGGGAATGCTCCTGTAACAGGCTGGGAAGTGGGGATTTGTCTTGGAGCTTTCTGTCAGTCCACCCTGTGACTTCCCCAGGCAAACAGGAGACCCAGAGGAGGGCAGAGAGCTGGAGAAGGGATGTCAAGGTCAGACACAGCAAACACCTGGCAAGGAGAGGAGGATGGGGCTTCAACAGCCACCAGAGTTAGGAAGGAAACACCAAGCCCAAAGATGGGCTCTGTGGGTCTATCAGTCATTTTAACAGTTTTCTCAGCCCTTCTGAAGGTATAAAAAACAGAAGCACAAAGCTTAGGCTGATAGAGGCAGTCTACCTAGAAGGGAAAAATGATCTCCCACCAATGCAAGTTAAAGAGCCATGTGGTTAAAGAGCTCTATTAAAAGACATTAGATGTTGGACAAAATGTCAGGAAACGTCGACTTGCATTTTGCTCTAATGCCGTATGACAAATTAGTCAAGCTTAAAAGGCCTATACTTGCAGGAAATCAGTATTAGATTTTTGATAATTTGAGGGAGGTGGTCTAGAGAGTGAGAAAGTCTGCATTTCTTCTCAAAAAAAAAAAAAAGGAAAAGAAGAAAAGCAGCTATTTTGTAACAGTGATATCATGGTTGTACATTATCTTTATATCTCTCCTCTCTAAACTTCTGGGAAAAGGTTTTCAGTCAATTTTTAGGGAGCTTTAAAGCAGAAATTATGTGTGGTGCCAGAGAAATAATGTTAAAGAGAAGATGCCAAAGAACCAGCTTCTCAGTCTGAAATAGTATAAGGAATATCTGAAGTTATGTGAGCAAATCATGCTTTTAGCTCTGAAGAGTTTTACCTAAAGCATGTTACACCTACTGGGATTCAGTGCCTGACTTGCTCTGCAGATGGGGAGCTGGCATCACCACCACAAGAATTTCTAATTTAATGATAATATTACTCTTAGCACTAAGTCAATATTTCCGGTATTCATTAAATTTGATGGCTTCACAGGACTGAAAAAAAAAAAATCCTGCTTCAAGCACAGGAAACATCAAGAAGTGTTCAGAGACACTTACATGATAATTTTTCTTAGGACAGAGAGCAGTAGAAGAAAAAAAGCAGAAGAAAGATGGGGCCAGCTTTAAGTTTGCAGTAATCAAAAAAATGAGAAAAGGTGGTGCTGCTGTCACTGAAAATGGGCAATTTGACACAGTAAATTCTAGTGTGGGTAGATGTGTACATGTATTCCTTGTACCTTGAATCTGTTCCCACTTAACTGGAATTTTCTTGTGCAAATTGTTTTAAACACTGTCATCTGGTTTCTCTCTACTACTAAGAAGACAATATGAGAAAACAGATAAATATATATATATAAAAATCAATTGAGATTTAGCAAAGGAAGCAAAGTGTGTTCCATTTTTTCAGTAGCCATGTGCTAAGAGAGCAAAGATCTTGGCTTGCAAGTCCAGGCACCAACTTCTGTATTCCCTGCTTGTTTCTCCTCTTTCACTTCTTTTTCTGGATTTCAGGCCCAGTGTCAGGTGAAGATGAGGAATATCCTTTCCTTGAAAGGTCTTAAAAGCAAACAGTGTCTCAGCTACAACATGAATCCTTAAGACAGGAAAGACCATTTGCCCAAAAATTTGATAAATCATCTTTTTTTACCGCCTCTTGTCTTTATGTTGTGCATGTGGTTGTGGCTGTTTCATGAAGACCTAAATGTCCTGAACAAGGTTCAAGGCAGCAGAAGCTTTCTATTAAATTCAGAATATTTTGTAAGATCAACAAAAAACAGTTAAGGGGTTTGATGGTCAAATAGTTTGAAAGATACAAAATTAGCTCAGTTTTTGGCAGATTACAAAACTCATCTGTTGTTTTCATCAGATAATGTGAAAGAAACAGGGATTGTGGCATCCCCAAGGAACAGAGAGGAACAGAACATTCAACCTTTTAAAACCATTTTTTATAGATATCTACACTTAGACTCCAATGCACAGTTCATGTATTTTGAGGCAGGGCAGAATGCAACATTTTCATTTTGAGGTTTTTTATATTAAGAATCCCATATGTTTCTGGACATCCTGATAATTATGTTTATAGGATTATCTGACAGTTGATAAACTTTTAAATCTCTTCAGTGCTAAGACATCTGCAGTACTTTTCTTGAGACCACCCTTTGCTGCTGCATTTGTCATTGTCTCTACAATCCCCTTCACTGGAGCCAGTTGAACTAAAGGCAATTAAGTGAAAGTTTTAGAAAAGCTTTTTATAAGAGTCAGAACTCATTCCTATGTCAAACAACTGTTATGGAAAATTATTTCTCCCCTTTCTTAAATTAGGTTTTCTCTGGGTTCTTATTATTTGGAATGTAGTCACGGAATGTTTATTGTTGTGAAGAGATCAGTGTCAAATCCGGTTTTAAAGATGTCCTACGGAATCCTGTCTAGTAATTAAAGTTCAACCAGCTGCCATTTGATTGGGGAATTCTGCCGAAACTGTAGAACACATTACAGAACACATCACTGTGATGTGTTGTGCTACATCTTAGAACTAGAGCGACGACGCCTCATTTCTGTTCAGTTTAAATTCTCTTTTCCCGTCAGTTCTGCTGTGAAGAAATTAACTGTGAGTGGTGGAACATCTCCCTCTATTGGTACCTTTTTAAATGCGCTGTAACTGCGGTTTCCGTTTCATCGCACCAATTTTCACTGTTTAAGAAACCCTTGAACCACATTTTCCTTGTTCCACGGCCTCATAATCTCTACTCCAAGAGGTTACAAGGCTATAGACAACTATTCATGCTGTGCAGGTTGTAGATTATTGTATACAGAAAGGATTACTGAGTGCAGCATCCTTACTTTATATGATGCACCATCATATGTTTATATATAGACAATATTCCATAAAACATTTTTCCTCCCTGACTGTTTGTGTAAGCGTACTGCTGACAAGCACAGTTTGCCTTGGAAAATCATTTACAAATGTGATTTTAACGTGTTGCCTTTACATAAATATATCAGTACAGAATCTTTGTAAGGATGCTCTGTTTTCACACCACGAGGGGGAGATATCTGCCGGCAATTCTGGGTGAAGAAACAAGGGCAAAGTCGTAGGTGAGTTGATGCCTTCCTCCTCCCCGCCTCCCACTTAAAAATAAATAAATAAAATAGCGCAGCTAAAAGTATGCAGATACTTTATAGAGAGGCCCCATCATTCTTTTGGTTTAACATAAAAGAAATAATAATAAATTTATGAACTGTAGCACCTGTGACCGTGTGAATTCCCATGGAATTGTGCAGTCTGTTCCACAGCCCCACGGGCAGGATTTGCTTGCACAGCCTTCAGGCTGTGAGGATGGTCCCAGCTGAGGGGCAAGGAAAACTGGAGAGGAACTCCCTCCCAGGAAAGAGGCCTCACCTGAGCATGTAAAGGACTTAATAAATTCACAGCTGGACCAATTCTTTTAGGAAAGGCCGGTGCTTCAGTGTACAGCCAACAAAAACAAGTTCACAAACCCTACATTACAGCTAATGGTAAAGGAGGAGGGAAATCAAGGCTTCAGACAGGAGCATTTGGGAGTACTAAAAAAAGAACTGTGAAGACTTGTTTTTGCAACAGAACAGGGGCACATTCTGACTCCTTGGCCTTTGGGTCCAGGGACAAGGTTCTCCCCAGATTTGCTGAATCCATACCCCTCCTCTCCCTAGGTGTGAGCCTTTGCCTTGTGGGTGTTAGCTCATTTGGTTTTATTTTATGTTTATAACTTATACAATCCAGGCCCCTGCAGCAAATTATGAGTGTGTTTGCCAGATTGTTGTCTAGGACTAAGGGGAGAAGCCAATTTTTCTTCTTGTCTTTGGACTGTGGCTATTTTTGGGAGAAATGGGTGTGAGGAACACAATCCTGTGCTCGAAGGTGACTGTGACAGCTACTCCTGTGGTTTGTTGCTTGAAGACAGTGAGGCACCGTGGTTCCTGCTGTGACTCAGGATGTAACAGTTATGGTTTATGGAGAAGAAACTTGATTTTCACATTTTCTTGAGTACTGCATGTCCTGCTCTTTTTAGTTCCATGCATGAAAAGAAGAAAAAAAAAAAAAGGAGAAATGTTTCTGATGGATGCCTTGTTTTTTAAAGTGTCGAGCAAGTGGATGCCCCAAAAGGGTGTAGATTTTAAGATTGGGGAAACTGAGGTGAAATTTGTTAACACAAACGTTCACCCATCCACCCCACTCCCACACAGAGCCAGACATGTCAAAGCAGCCAAAGGGAACAGGGTAAAGATGCTCCAGGATAGCTGAAAACAAACCACCTGCATCCCACCAGAGCACCCTGCAGGAGCTGGACCTGAACAAGGAGAGTGCACTGCAAACAGGCACTAAGGAGGTGAATCAATGCTAAACCTGACAAAGAATGATCCACCCCAGACTGGATAAACATTTAGTTCAAGATAAATCATGATTTTCCAGGTTTCTAAGCCATCCTTTCCCCAAGGTTTACTCCAAGCAGGGACTCCTGGTCCAGGGGCTCCCTCTGCGTCTCCCTGGCAGTTTTCTCAGCTGGAATGGTCTCTGTTGTTGCCATGACAGTGACTGCCAGGATCATAACACAAAGGTGAGGAGCCTCTAAGTTGAAGGAGGCCTCATGTAGGGTTTGATTGATAGAAAAAGTGATTTTTAGCTTGGTAAGAAAGAGTGTGAGCAGCTCCTCCACTTGCCCCTTGCTGGGTTCCCAGGGCCTTAAGCCCTCTAGTAAATAAGGAAGTATTTGCCCAGAAGTTATGAGAACAGAAGCTGATCTAAAGAAAAAAAAAACAAGAAATTCTTCTATTTATTTCTGAAGGATTCCAAATTGAAAACAAAGCAAAACAAAACAAAACAAAAACCCCAAACAATCCACCAAAATAAAAAAGCTGTAACTGGGGCAAAGAGAAGCTGCTGATTCTTCCCCTATGATGTCCCACATTGTGACTATCTGCAGCTGGGAGCATATACTGCTACTGGCAGATTTAAACACCCTGACACTTGGGTTTTGGAAAGTATATTTGTTTTTTGGCCAGTCAGTCTGACCAGTTAACATTACTCTCATCAGAGAGAGCTGCAAGACTTCAGGTTGATGTCACAAAGTGCTGTCTGTTCTGATTCCCACAGTTGCTTCTTACCCCTGTTTTTAGGGGACTTTTTAAGATCACTAGAAAGGAAAAATCTCTGATTGAATTTTCATTATTATAATGTTCTGATTCTCAAATCTGCTGAACAAATCACAAATCAGAATGTGTTTGTAGGTCTAACATAATATTCCTATTACCAACTAGTGGAGTTCTTAGAGAGACAAAAAAAATAGGAGGGAAAATGACAGAATAAACACTTTCATAATGATTTCTTTATGCTTGCTAGTATTGTTTCAGACCTGCAAGATTTTCTCAGTTATTTAGGTCAGTAAACTGTGGGGAAGAAGTGTGGAAAATACACTTGTGTCATCACAGAATCAATTAGATCAGAAAAGGCCTCTGAGATCATCGAGTCCAACCTGTGACTGATCCCTACCTTGTCACCCAGCCCAGAGCACCCAGAGCCATATCCAGTCATTCCTTGGACACCTCCAGGGATGGGGACTCCACCACCTCCCAGGCAATCCATTCCCATGTCTAATCACCCTTCCTGTGAAGAAATTCTGCCTGATGTCCAATGTGGACTTCCCCTGGTGCAGATTAAGACTGTGTCCTCTTGTCCTATCGCTGGTTGCCTGGGAGGAGAGGCCAAACCCCACCTGGCTACATCCTCCTTTCAGGTAGAATGTGATTTATACCTGTGATTAAATCCATATTGAATAAACAGCTGGAGTTATCAGTATATTGCAATAATAGTTCCTCTTTTTATTTGATGCCGATCAGCAACAATGGTTTCCAGCCATGAACGACACCAATAACACCATATGACATTTTTGACTTGGGAATGAGAGTTGTTTCATTAGAAAATGTGAGGAACAGGGACTGAAAGTTGAAAGGGTTTTTCCATGTGATGATTGGGTTACCATACAGCTGTAGGTGTCTATGTGTTGCATCTATAGCTGGAAGTGGATCTTCAAGAGCTCAACATGCAGTGATAGGTTGAATTATCAAGTTGTCTGTTTTGCCAGAGAAACTAATAGCCATAGAGGACTTAGATGTCTACTCTGTTCATTTCTGTGCTGGAAATGGCCAAAATTAAACACAAACTGACATTAAATTCACACTTTCAAGTTGTTCCCTTTTGAGAATAATGTAGGCTAGATCCAATTAGTAATTACCACTTATTTATTATGAACAAGTAGAACTCTAATTAGGCTTATTGGAGCCTCAGCTACTCCCTCAGATTGGATTAGCAGATAAGGTACTTCTTGTGCTGGTAATTATGGTTTACCATGAAATTACTCTCCCCTCTCCCCCCAAAAAAGCATCGAATTAGCCATGAGTGGAATTATATTTATCACAGGACCCTGTGCAGCAGAGACTTTGCAAATAAATACAAACAATTAGAAAACCACTCGGAGTGCTGTGCCAGCACAGTAATTAGGGTTTGAAAACAGGAATTTTTGCTGAGGCCAAACTGGATGGGTTGTCATGTAAGAGAAGCTGAAGTGTGTTCAGCAAGCACCTCTGCTGGTCCCCTCCCAGGAGCTGACCCAGCAGAAGGAGCAGAGCAGATAACAGAGTGTTGTTCTACCACCATGATCCTGGAGGAAGGAGCAGACTTTGGGAATTCACCAGTGCAGGACAGGCAGATGACCAAGTCAGACCAACACAAGGCTGCTGCAGTGTATTTCAGTAAACCAAAGGATAGCAAACACAAACTAAACCTGACTTTTTTCCCTTACCCAGACCTGAATTCCAATGATGAGCCTAAGGCAGCTTTTTCTTTTCATTTCACTTAGATGTGATTTTTGATCTTGAAAGGACTTAACAACACAGCAATGAATGCAATTCAGAGATAGACAGTGAAAGCTAGTAGATTCTGAACGGCTTCATAAATAATTAAGCTCCAGTTATTAATAAACATGCTTGCCATTAAAGGGAGAAAGGCTGAGGAAGTAAATAAATTCCCTTCACTAGACTTATAGAATGTATAATTCAAAATATGTTGACAAAAGCAAGCTGTCAGCATAATAATTTGCCTGCCTGTCTGTAAAATATGACATGATAATTCTTCCTATTTCAGTAAGAACAACCTACGATGCAGACAGCACAGAATAGAACATTTGTATCATAGTAACTCAAACTACCTGTTTAAGTTACACAAATGAAAAAAATAGCCTTCAGCCCACACATTGTGGCCTGGCACAGAGCAGCATCCAAAGATGAATGTAGATGATGAGATTAATTTGTTGGGCCCTTACTTATCACCTAGAGGCTGAGGCTTCATATATTCTGAGGTCATTTCCTGCTGCATGCCCAACATGCTATTTCAGCTTGGCTCCAGCCAAACAGGGCAATTTACTGCAGCCAGAAGGGGCCAGAATTACCACATATCACATTATTAAAATGCTCTCATGGTTCAGCTATTTGACACCTGAGTGTTGTCTCTGCCATGGCTTTCTGCTTAGGATGGCACGTGGAAAGGCTCTTCCTTTTTGGTCTACCTGTTGCTTTTTGCCACTTTGACATTCTAAATAAGAGGCATTCACAAGCTCTGGTGCAGGATTTTCTTGTTTGCACTTACCTGTGTGCTGGTGTCTGTTTGACTATGTCTTGTCTTCATGTATGTACAGTTTGTAAGGAGCAGAATTACCCAGTGCTGCAGCAGCTCTCCTGTAGGGAGAGGGAAGCAGTGTTAAGAGACAGAGCTGGGACACTTGATATGGTCACATTGCCCTATTCCACAATTTCTTTAACTGTTTTCCTGATGGAAGTGTGACCTGCATCATCTTAGTGGCTTTAACAACTACTTTATTTAGTGAGTTGCAGCTTAATATGTTGCTTTAAAGGTGGCCAGCACCCTCCTTCTGTCAGGAAGGTTCTGGCAGTCCCTGCAGGAGTCCAGCACTTCCTACTGCTCTTCAACTGCTCCATCAGTCAGCCAGACATACCTGCTAAACCAAAACAGAGATGCTCCATCTTTTGTCTTCAGCAGACACAGGATGCTCTGTCTGCAACCAAAAATTAGCATGAAAATTTATCACATTTCAGTTTATTGTACAGAGTGAATGGAGCTCAGGGGTTTTTTGATTGTTTGTTTGCTTTAACTTAAATAATAGTATCTGCAGGGCTCTTGTTTTCTGTGCACAGTCCCTGACATGCTGTGCCCCTGAAGATAGAGCACATCTAATGAACTGTTTATTTTTATTTACCAAAAACAGATTGTGTTTGAAAGTGTGCTACTCACACTACTACTCCAGCTATGTCCACCTTCTCATTTCAGTTGGAATTGATCTTTCCTCTAATATGCTACTAAGAAGCAAAGCATTCACAGAGAAGGAGCTTTTTAGGCTTGAAACAAAATCACATACAGTACCCAGAGGCATTCTGAGGATTCACTTGCTGAATGGTGGACGTGATATCAAAGAAAGATGAGCAAATTACATATACTGAACTACTCAGCATCGAGCTTTGTGATATGAAAATGAGATATTGCTCTAATGACATTTGAAGTTAGTGAAAAAAGCTTATATTGATGTCATTATCTGACTGTGGTGTTTCCACAACATCTCAAGGACCCATTTCTATGCACTCTTTGCTCTTAAAACAGCCTTCCTTGAGGTACATTTAAAATCTAGTAGTAAATTTCTTATGGTGAACTCAGTGATGGAATTCTCTGCAGCAATATTAACTGAGGCTGATTATCCACCAGGCTTGCACGTGCATGTGTTTTGGTTTTAAATGATATAAACAGCAGCCCAGTCCTGAGAGCAAGATGCAAAGTCTTTGAACTGCAGGAAGAACAACTTGAGTGAGTGACAGCAGCAAACCCGTGAGACTGGGTGAGACAACCTTAATTTATTTGTACAGCATGGACATGGAAGGGTCCTCACCTCCTGTTTGAGTAATGATAAATGACAAGATGTCGACAGTTATTAATTAAACTGCCTGGCATAGCAATGTACAGCATGATAAGACCTAAGAAATGTGCAGCATTCCTTCCACCCCATCATGAGAATGAGGCCCCTCCACTGTTCTCTGGCACAGCAGAGATTAGACTAAAGCATCAATATTCCAGGGCAGGCTGGCTACCTAGTAACTGCCTGAACACAGGGCCCTAAAAATTGAAATCCTCTCCCATGCCATGTGTGGTAATTAAACTTCAGCATTCTTTCTGCAGGAAATGTTTCTCCTGTGTTGTTCCCACAGATTGTGCTACAACAACTGTTTTAGTCCCATGAACTATTAACCAATTATAAAGGGATTTTCTCAGTCTGCTTTTACTGAAGATCAAAGACAAAGCACTTGCTTTTTTTCTTGCCATATATTTTAATTTAGGAGACCAAACATCAAGCAAACACAGGACTCAAGGCGTTGGGCAGTCAAACAGAGTGGACTTAGTAACTCAAATGTGAGTAGAAAAGGTTCTGAGAGTACAACATTTTTAAGAACTGTGAGTTTAAAATCGGATTTTCCAAACCATTTCTGATATGAAGGCAGTGTAAATGTAAACTGGCATGGAGAAGGTTAGATGTAGCTGTAATAGGAAAGACTTGTCTTTGGTAACTATGGAATAATGGTCCAGAAAGTTCCTGACTACTGGATCATTTTTCAAGATTTTTTAATTTTACTTGGGATCAAGTCATAATTATATTTGAGATTCTTCTGTTACCTAAATAATCTTAGGAGGAAGCTTTTTTGAGGTTTTTAAACTTGCAGACACCTGGCCATTTCCAGTGGCGTTGTACTCCCCTGCAAAGTGAACATATTACCCCCTTCTTAAAAGCAGTCCCAGAATCTGGGTGTGCACAGCCCATGACTCGAGAAATTACCTGATTTTTTTTTTTCTGTCAAGTGAATTGCTTGAACATTAACTCATTTTAAATTGCCACGTGCTGCAGATGTGAAGAATCCCTCTGTTATTACTGCTAAATATGTTTCTTCTGCCTGATTAGCATGGATTTTTAACCTTTCATAAGTAGATCTTTCTTTAAATTGCATAAATGTAATCGGGGTGATTGCCCTTTAAATATTGTCTTAGGATCCAGATGTCAAAAATCAGTACAGCTCCACAGAAACCCATATTGGTTGCAGTTATCTCTTGGGCAAAACTTTATTCTTTCTCATGTTTTGGGTTTGTTGGTTTGGTTTTTTTTAAGTTTTCTGGACCAGCCTCTCACCAGACTTGAGTGTAAGGTCTCCCTGGACAGCCAGGTCCAAATATTCTGAAATTATGCCAGTTTTCCCACTAAAAATATCCTATTCACTATTTCCTATCAGTGAACTATGCTCCTCTGAACATTTGCTTTTATTAAGGCTTTTCATTCCACAAAGTACATTTGTTCCATTGCAAGTTCAGTCCTTGTGACTGATTGGGAATTCTTGAGGCCATATTAGAGATATTGCTTACAAAACTAGTGCTAGAAAAATGTAGCTTTTAAAATGGGCCTCTTTTTGACTCCTGGGAGGACTCCAGACACCTCTGAAGATTAACTTATTTGGAAGCCCATATTAATTGATGGAATTCATATGCATTTTGTCAATTCATTGGAAGTCTATGCCATTTGTTTATCCTCTTCCTCCCCTCAATAATCATTTCCTGATAGCACTACTTTTGTTTCTTGACATACAGAAATTCAACAGGAGTGAGAAGTTTCTGGTTCTGAGAGCCACCCTTAATCTGAAGAACAATTTTAGAAGAAAACTATCACTTTTTAAAACTAACTTCTCCTGCTAATTTGCCTAGGAAAAAAAATAAGGCCCTGCAAATAGCAAAACCCTTCAAATGGGAGAGTAATTACCTTAAATTAAGCTTTATTTCTGGTTATAAAAAAACCCCAACAAAACAACAAACCAACAACCACTCAATTCTAAAAGCATGTTGGGCAGACTGGAAGCATTAGAGTTAAATACTGGCCAGTTTATAGTGAAAGGGAAAGGAAATAGCCAGGAGGAGGGAAGGAAGAAGAGATTAGAGAAATTGAGAGATGTAAATAGTCTCAGAGGAGCCACCATGTCCCAAGACCTCTCCTAAGGGAAGTTTTTACACCAAAGAATCTGGTAGCCTGAATGAAGAATGACATAACTTATTTATTTAGCCAGAGCTGAACTGTTTTCTTAATTGAAATAACCTCATGCCACAAACATTAAATTGTTGGCAAAGTGATAAGAATGTCTGTTTAATTTAGGGGCTTGATAACCATGAAATAAATACCCTTTTATTCCTTGGTTTGAGAGTATATTTAAATTGCCTGGAAAGCCATGAACAAGAAAGCTTAAGGCTAATACTACAAACAGTCTGATGTGGGAGTCTTCAGTAGAGAGATGTGTGACTTTGGATTTATAATTCAGTTAAGGTTTTAGGGCTACTTCCCTTTGAGATGAAAATGATGATATTGCCCTTATGGACACCAAGAATGGACCAATATTTTCACATCCTGGGTGCTGTTCACGAGAAATTTCACAATTTCAATCTAAAGTGCAAGTTCCAAAGTGCCACGACAGCCCCACCTGTATCAACCAGAATCTGAGCAGCCAACATGGGGCAGAAAGAGTTGATTCACATCACACACTGCCTCACTTGGGATGGCTAAAATGGCATCACTGGGAACCAGTCAGCCCCTGGGAGAGGCAGGGTTGGGGTGGATTAAAGGCTTAAACACAAGTGTTTAAGTAGCCTGGGCCAAGGCAATCCCACACCTGGTAACAGGCTGGGCCATGGGTGGATCATGAGCAGCCCAGCAAAGAAGGACTTAAGGATATCAGTGGATGGAAAATCTTAATATAACCCAGCAATGTCCACTCCCAGCCCAGAAAAATCAATCACATCCTGGGCTGCGTGAACAGCAGTGTGAAAGGAAGTGATTCTCCCCCTCTACTCCACTTTGCGAGACCCCAGCAGGATTACTGTGTCGTGTTCTGGGGGCTTCTGGGAAAAGCCTGGACCTCCTGGAGTGGGTCCAGAGAAGCACCACAAAGATGATCAGGGGGCTGAAGTACCTCCCATACAAGGACAGGCTGAAAGAGTTGGGGGCTGTTCAGGCTGGAGAAGAGAAGGCTCCAGAATTCCTGAGAGCAGTCTGCCAACACCTAAATGGGGCTGACAGGAAACATGGGGAAGGCCTCTGAGTCAGGGGTCTAGTGATAGGATGAGGGGAAATGGTCTTAAATTGGGTCAGAAGAGGGTAGGCTTAGGAAGAAATTCTTCCCTGTGATGGTGGTGAGGTCCTGGCACAGGTTGCCCAGAGAAACTGTGGGTATCCCATCCCTGGAAGTGTTGAATTTAGCCACATATTGTGACATGGTAGAGATGAGATGTTCTGAAGAATCTCTTTGTGTCTGTTATACTTTTATTTCAGAATTAGCAGGGTGTGTGCTGATGAGTTTTACCTCTACTCAGGTTTATCTGATTAGTTTTATTACCCTGTTTTCACAGTAAGAACTTGTCCTCATAAAAGAACAGTGAAAGCTTTTAGGATTGAAAGAAATAGCTTGTTCAGGAAACAGCATCAGAAATGGTTAACAAAGATAGAAGAATCAGCATTGCATCCTTCCCTTTGGTCTTCAGGCACAGTGTGTTTATTGTACTCTAGTGAGAATAAAATTCTTTTTGGTATTAAAAAATACAGCAAAGCATCAGATTCCTAATTCAAAGGCATCATGAGCCTTGTCCATGAAACTCTGCAGCTTGAAGTTACAGCTCTCCAGCATTCAGTGTCAAAACTGTTCCCACAGTTCTTGGAACAGAAGAGAAATGTCAATCCCTATGGATATAACTGGAAAAAGCCTCGTGCTGAGTTATCCTTTAATGGCTCTAAGACTGAAAGAGGAGCAGCTGCACTGTTTTGTACACCTAAACAACATCAGCTGTGTTGCAAGTTCTGCAACTTGTGCTGGCTTTATTTGAAATGTTATTTTCAAAGTGGACTTTCACTCGTTGCCTGTCAAGAGATGCTCCAGATTATTCAAATTTCAGGTTACATCTGCACAGCATGTTCAATCCAAACTCAAGCTACATATAAATACGTTATATGATAATTTAAGACTTTTGAGCTTGTTTATTATAGAGAAGATCTTCTGTGTGCCCATACACTGCACTAATTTTAAGTGACACAAGCTAATTATAAGCTGATGTCATATGGCTAAAAAAATATGTGTTTATTCCTTCCATATTTCACAATGCTGACTTTCTCAACCACACTTGCAGAACACGACAGAATGTATTTTCTTGGCTTACGACCTCACGGTATCAAGTGATGTCCTTTGTTGTGCAATTTGTAATTAAAAAGTTGACCCTCACACAAAATCTTTGGGATTTTGTGGATACCAGCAGGCTGTTTCTGCTGTCTGCAGGTTTATTTTTCACTGAATAATAGTAGAATTGTATTTTTGCCAGAGAAACAAATAAAGTAGGCACACTATTTTAAGCCTCCTGATAACATAAATTGCCAAAGTGGTGGTTGGAGGTGACTGATTACAGAAGACTAATCATACATGCTGACTGCACATCTCATCCACTTTTAACCTGTGGTAAGAAACCAGTGAGGAGTCACTACAATCAGCATGGGGGTTGAGAGGAAATACAGCAGTGAAAGTGCCTCAGGACTCCCCATCCACTGTAAAGGCTTTTATAACTTGGAAAGAACCAATTCTCACACTGTAAGTCAGAAAACTGCAAGATTCTGAATGGCAGCTTTTAACAGCAGGAAACATTTGCACTTTTGGTAGATGAGAACCGAGCAGGAGAACATTTTTTTTTTTTTGCAAGGGGATTCCACACATTTATTTATTTATTTTTCAATGAGAGGTATCTGAAGCAATCAGGTTTCAATCAAGAAATCTTGATTGACAGTTCACAGATTTCTTGTTTTCTTTGGTGGCTTTCTTAGGTTGTGAACATCTGAATCTGGAAACGTCACTGGGAGCAGGAGGGAAACTGAAATCAGCAAAGTTTTTCTTCCCAGGGGGAAGCAGAAATGAGAATATGAAACCAGTTCTGAGCTACTTATCTGCCCAGGAAAACTTTTTCCATGAGAAATATCATCCACTGGAGCAAGAAGTTCCAGGATGGAGTTTCTTTAGAGATGTGTAGGTTATTAGAATTAAAGACAGTTGGAATTGACACCCTGACTGTTCTGTAAAATCACTGGCTTTGCAGCATATCAGCTTTATACTGTAGCTGAAAATCAAGGAGTCTTCCTACAATTAATCGTTGTTTCTACTTTATTAACAATGTATTTAAAATTAAAAATAACAGACTAATATTTTTAAAGCAGTGTTACTTCTCATTTTCTACAAGGAAAAACATTGCATAAATAACTTCTGGGAAAAAAAAATAAATATGTAATTCACTCTCTTAAACGACACCTTGTCTCTCTAGGTTCTGGTCCCACATAAAATAATTGAAAAATCTATCAACATCATAAATTTCCACAGTTTATATGATTTCTGCATATTCTACCAGGTGTATACAGTATGTGACAACTCACTTTCTAATAGTATTCTTTAATGTAAAAACACAAACATTAGTCTGAGTGTTGAGAAGCTAAGTAAAAGAAAGTTGCTGCCAAAATAAAGACTTACCAAAGCTGCATATACTAAAGACCTTTTTCTAGAGGAATTTATGACTTCAAAATTAGCAGAGGCTCCCTTTTAATGCAGAGCCACCACTGTATTCCCAGAACTTGGCTTGCACAGTCTCAATGCTACAAAATGTGTGGCCAGATAATCCAAACTCTACAGAACAGAAAATGCAAATAGAGGTATCTAAGCTGATAGTAAAGTCAAATGTGTTCTAGGAAATCAGGAATGATCAGCATCTTTTATGTTAAACCATGCACATTGCTAGCTGTTTACAGGACAAACATCAGTGAGGTTATCTGGTTTGAGAGGAGCATGCATTTCATAAATCTGCTTCATCTAGTAGAATTTGTTGAATTGTTCCTAAACCAAGTCATTGTTCCTAAATCAAATCTAGTTTTAGTTGCCAAATCTCAGTTTTGAATCTGTTGACCCCACAGTCTTTTAGGTAAAGGTATGAAATAGATTTGTTACACTTTTACTTGTGTTTTGATCTTTGTGTTTTAGAGGAAACTCCTGGTACACGAGGACGTCTGATAGTATGGTAATTTCCCAACAATTTGACTCCAGTCACCATAACTGTTGAAATTCCTGCTATACCAAACTTTCTACAGCTTATTCAGAGAGTGTTAACTCTCCTGATGCTTCCCTAATTGGATGCTTGTCCTGCACCGTGGCACTTTTGTGGGAAAGGGATCTCAATGCTCTTTTCACTTAGAGTGAGTGGAATGATTTCTAGCAAAGCCTGATTGTCATCACAACAGCTTCACTTTCCTCTGCCTGCCTACTCGTACAAGCCACACAACCTCGCATGAATCTCCAACCTGCACCTCTCCTTTCAGACCGAATTTAGACATTGCTACCTCCAGCTTGGTTTGTCTCATTTTCTTATCAGACCAGAAGTGCTATAATCTGATGGATTTTTGCCTATGGGAGCATTTGACCCAGCTTAGCAGAAGGAATTGGAACCTACTGCAATCAGAACGTCATGCTGTGGCCTCTGAGTGCCTTTTGACGGTTTGCAAAGTATCCGGAGCTGCTAGTCTGTGTCACCCAGAGCCACCTCCTAATAAGCATTTTCTAACTCATGCTGGTTAGATTTGCTGCTCCTGGCTCTGGAGAGATGGGGCTTCTTGTTCTTCTGAGGCCTGACGTTTTCCTTCCCGAAGTCCTTGAGCTCTGACTGGTTGTGGTAGCGGGTGTAGCGCTTGCACTTGCAGGACGTGACGGCTCGGAATTTGTGAGTCCGAGTCTCCTCCTCGGGACACGACATCTGGATGCGGTGGGTGCGGGTGTGGGCAGGGATGCAGCGATAATCCAGGGCATTCTGACGCCACCACTTCCCCCTGCCAATGGAGTTGGGAAGGAGGTGAGAGGGGACGCACTGGCCGGAGCAGACGAGCTCCTTGACGGGCTTGACGCTGCGGCAGAGCCCGTCCGTGACATAGCGGGTGGTTCGCATCTCCCGGCAGCTGAAGTCAGAAGCATCTGCGAACAAGAAACACATTAATTGCTTTTCCACCTCTGAGAAAGAGCTTTTTTTTTTTATGTTTCCACGGGAGGAAGCTGAGGTAGATACAAGCTGAATATCTTGCACAGATTTTCAGGAGAAGTATTTCAAAATACTCACTTGTGCGGATTCTGATTATTTGGCTACTCTAGTTATGAGACCCTTGAATAAAACCCTTCCCTTGCCATGAGGTGCATTCCATGTCAGGATTGGGCAGTGGAGCTGCTGAAGTACAGCCATTACTTCATGGGAAAATTTGACAGTATTCTCCTGGCTTCATTTACCCATTGGCAACACCTTCCCCCACTGCTCTGGTTTAACTCTATTGACTTCAGATGTTGACTCCAGATTTAAAACTCTTTTGCAACAAAGAAGGTGTTCCTTAAGTGAATTTTAACTACCATCATCTGTTCCAGGTTAGAGAAATAGCAGGTAACAGCAGCTCTAAGGAATTCCCACTATTCAGACATTAGCTTTTCCAAGTTTACTGATCTCTGGGATAATTCCACATGTCCCACATAATTTCCTTCAGACAGCTAGAGGCACCTTCTGGCTGATTAGGAACTATACAGTTTCCCTCCCCCCTTTTTTCTCAATGGACAGCTATAGGTAAATGAAACATCAGGAAATACAAGATTTTTTTAGCCTTAAGGTCTTAGACAAACTGTCCAATTGTAGGAATGTAACTTTTTCCAAAAGTGTCTCTTTTTCCAAATGACATTCTTGGCTAATTGACCTGTTTGGAAGACACAGAATATGATTTTTAAAAGTGTTTGTCCAATAACTTCATCTAGATAAACACATATAAATGTTCTTCTCTTAGTCAAAAGGACAGTTTTAACTCAGGAATGTTACTTGTGGTGAAAGCCTTCAAAGCTCTGTTCACAGAGAGAAGGCTGTGTCTGTTAGGCCCATTTTCCTCACTTTTTTGTAAAAGTTCAGCAGAAGAGAAGTCTGACCCTGAGTCATTATTGGTAGAACAGTATTTGTGATTTTATTTTTTAAAAATCTGAGGGACTGCATTAATGGAATTAAACAATCCTTGTCAGCTTTGATGAAAACAGTGACAACTGAACTCCCTGTGCATGTAGCCTGATACTCCCAAGTTTCCTAAGCATTCAAGAAAATCATGTCTGTCTGTAAAAAATAATGCTTTGAATCAGGTGTATTGTACCACCATAATCCACAGACAGGTACAATTAAATATACAATTAAACATACAGGCATTTGCCTCAGCTATATAGGCTTATTTTCTGTGCATATATGCCCTGTCCTGTAAGTGAGCAGGTTCAACATAGTGCAAAATTATTCATGGGCTGATCATATGTTCCAGAAAGGTAAGGCCACTTTGGACCACAATTTTGATTCCTTGTGTTAAAGATGTTAAAATAAATATGCAAGACCATTGTATATCTTGAATAACTGTGCAGTTTCCTTTACCCTTGATTTCTTGAGTAAATGTCCTTTTCACTTCAAAAATTAAACACATATCAGTGGTGCAGATTCCCATCAGTTGATGTCAGAGTAGTAAGAGGCTAAAAAATCAAGGTATTCAGATGTAACAACAAGACCAACCAGGGGGTTGGTGGGGCTGCCTGGGAGAAGCAGGGTGCTCCCCCTCTTAGGAATGCAAGAATCTTCTAAAGTCACACTCTCAAAAGCATTACTTTCTCTTCTAAAACATGGTTAATACTGTGGTTTTAAACACCTTCACTGAAAGCTGCAGCAGAAAATCACAGCTGCCTTTCAGCTGTCTGACAAAGAAGGCTAATTCAGATCTGCAATGCACAACAGTGCAAACTCTCTGTGTTGCTCCATGCTTTGTGCTGTGTGTCTGGCAGACCAAATTTGCCCTATTTGCCAGTGGAAAACTGGTTTAAAACCACCTTTCTCTGCTTGGTGTCTCATCTTCTGTCTCTCCTCACAAAGCATGTGTTTTGCCTCACTTCTAAAGCTGGATGTTTGGCCAAATGTGACAATATATCATGAAGCATTTTTGGCTGCTGGAATCTTTTGGAAGATCTGGTTGTCAGCAAACCTCTCTCATGCAGCTGAGCACAACCCCCATGTGCCATTTTTGATGTGTGATCTTAGTCACAACTAGTGTGAGTCTTCCTAAATATTAAGAATTTTTTATATCCCCACTGTCAATCCATTCCCCAATTCCAGCATTAAAGAGAGAAGGAAGACTTGTGATATTTCCTCACAGTGCTTGAAAGCACAAACCACAGAGAAATGTTAAGTAATATCTACTACAAGTTTTATGTATTGGAGATTGCAGAGAGCAACTGGGCAGGGTAGCAATGTTCAACAGACAGACCATGTGCTCATCACTAAACTCCTCCACTATTCCTTCTAACCTTTATATTCACAATTCTTCAATAGTAGATGTAAATCTTTATCACTTAAAGCACACCTAAAAGTTTTAATAAACAAACATATAAAAAGTATTCTTTTACAAACTCCAAACAGTAATAATGATATTTTTCTTACCATTAGGGTCTGGAGCTTGTTGTATGTGTCTTCCTCCATGTTTTGCCTGATTCATTGTGTTGTTGTTGCTGAAAGTCTGCTCCATCGGTGTTTCTGTATTTTCAGTGATCTCAGGAATGATTTCTGTAGCATCATTTTTAAACACCTGCCACCCTTCCACAGATTGAAATGCAATTTGTGCCAAGACACAGACAGCACACACAGCCCAAGAGATCTGCATGGTGGCAGCTCACAGATCAGCTTTTCAGCACTCTGACAGCTTCAGATCCTGGGCAAAGGCACATTATTCCCCTTTTTAAAATCCTTTTTAGAACCAAGCCAGCCAATGACTATACGAAGTGGGAAGGGCCAGGCAACAACTCATTCATCTCAGCTTTTGTCAGTGGGAAATGAAAATGGGTGTGTGGGGGTGGGTTAGTGACAATATTCTACAACTTTTATGCAAAAACTTCTCATATTCACTTCATTTTTGTGCCTGGCAACAAATAGTGATTGACAAGACTTGGATGAATTGAAACCCAACAAGTCTTTTTGCAGCTTTTTTTTCTAACAATGTTGTAATTAAAAACTGCTTCTACCTCCATCCATATTTGAATTTTTTTGGCTATTGTCTTTTCCAAGCCTTTTTGGTTTTGCACTTGCTATTCCTCTTCCCTTTGCTTGCTGTATAAAGTAAGTAAATCCAGAAACTGTAGCTCAGTAGTTCTGCTTGTCAGTCCCTGCAGGGAAATGACTGGGGTTGGGGTAGCTTTTTTTTTTCCCCTCTCCAAAACTAGAAGCTCTACATTTTGTTTCACAAATATAGTGGAAGAAACAGGGAAGAGCTTCATTTCAGTGTGGGAAGCTATTTTGTTTAGTTTTTCTCAAAAATAGCTATTTGGAATACGGTTTTTTAGGGTAAACAGCCAGGATGTTGTACATCATACTTTCTGATGTGCTCTTTCTTACATTTTTAACACTTGTAGAAAAAAAGAAACCAACAAAACAACCAAATGTTTGCATGTGCTTTAAATTCACTGCATACTACTACTACTGCTGACATTCTATGCAAATGTTGA
>JAWWLV010000087.1:2946348-2956659 GCA_035041135.1 Platyrinchus mystaceus
AAAACAACCAAATGTTTGCATGTGCTTTAAATTCACTGCATACTACTACTACTGCTGACATTCTATGCAAATGTTGAATACAGGAAATTTGCTTATTTTAAACACAAGACTGATTTCCAGTCATGATAACAACTAATAGAAAGAAAAAAATTGATGACCTTGTGTCTAGGGCATCTGTGCCCAAGATGCCTTCACGTGTCATGTTTTAAAATCTCATCTCTGGTAGTCTTCATTGCAAAAATAAGATGATAGTGGTGTCAACTTCATAATTTCTGTGTCTCAAGAGCACATAACACTTTTGAGTTATCTGCATCTTAGAAATTATTCTGTTTTCATGGAGGAATACAACACACTGTTTTCTTTTGACAAGATTTTTTTTCTCCTCAGCCAATCAGGATATCATTCTTTAATACAGACTGTTGTCAAGTAATTTGCCTCTGATATGCTGATGCTTTTTTCTCTCTAATCATCATCATCATCATCAGTGGCACTGATTTTTTTTTCTAAGATGCTGCTAAGACAGTCTTGCTCAAGCAACTTTTATGTGTCTCACAAGAATTTTGCTGTGTCACAGTGTGAATGTAACAGTCTGAATGCTGCTGTGTGATCTCCTGCAAGTAGCCAAGAATAAATGGGATCTTAGTATTCTTCCACCAGAGTCTGATAAATCATCCTGCTGGCTTGCCTTTTTCAGTGGTAAGAATACCCTGGATTCATACAGCAGTTGTTCAGGGGCTCAGTGATGACTGTCTAGGGAAGAATAACAAGCCTAGAGCTCCATCTGGTGAGTCAGCCAGCCAGCAACAACGGCATACTGGAGTTAAAATTAAAAACCCCAACCAACATTTAATTATTTCCAGGATTTATTTGCAGAAGAAATTAATAGGACACTAATTATCACCAGGAAATCCTTAGACAACACCTCTCAGGCTTGTTCTATCTGTAGTTTTACTCAGCCCAGAGAGTACTTGTAGAAGAAACCTCTGTGCTAAACTAAGATTTCCTTAGATAGTCTTTCTGTGCTAAAAACATTATAGCAAACTAGCAGAATCAATTTAAAAAATAAAAGAAGGGAAAAAGTCCTGCTTCTAATTCTAGCATCAGAGATTTCATTAGGTCTGGACAACAGAAGACAGCTCAATGAAAATATCTGAATGATGAAAATAAACTTTGCTAGTATCCTTTCTGCTGTTGTTCTTTGCTGAGAAGGAGGAAGATATATTGACACAAATTTGGTTTTCAACTCAGAGAGCTTGCAGTGTTCTTATACACAGTGCTTTTCATCTCTGAGGCCTTTTATGAAGATTAATTAATTCTCACATCACCCACATCACCAAGCATAATCATGTTGTAGGAGAAAAGAGTGTCCAGTTCCAAGGCTTAGCATCCAAAAATGGAATTGCAATAAAACATATTGTGGCTGCTAGTCCTGCATTTGGATGCTATAATTCTAAGTTTGAAATAACTTCATGAAATGTTCACTCTTCAACAGTGACATATTGCATCATTCTCTCATGAAGTGGTTTCTGGCAGTCCCTGTGGTGCAGCCTCAAATGTTGGGTACAACACTTGTCCACCCTGTAGTCTCACTGCAGGGCCAAAGGATGAAGAAAGAACTAGAAACTGTTATTTTTTGCTTTCAATCTTAAATTTTTAGATACACACTTCTTTCCAGTGCTTATTCATGAACTGAGAAAGATTTAGTTCAGCGTGAGTAGGTGAATTTAGTTGTACATATATCACCATTTTATCTATCTGCACTTTCATCATTGTTCCTTGCTGTAAAATATGGGTAGCTTCTCACCTCCACTCTTCCCTCCTCTCTCACTTCCCTAACTCTTAAGTGCAAAAACCCCTAAGTTATTGCTTTTTCTTTCACTGTGCTGGATTTGACATGGAATTCTATGGTTCTGTTCTTTATTCTGTGATAGATGCACATTTTATAGAGACACCATCCCTTTTGCAGAGTACTGTCTACACAAAAATTACCACACTGCTACTCAGGATATTAATGTAAATCTTGATCACGCTATTTTAGCTACAACCAAGAGGTTTCAATTCCAAAAATACAGTGTTGCTGTTTGCAATGAACAGTTGTTTAAAAAAAAATGCCTTCCCCAATTAGCATGCATGTGAGGAAGAGCTCCCAGCAAAGGGGAGGTGCACAGCAATTTCAGAAGAATTAAAAGTCATATTTTTTCCAATACTTCCTCAATTTCATATTACATGGAAAGAAAGATCTCGTTCTAGTGCTTCATATAATATTGCCTTCTACAATCAGAAGAAGAAATTTAGAAGTATACAGCACATCACTGTGGATTAGAGGCACACAAGTTCTTCTTGGCCAGCTAAAACAGGCAGAGGAATTTGCAACATGACTGTAACCAGAGAGCAAGACTAAAAGGGGAAGGGTATGATCCATTAATGGAGCAGTGGTCTGACATTCTAACTATTTTTAGCCTACTCTAAAAGCAGAGACAGAAATGGCTTCATTTCTGAGTTGCCTGTCAGTAACTTAAAATAGGACTCACTGTCTCAATTTGTAAAACCAATTTAAACCATAGTCTTACTTATCCTTCTCCATCCTCATATTACAAAACATTTGTTAAATCAGTTTTATTACATTGAGACAAATGGGCCAGAACACCACTGAAGTTACCACTAAAGTGAGGGTGTCCTGTGAAGTAAAAGAGTATCTTGAATATAAAAACATGATTTGTTCTTGATAGTGACAAGTACATTGCTGTAAGGTGAACAGACTCAATATTAATAAACCATTCTGGTTTTAATCTGGCAACTCCTATCTTCTTACAATTTATGGAAGAGTAACAAAGTTCTAATGCCTAATTGTTTCTTAGCTCTTTAATGGACTGGAATTTTGACTTCCAAGTAACAGGCAAAAGACAAAGTGAATGCACATGAATCTCCATTTTTTTCCCCTTGCAGTACAGATGGGTATTAAGAATACAGGGTGTGAGACAAGACCAAAAAAAAAAAAATCTGTGCTCACAGTAAAAATTTTAAAAGGATAATTTATAAATAAGACTGCAGCAGGAAAAAGTCAGTATTGTAGAAAAGATAAGGCCAGTATTCTACTTCCCAAGCTACCCAGCATGAAATTAATAGCTAGGAATTTTGAAGAAGCAATTAATTTAATCCTGATAAAAGGGGAGAAGGCAAACAGGTATGTAATTAGCCCATGGAATCCACTCCCACCTCCCCAAACCACACAACCCCAGTAACCAGAAGTAAAACAATGTATGATCTTTGTGATTTTTGATTACTGAATCGAGTAGACAAAACCAGCTCTGGGATTACATGTGATACGAATACAAACAGTGTTTCTGTTTAAAGTAGTGCTAAGATTTTTCAGTCTAGAACTACATTCAAGCACAGGTAAAAAGGGAACACAGTCACCCTGGTTTCTGTTAGTTTAACCAACAATTCTGAGTTTGCAGTGTGAGATCCTTTGCATTAATACAGTCCTGTAACTCACAGGGACATATTTAAACACTAAACAAAGCTCCCTCTCCCAACATTGCAATGACTCAGCTCATCTCTATGTCAAACTGAATCAAGACATCATTTATTTTAATAGAAAGTAAATATTTCCTATAGGATGTGGTACATTACAGTTCTCATTTCTAGTTAATGATACCATGCAAGCAATCTAAGAAGTCAAGAGTATACTTGTGCAAACTGCTTTGTAAGCACAGCTGTGCTGCCCTACTGGAAAGTGTGTGTGCTCATCCTATTCTGTGGTGATAAACAGTGACAGTAAATAAGGATAAAGACACTGTAATTCCATACAGGCTTTGAAAGCCATCACATTCTGATACTTGGGATTTTATCATACATCCAGTACAAGCACTTCTAAACACAAACATTACTTCTTCTTTGCTCGAGTCTTTTCCTCAGCATTTGGTGTTGACACTTTTTCTAGTATGACTTCAAAACAAAAATAAAAGGGCATTTAATAACACACTATTTCATGTCAATCACAACAGCAAGAGGTACAACTGTTCTTGGAAATACAGTGTGCATCAAGAATGGGCTCTGAATGGCTTTACAATTACACACTGTGCATTGCATAAATCCACACTAAACACTGCATACACTTCATTTTACAAACCAGTGCATCTGTGCATTTGTATATACACTTCTCCACTCCTTTCAGCTCCTACATTCAAACTTTAGGCACCTCTGTGCATGAAAAAGAAGCTTAAGAAGTTTTACAGTGCTTCTGTTAAGAGTGAGTGAAGAGATGTGTTGGGGCTTTCAGAAACTCGTGCTCTGGTGAGATACAAGACAAAGCTTAAATGACTCACATTCAGTGTCAATGCAAACCACGTATGCTGTGGAGTCTTCAGGGGCTCTGAGACACACATGAAACAACTCCTGCTATCCCTCCAAAAACACCTCTTTATTGCAACAGCTCCAAACGGTGACACACTTTTGTGCCAACTCAAAAGGCAGTCCCAGAGTTCAAGAAAGATACTCTCACTGGACGAGCAGGAATTGTGCCTCTCTCTAGCTTGGTGGTTGGGGTTGGGGTTCTCTAAGGCGTTCTCTAAAGGTTTGAGAAGCTCTTGTTCTAGGGCTTCAGCTTGCCCTCCTTCAGCAGGCGCTCGTTGAGCTGGCAGAGCTGCCTCAGGAACCCGTCGTTGGGGCCGATCTCCCTCTTCTGGCGGACGGTGCTCAGCGCGCTCTTCACGTCCATGTGGTGGCGGAGCATGAGGTAGGCGATGACGAGCGTGGGGGAGCGGCTGTAACCCTCGCGGCAGTGCACGAACACCCGCCCTGCGGGGGAACACGGGGTGGGATCGGGGTTACACCGGGATGCACACCCTCTGCATCAACCTGGGAGAGGGGAGACACGGCACAGCTGGCCGCTGTTGGACTCTCCTCCCCTCCTGCAGCCTCTTTCAGTGAGTCACAGCAACAACAACAACTGCAAGCGCCGCGTTTCGAGTTTTAGGATTTTTCGCGCCCCGCCGAACTGGGTGTAAAATTTATTCCCATCTGTCAAAATCCACGTCACAGCTCCAGCACTCCCCTTTGCCCATTTCAGAGAAAGAACTTGCAGAATTGTTGGAGTACTCCCTTTTCATGCTCAATCATGAAGCAAGTATAGAAATCACTGGTATGCTGACACAATCAGACAATAACAAACACCATCTGTCCCACTGCACTATGGCCTAGGATTTCTGCTCTGAGGAAATACACTGTAGAGAAATGTGGCAATCAACAACATTGCAAACATAATCCTCAGTTTTCCTGCAATCCCATGAAATAAAGGGGCAATCAGCACATAAAATAATGTCATGACTTAATGTAATAAAAACTGCAAGGTGACAGTCTCTATCCTTACTGTACATTTAGAAAAAACTCACATAACAGCTTATGTGAATACTCTTCAGCAGTGCATTACTTGTATCACTTCTGCCCTTGAACTTTAAGATCTAGTGTCCTAAACCAACTTTTAGACACTGAACTTAACTTTCTAAAATTATTTTTCATGTGATTTAACACTTTTAAGGAAAAATAAAAATGTATCTTCCCAAAAAAGGCACTATTATAAGATGCAGCAGCTGTTTCCCTTTTCAAAGTCATCCCTACAGAGACAGACTTCCCTTTGCCATACACTGGAGACCTAAATGTATAAACAGAAGACTAAGTTGTCTTTTTCTGTATTCTTGTGTCTCTGATCCAGGGCCTCGATCTGAATTCTTGACACGGCTGTTTTGCTGATAATCTGAGCAAAGAACCATTTCAAACAGTAAATTGCTAAGAAACACATGCAGTGCACAGAAAAACATGGTAGAAAGGTATTTCAGTTCTCCTTACCATCCTTCTGGGAAAGTGCTTTCTCAATAAAATCAGCTGCCTCCTCGAAATAGCGGCTGAGGTTAAATTCCTGTGTATCGTTAGCTTTAATGCCATGGTATCTGATGCCTGTGCCTTCATAGAACTCTGCATTGGTGTTCACATGCATGAATGATTTCCCCTCTGCTGCATTCAGAACATGGGTTATCCCCAGACGCTGCAGCTTCATAATGTTCTTGGCTATGAACCTGCGTGACAAAGAGTGGCAAGAAAACGATTAGAATTTGGTGAATCATCCTCAGGATTTATGATGTTCTCAAAAGGTCTTGATAACCCAACCCTTTGTTTTTTTCTGTGAACAGATGTCAAATATACTGTGCCCAGAAGTGAATTAGCTACAGATTAAAAATTACCAACAATATTTAGAGCCGTGGTCGCTACTTGTGCATGAGAGAACGCTGCTTTCTTGGCTGACGACTGAGAGCACACAGGAAACTTAATCTGCTGGATTTTCTGGAGATGGCAACACAAAGCCCAGGATACTAACTTTTAGATTAACCATTACCCACATAAGATAATTTAAAACCCAGCTCTAAAAGGCCTCTGTTCTCAGCTACCAGTGCTGCAGAACTTGGTAAGCAGTACTTGCTACCCTGGCAGATGCTCCAGACAGAATGACATTTTAGGGGGCAATTTTAAGCACTGTGAAATAGCACCAGCTCCTCTCAGGCCACAGGAAGATAGAAAGCAACTAGGAGTAAGTGTTACTGCATGTTCAAAGGTCAGGGTAGTCCCATGTCCCTGTGCTATTCAACACCTTTGAAGTCATGTGAAGATCGAGCAAGGCTATCCAAAGGCCAGTAACATAATTCAGCCTTTGACACTCAGTGTTTTCATCACAAATATTACAAATGTTCAGTGTCTTAGTTGAAATCAGTATCTGAATGTAAAAGAATCTAGATGAGTGATGTTTAAGATGCTTAGTTTTAGTTCAACTAAGCCCTTTCAAACTCCTCAGTTTTTCCAAGTAATTGTAGCAAAACCACCAGCTAAATCCATTTATGGGTGGCTAAAAGTGACCTCCCCTGTTAGTGAACAACTGAGCAAGAATGATACATAATAATCATGCCTTTCAGGTTTGAGGATGACAATTAATTAGGTCCAGTACTAATGCCATAAGCTGTGATAAGAGCTACAGGTTGTACAATGGCAAACAATCCATCTGCTCAGTAACACAACTGATCATGCACAACTCTCTGCTTGTGCCCTGGAATGCAATCCAGAGTAAGAGGAGACAACCATTAAATAATACAAGATCACTGACTCCTTTTTGTCATAAACCCACTGCTTTTCACTTTGAATTTGGTTATTTCCCTATGTAAGTCACAATATCTGCTTCACTTTCCTGGGAAGGGAAAAACCAACACATGTTTTATCACACTCTGTAGTCTCCTAATAAAATCTAAGCCCACTGGTCAACATTAGTAGAATGTGACAGAAGGCTTTAGCTGAAAGATAACTCAGTTCCTACACACATAAATACCTTTACTGTTTACAAAAGCAGCTTTCAATATGTGTCTACTGAATGCAGAAATAGAAATATTTTAGAAAATCTCCCTACAGCTCAAGTCATAAATTGCAAATACAAGGATTCTTAATATTAATATTAAGGTGAACTCCAGATAAGCCTTTAAGCAGTATTATTTTGGACAAGTTTCTATGACATAGCAATGCACCCAAGGCTTTTGGCTGGAAATGCAGGTATTCTACAATTTTAAAATAAATACCCAGATTAGCTGGTTTATAGCTACGTGAATCTCTGAGTGCATTCACTCACAATTTTCATGTAATTCAGGGTGTTCCTTTGCTCCTGATGACTGTTCACCCCTTAAATTTTAGTGTAAGCAGATGAATCCTGATGCACGAGTGAAGCTTCCACATTTTCTGCTGCCTGTGCCAAGCAACTGTGGCAATGAGCCAAATATTTGTAAGGCTTCATTACCCAAACAAATGTTGACAGATTTTCCATCTGGCAGGACATCATCTGTGCCATGGTACAAGTATCAGTGTCTGGGGAATTCTGCTTGCAACACAAAAATCCCTCAGTGCAAGGCCAAACCAAAAAGTGTTAATTCATCTGAGGGTTTCTGCACTTACTGGGGTGAGTCCATGGTTTAAGTAATATTATATAGATCAGTATATTTCTGATAGTGGTCAGGATCAATAGGAACTTCAATCCTGGAATCATGAAAGAATCTGGCAACACAGATTGGCCCCCCTGGAGGCAAACTCATTCCCAGTGACTGATTTTTGCAGATTTTATAGATTATTTTCTTACACAGCTAGAGGTGAAAAAGACTGTATTTGTAAGTCATTTGTTTCTCCCTTTCCAAACAGTCCTTGGATCTCTCTCATCCTTAACATTTCATCCCAGCTGCATCATGTTCAGTGTTGAAATGCCAGCTTCTCCAAATAGCAGAGAGATGCTAACATCAGCTTCATCTGGGTCCTGAAAAAACCCCCACAGAATCTTGTCCATTCTCAATATGGAAGGTTTAGAGTTCCTCATCCCATGAGTAACACTAGTAAGAGGTGTTTCATCAGCAATGAAGGGTACCTGAAGCTATAAACCAATGCCATATGGGATTATAAGCAAATAGACCAAGTCTTTAATGGCAAAAATGCCAGCATATTAACATATTTTATTTTCCACTGTTTTATGTTCATGCAAAATTGGTTCTTTACCAACACTTCCCTTACAGTCAATAAATTTAATATTAATTTTGGGAGAAGGCTTTCCATACTCCTTACAACACAGCTGCAGTTCTAGCACATTAAGAACGAAGAACAGGTTACCCACACACATCAAAGCAGGCAGGAAAACTAAGATTGGGCATTCATAACCACCACATTTTTACCAAATAAAGTTCTGGAGCCATGGCTTGAATTGTTATAGGTTTCCAGTAGTCTGGGGAAAAACCCCACAGATTCCCTTAGCCAGTTCAGAAATGTCAGCCTGCTTGTCTTCAGGCAAAATATCGGCTCTGACAAGACATGGTTGCTCTGGAAAAAAACCCCTTCCACCCTCCAGTGCATTGACTGCTTCCCCACCCCCCATTTTGGTGTCATCTGTATCATTCACTCAAAAATTAATTCTGTCCAACTGTTCTGGTCACTGATTAAGAAACACAAAATCCTGTGTACTTGCAATGCATCCCAAATTGTTATTATTGCCTGAAAAATATGTAACTGTGCTACCTATACAAGGTCATCTAGTCTCATCTAATCTTCTTGACAACAGTGGTGCTTCAGGTGTTTTTTGGTTGTCTATTACTGCATAAAAAGTCCTTCTCTGTGGTAAAGCTTCCTACTAGACAGACATTTTCCACTGTGCATCTTACACATGCATTCTCTGCTCCTAGACACCCTTGCATGTGAGCATATTAAAAAGGCTATACTCTATAATTAAATTAAATTACAGAACAATGGAAACTACTGTGCAGTGGCTGACTATCTTCAAAGCTATTTTTTTAAATTATTTACTGCACAAATTACCTTGCAAGCTAAGACTTCATTTCTTCCAGGTAACTGCTAAAAATAGGAAGGGGATGGTGGCTGTCAGACATCAGGTTGGCTATTGAGATAATGATTTGGGTCCCATCTCTAGGTGTGCATGTCCTGCAGTGACTGGCAGTGACAAACATAATTTGGTTTGGCTTAGGAGAAAGTTAATGAAAACCTGTGATCTTGACTTGTTTTTCTTTAGCAGGTACAAGCTTAAAATAAGAACATGGATCCAGTATACTACACATGTATCAGAAAAGCCCCCAGTTTCACTGGGAAAAAGTGTAGAAAGATGGGGGAAAAAAGGAAACAGCAGGATAGGATTGGAAGAGAGAATGAAAGCAGAATGTGGTTCAAAGCATAAACATCATAGAGCTGAGAAAGGAAGTGCTATTGCTGAACCCTGGACACTTTTCCTCTTTTTTAACAGCTTTCATCATAACCATACCTGTAATGCTGTGGCTCCCACCATGTGCATGAATACTTAAGTAGATGAGTTTTCTCGGGGCTTAAAAGGCAGAAACCAATTAGACAGGGGCGGCAACTCCTGTTATAGCCTTGCTTCCTTTATGTCACTTTACACGTGGTTACACCGTGCTCTAAAACCCATCCCGCTACTCTGCTCATCTCTCATGTTCCTGATTATCCCACTCACGTCACACACGATTATTACACCGGTGCTGCGATTGAGCTTCTGCAAATTATATTGCACATACACCTCGCAGCACCTTGTGTCTCCTTATCTTCTGTACAGATGACAACTTACTAGCAAAAGTAGGAACTATCAGGAGGAAAAAAAAACCAACCCAGATCTGACACAACTGAGCACGTGTTCTCACTCGCTCGTGGCCAGTCTTCGCGAACGAAGATCTGGGAAAGGTCTTTTTACCTTTCAAGCCTGCACAATGGATTTTTTAGGTG
>JAWWLV010000087.1:2958908-2977683 GCA_035041135.1 Platyrinchus mystaceus
AAAAATCCATTGCGCAGGCTTGAAAGGTGGGAACACCTTTCCCAGATCTTTGTTCGCGAAGACTGGCCATTTACCTTTACATGAAGAATGAGTGTCTGTCACGATCATAACAGCAGCAGTTGCAAACAGTGTCCTTCCAAAACACTTCTAAAAGTTTCACTGGTCAAGGTTTGGGACTTCCTTCGATTCTAGCGGAGACTTTGGCTGCTCTTTCCTGCAGTTACACAACTGGGTCTCTCAAAGCCTCTGTGAAGCGTTAAAGTGCTGAAGATGGGAGGGTTCTATGCCTGTATGACCCAGAAGCACTCCTAGGATGTAAGTTGAGTAAACTGCAGAAAAGTGATGTTCTAGGTGAAGAGTTGGATGATTTCCTGGAGGGGTTGTGCAGCTATTCCGTGTATACCACACCAGAAACAGTCCAGATGCTTTATTTTGGTTAAAATCATGCAAAAAAATAGAGTTGATCTTGAACTATTTAAAGGTTGGCTCAGATTTACTACAAGACTTGAGCATTTGTCCTTAACTTCCTGGTGCTGTATTTCCAGCATCTGCAAACTGTGAAATGAGACTGCAGCTGTGTGGTCCAGATTATTTATAATATAAAGCACCACACTATAATAATATATAATATAATATAATTTATAATATAAAGCAAAAGTGGTAGAGTCACACTTGCTCTAGCCAGTGAGCATCTGTGTTGGTTGTATTCTGAGTATGCTGCACAAAAAGTAGAAGCTTTTCTGAGAGTAAGCAAGACATTTTTACCCTAATAATCACACATGGGTGTGTCCCCCTGCTGTGAAATCAAAAACAAGGCCAGAACTTGCACGAGTAGTATTGCAGCATTCTGTAAGACCATCAGGAGAAACTAATTGTGGGGGAGAGGGAGGGGGATGACAATGACACACCAGTCCAGTTGTACAACGTTAAATAAAAACTTTAATGCATAAACAGTGCATTGAAGTCAAAAAGAGGCTTCTGCTTTAGTGTCCGTGTGTGTGTAGATGCCTTAGAATACAATCTCTTTAGCAGCAATAATTTGAATTAAGTAAATATATTGCCAACTTTAGGGTTTGGTTTTTTTTAAACAATAAATAAATACATTACAATATAGGTGTTAGTCCATCAACTGTAAATTGTACCTAAAAGTAAATAAATTTTTTTTAAAAAATCATATTTGTGTGATTTTTTTTTCCCCTTTATTGTTTGTTCTGAGGGTTTTTTGAGTTTCATATTGCACTTAGTAGCTCACTTATTCGAGAGAGTGTGACAGAATGCAGTAACAATTAAATGAAACTACTGATTTTAAATTTCTTATCTGCTTAGATTCATAGCAGTCTGGAAATAGTTCTTTCTAACTGGATTCTTCTTCCCTGGGGTGTGGAGATGTTTGGAACCACTGTGTCTCCTTTCCTGCAGTGTCTCTCACTGGAAAAACAGTTATTCCTCACCTTATTCAGTTCAGCTGGTTTTTAGCTGACCAAGCCTGGCTGCATGGCTGCCTTTTATGAATTCCTCTTGAATCTCTTTGACTTTCCTATTGTCTCACTCATGGTACAGGTGTCTGCTTATTGCTTTAACCTTCAATCAAACCCTCTCCATGCTTTTCTACCCCTCCTTAACCATTTCCTGTTGTTGCTGCTGCTGTTTCTTGACAGCTCTGCTCATTCTCACGTCTGTTTCCTGTATCCTTACCAGTCAGCAAAATTTTTAATTTGCTCATCTTGTGTAGTTTAAAACACTTTTTTTTGGTCTAAATATGTTTGATGTTGTGTGTTTGGTTTGTTTTTTTTACCTCCCCCCTCCCTTTTCCCCTCCACTGTAGGACACGGCAGGACAGGAGCGCTTTCGAACACTCACTCCCAGTTACTACCGAGGAGCTCAAGGGGTTGTTTTAGGTACAAAGTATATGGAAGAAAAATATGATTACAGAAAGTGTGGTCTTTGTTACTGTGGTCTTTGCATGCCCTTACAAAAGGAGGTTATCTGAGAGAATCAGAGGAACGCTTCTGTGCTTTTTTACAGCATTGCTGCTCATCAGCTCAAACACCGAGTACGCAAAACCGCTGCTTCAAAACATTTTAAATTAAAAAAACCAGAGATGTCACACTGCAAGCTGTTGAGTGGATGAATTATTAGCTTTGTAGTTATTACTTCAATGATTTTCTGGTAATAAGGCAAATTGGGGTTTGTGTTGTGTTCTCTTCCCCAGAAACTATTGATTTGATTATGCTGACTCGAGGTTTGCACACAGGTAATGGATGGCCAGGCCCCTTCTGTGTGACAACACCAACTGGAAAACAAAAGGGCTCTTGATTTCAGGGTTTGTGAAGGCTGAACACCTTGCTGTACAAAATATTCTGTGATTCAGCTTTTTAAACCTTAGTCATGAATGCAGTTATGAAGTTGCCAGTGCCCAAAAGTTGCTTTTTACTCAGCCCATGTTTTTAGCAGCAGCACCTGCATGTAGTCATATGTTACATGAGGTGACAAAATACCTATTTTAAAATATTCTGCGTGGCCCACCCAGTGCAGAGCTACCAACAGGTAGATTTCAATTGGTAAGTCTGATTTTTCATTCACAGAGATGCTCGTGTTCTGTAATCCTTAGTGACTTTGGGTCCAGCTCTGGGAAGAGGATATGGTTGATGTCTCTTTCTGTAATTCCCTGGGTTTTTTTCAGGGCAGTAGTTAGGTAGTGTGGACTAAGTGAAGTGAACATTGTTCAAGACTCTACAGCTGTTAAGCATCTTTTCCTCTGTTATCAGTGTACGATGTTACAAGAAGAGACACTTTCACAGGACTAGAAAGCTGGCTGAAGGAGCTGGAAATGTACACCTCCAAAAGCAACATGGTGAAGATGCTGGTTGGCAATAAAACAGATAAGGTCAGTTTAGGAATGCATCCTTTGACATTATTCCCCAGATTGATTTTTCGTGACAGAGTATAAATGTGAGATAAAATGCCGTTAGGTGACACATCTCATGTTGTGTGAGGAGGTAATAATGCTCTGGAACTGAGCTGGGCAGGCTCCACTTATGACATCATTTTAGAAGCAGGTATTGCTGAAGATTTTAATGTGGCTGTGAGGTGCACTGGTTGCTGTTTGTTTCTGGGGTGTTTTGACATATTTAGATGCATAGTGAGATGCTTCACTCGTGCTTTACAAGAGGTTTTCAGTGTGGCTATCAGTGAATTAGGTTCTCTTCTGCCCCCTTCCAAATCTGCCCAATTTCAGAACCTTTGATACACCTTTTTGGCTACTTGCCTACTGAAATCTCCTTTCTGGCATGTATCATGCTCCTAGTTGATTCAGAACATAGCAACACTTCCATTTCCTACTGATTTGGCACATTGGAGCTGTCCTGTGCAGGGCCAGGAGTTGAACTTTGATGATCCCAGTGGGTCCCATCCACCTCAAGAGATTGATTTGATGTTGCTGCTGTTCAATCTGCCCCTGTAACAGCTGGCCTAGCAGTAAGCTGCCTGTACAGTGGGAAAATCTAATTGATTACTACATACTGCAGACATGTTTTCTTGTCAACAAAACCTCACTTTTGCAGTGGTGCTTTTCAAGGTACATCCTCAGAGTGGCAAGTGTAGCTTATTTGAGCCATGTTCTTCATTTGTCTCTGCAGCCTGATCGTGAAGTAGAGAGAAAAGAAGGACTCCAGTTTGCCAGGAAACACTCATTGCTTTTTATAGGTATGCACCTCTGTGTCAAAAACCTGTCTTTGTTTTGGTATTGCTAAGCATGAATGAAGTGTACAATTGTATTTCAGGCTGATTTGGCTTTTTTTTAGTACCTATTTATGGGGGTTCCTTTTGCTGCATTAGTTCATGTGCATAGTGGTTTCAACTTTTCATACAGATGCTCTGCATTGACTGCAACTAGAAGCACTTCTCTCTGAAACAATTTACTGCATACACTATACAGGCATGAATTTTATACTCTCTTGAAGCTAGCAGGATGCATTTCTGTTTATTCAGCCTAAGTGTACCTTTAGGAGGGAATGGAGAGGAGATTGGCTCATTAAAAAAGAAAAAAAATCACATCATCTCGCTGGTCCCAAAATAACTTCTTACAAAGTGGAATGTACTCCCTGCAAATAAGGTAACATATTTCTTCCCCCCTCCACCAGAGACCAGTGCCAAGACACAGGATGGAGTGAAACATGCCTTTGAGGAACTAGTCATAAAGATCCTGCAGACACCAAGTCTTTGGGATAAAGGCACCGAGAAGCGGGGAGTCCAGCTGACGGAATCTTCAGCACAGCAGCATAAAAGTTTATGTGCTACATACTGTCCACTTACTTAAATCTGCAGGTGGCTGTTCTGCCTGAATGCAGGGGACCTAAAAAAAAAATAAATAAGGGCGTGGGGGTTTGGATTCCAAGCACTGCTTTGTGCCATGTTTGACCTGCCACCAGTTGTGCAGATCCAAAACACAAACTGGTTTGCAAAATACATTTGTGTTCATGAACAAAATCCAATTTGTATGGCAGTCAACATGGACTTTTTCTGGAATTCCTGCCTTAACAGAAATAAGGCAGTATTCCAGTTTGGAATACTGAAAAACTTCTCTTCCCTGGAATGGCACTGGAGTATTTCAGGCACCCAGGTTCCTTTAAATGTAGTTAACAGGAGTTACCCTGTCCTCACTCAGCAAATTCAGGGCTCAAACTAAATTTATTAGAAAATATGCTGGCTAGGGAAGACTTTTGAGTCTGTCTGTTGCCAATCCCATTATGAAGTTATCTTTTTACCTTTTACACCTGGTATCTTGCTATAGGTATCTTGGTATCTTAAGTTTTTAATTATTATAACCTAAGGTGTACCTTGTATGTAACTTGCCTTGCTTCTCTTAATGCATACAGTTTCTACTATTAGGCTATGTTTGATCATAAAACAAACATACAGCTTTATTTACTGCTAGTCATTCAAAATATTTTAAGATGTTAAGATAGCAACCTTGCTCTAAACAAATTCTGACCCTTAGTTTTCTTTAAATTAAATCTGTATCTTCTGAACACGTTTTATGTCTTGCAGACTATAAAAGCCTGCTTGTAACCTGCAGTATAGATCTAGGGTAAGATTAATCTGCTCATTTCATAATTTCATAAAATCACTTAGTTTGAAATGCTGTTACTGAAATAGTTTTTAAAATATTACACTCAGTTTTTCACAGGCCCAAGGTACATCTGTCACAAACCTCACCTGGCTCACTTGAGCTAGAGGTAATGTAGATTCAGTGACACTGGTATGTAAGAAAGGTGCTTTTAATATGCATTGTTTAGTTCTGCTAAACTTCATGGAACAAGAATAACATCATACTGCCAAGATGCAAGGGAACAAGACTGGGGCACCAAAAGGGCTTTAAAGAGCACAGTACACAGGAAATATTAGAGCACAGCAGGCAAGCAAAACCAGGAACTAGTTACAGCTAACATGCACCTGTACAATATTCTCCCTCCACCCCCCAAATAATTACAGAGCACAAGTATCCAGAATCATCTCTGCATTTTCTTATTAAGACCTATCTAACAATACTGTATATTCAAGTCTCCTGAAATGTATAATACAAGGTCCTCTAACAGTTCTAAGATTTCTTCAGGCCAGTTAGATGCTCTGGAGGCCTTTACCAGATTTGGAGCAAAGGCAGACATAAATGCTGCAAGGATGAGGATTTCAACCTGTAGCTCAGCTCCTCTGTACTTCAGCCTCCTCCTTTTAGTATTGCTGCATTGGTGTCAAGACTGTATCCCACCAGGTAGCACTTCCAAAGATGTCTTGTAGAAAACAGGCTGCTTAAATGTTCTATTTTAGAACCATGTGTAGTTACTTTCACATAGACTAAAATAAAAGTGTCTGTTTTATCAGCTGGCTCATCATACAGGTGCACTCAGGGTTGTTTAACATTTGTCCTGTGTCAGTAGGAAGAGACTGGGATAGAAGGCAGAAGCTGTGGATGAGCAAACTCCTCACCTGGGCAAGACAACCTGGAGTAGTGGGAAATGTGGGATGGACATAAAAAAAACCCCTTCTATAACAGGCCTAGTTTTAGTGCCTAATTGGAAAGGATTTACAACTAATGGTTGTGAGTGAAGGGAAATGCATTTTGCTGGCCTGACAGCCAGTTGAATTTTTGAGTCATTTACACAGTGAAACCCCTCTTGTTGCCAAAGACCACCTTATTCTGATGTTTTAACTTCTAGCCACAAAATCTGTGCCTGGAGTTGTGGCCAAAGGACAAAAATTTCACCTGGTCAGTGTGTCAGCACTGAAATGCTTTGGAAGTGTGGGACCCTCTGTGAAACATCACTGTACAAAATACATTATTTACAGTCTGAAGATCAGTAAAAGACTGGACTGACTTATTTAGTCCGAGTATTCACTTTTAAATGACAGCTGCTATTCAAAATTTTGATTCAGGAAGGCAGTGTCAGCTTTTAACTTAGTTTTTCCTCATACAGTCTTTTATGTATTGCCTTTTAGACAGACCAGCAGTTCTGAAGTGAATTTGACATATTTCCCTTTTCTAATTCACACATTTACAAGACATTTTTATACAATCTTCCCCTTAAACATGAGAACAAGCTATGACCTAACCCAGTTGACTGGCACCCAAAATGAATCCTTGTTTAGTTTCTCTAACACAGTTTTCAGCTGATTACATGCACTCTGGAGATCTTCTTTCACCAGTACAGTGTCAATTAAATGGCCATACTGCTCTTCAATGAATGCTGCTGAATTAATAATTTCCTGCTGTTCTTCATCCTGCTGATCAACACAAGATGATGGTATGAACTGTACAACATGTCTTTTTAATTACTAGCATTTTAAAGTATATCAGCACACTAAGTCATTACTTTGAAAGACAATGAAACAAAAGCCCATTACCATTAGGAAAAGGTACATAAGATATTGCAACTGAGATTAAGGAGCAATATGCTACCAGTAGCTGTTTCAAAAAATGCAAGAGGTCTTATGAAGTGGGGAAAAAAAAAAAACATGTTACAGAAGGGGCATAAAATGGTGACACTGCATTTAGAGTTGCTGCCTGACCCTAAGACCTGGAAATCACACTCCTCAAAAGTTGAAAAGGAGTGCTGGATCCACTGGCCCCGAGTTCAGTAACGTATAAATTCAAGTTCAGGTTGCCCAAAGTAATACTGTAAAATCTGCTCAGGTTTACCCATCACCAGTTTGCAGCTGATCCTTGTAAGACATGCATACACTGCCTTTTGTGTGTACCCAGTTAACAGCCTGGGTGACACCAGTGTGGGTGGCACTTCGGAGGTGGCAGAAAGAGGTGGCTGCTGTAACCATTTGATGGGGCTGCTCAATGTTCTCTGACTCTTGCTGTCATGGAATTGGAGCTCTTTCATGTCATAGAAGTGCAAACCCAAATACTTATTTCATGTCTAAAAAGATTAATACTCACCAGGGGGGCTGAGATTTCTTCTGACATGGGAGATTTTAGGACATGTTTTTTCTTTTCTGAAATAAGAGGCTTCACAAAGATAACATAAGGCTTAAACTCAGGAGTCCTCAAGTGCTTTACTGCCTGTGAACAGATGTTTTTTTTGTTATCAGACTTCTTTTGTTAGCATGTCAATGATCTACTCAAACTGGCTGCAATGGTTTCACTGGTGCACACTGACACCCTGTGGTGTGAAGTCCTGTGTACTACACATTTGACCTCAGTAATCTTTTGGTCTTCAAAAGAAAGGTTCATGTCAGAGTGCAAGAGTATGTGGAGCATGGCCTTAACTGTACACCTGCCTTACTATGCACTGAGATAACAAGGAGAAAGGATGTGGCAAAAAATAGTGGGGAAAGTAGGAAAAAAATGGGACTTCACGGGCAAGTTATGGTGTGTGCTTTGCTTAAGTGGCCAAACACTGGAAATTTTAAACCTGGAATTCATCTGAGGTGGTATTACAAGTCTTCTCCTAGCCCAGTTACAAAATCTGAATCAAAATGTCAAAGATTAACTCACAGCATGGAGTTAATTCCTCCATACTGTGTTAACAAGACATCCAGGAACTGCAACCTCAAGAGCCCTACTGTGCTTAGCTGGAGGTCAGACCAGCTGCCAGGAAACACAAGCTCTGAGAGCATCATTGTTCTCTGGAGAATAAGCAGCCACAACTGCTGAACAGCACCAGTTAGTAGCACAGTAAGCAATATTTGCATTCTTTAAAATAAGATGCAGAACTTACTTCAGGTACCACATCCACCAAACAAACCTTCTTTTTGGCCATCACAGACCGGATTGCCTCCAGGCTTGTACCATATAAATTTTCTTTGTACTCTCCATGTTCCACAAATCTAAAAAGTCAATACATTTTTAATTACCATCTACAAAGAATATCTAACTTAGCACATTTGACAGCTGTTTCCTGAAGTCACAGTAGTCAAACAAGGAGGAGAAAGGCAGAAAATCAGGGACAGGTAGGAAAGGATTTCTTTTTCTCTGGTTGCTTTGTAGCCATAGTCTTCTTCCCATGTCACTACCAGCTAATCAGCCCTACTGACAAAATGGGGAAGAAGAAGAAAAGATGTTTTTCACAGAAAATAGAATAAAGCTAGTAAGGAAGTGGACTGCAATCCTTCCATCTTTTGGAAGACTCATCAAAAATCTGAGGAAACACAATCTCACAAGAAGTCCTTTGTAGCCACAGATTCACTCTATCATCCACTTTAAATGTAAAAGGCTTGTGAATAAAACTTGTTACCTGTCACAATAAATACAGAACCAATAGGCCCAACTAAGTACCTGTTACTCTCATTAGATTCAATTCTGACCAACCACAATACTTATGATATGCAGGTTTAAATTCGAACTTAGGATCCTCCTCCTGGTCTTACGTTATTCCTGATTTGCTTCTTATTAAATATTAAAATTCTTGACTTTGTGCTACCAGTCCAGACTGAATCAAGAGCTTTTTACTTGGAAAGTGGAACCCTTCCAATACAGCTGGTCCAACTTCACATCTAATTTTGGTATTCACATCAGGCAAGACTGAACAAGGTGTATTTTTAAACAGTCAGTTATACCAGTGTTTTAAAGGTAACTCACTTGTTCTGCTGCACATCTGTCTCAAATGATTGCTTAGAGACAAAATTGTATTCTACTCCCTCTTTCTCATGACTTTTCTTTGATCTGGTTGTATCTAGAAGAGAATGAAAGCAAGACATGGGAGAGATATCAGCCTTTACAAACAATGTTTTTCTCTGTTTAGTTCCAGTCACGTTTTCATGACTTCAAACAAGGTAGTTAAACAAATTCAAATTAACGTAAAATGTAAATCAAACCATATAATTTTGTTTTAAACTCAATCTCAAAAACTGTAAGACCAAAATTGAAGTTGTTTTGCTCCCAAGAGTCCTGTGACCAACACCAAAGTTAGAAGCAATAAAGTATATCCAACAAAAACCAGTGTAACTTAGTAACTGTTTGGAATAGTGGACTCTCATTTTCTTTGAAACTTCAAAAATAAAACCATGAAATATATTAAGTCCTATCATGTTGCCTCTAAATTTACAGTAAGAATATTGCTGGCTTTTCCTAAGCTACTGTGAATAATATAATTATATAATTATGTGTGTCCCTTACTTCTGATGTCATAATTTCTTTTCATAATTGCTGCTACTGTAGGAGAAGCATTTTGGCTGAATCTTAACATACTAGTTTTTCACACCAGCTCTTTTAGTAAGTCACAGTCCATTTTTTCTTCCTGTATTCAGTTTTTCATTCATTTAACAGACACTGAGCAAATGCAATCCGTTCACTTGGGAAAAAAAACAAACAACTCAATAAACCCCCAGTGATCTGACAGAATTCCAAAATGCATACCTGTCAAGTTACATAATGATTTATTCACCTATTAAGTGCAAACAGAGTATATTACAATGAGAAAAGTCATTTTAACTCCTATAATCAATAGTCAGAACACAAATTATCATTCATCAGTGCAGCTGGCACTACAATTATTATACAGCATTTAAGGAATAAAGTGGCAACACACACAAGTCAGTAAATGTTACTCACGTGGAACTGCAACACCATATTCCTGGGGGTTCTCTGACACAACCTTCTGCTTGAGCTCACTTAATTTGGCCCCCAAGCAACCTAATAAAATAAAACTGATTGATGGATTTCTGTGTGACGTGGAATAGTGAAGAGAATAAACAGATCAGTTTCACACAAATAAGATGGTTCAGGAATGTGCTTGAAGACACCTGTACATGAGAGACCTCATGACCTGCTCCATCATATCCTACTTTGAAGAACATCACCAGGAACAAACTGAATTCCTGGAACAGCTGTTGGACAAACATTTGGCAGACACCAAGTCAGAAAACTTGTCATTTTAGCATTCAAGTTCTATGGGATACCCTTGATTTCTAGGCCATCCTGGGAAACTCACTCACCACAAAGCTGATGAGCCTACTGAGTTAAAGTTGCATGCAAAATTTTGTTAGGCAATTCTAATATTTACCTCTTCCTCAATTGTTCCAACAGCTTAAGTACACGTTTGAGTGAGAATCAATGGAAAGTGAATCAGAAAAATGAGAAATAGTCCTGCATCACTATTTTAGGAGGATTTGGTAAGGTTGATTGGTTTTTTTCAGTCGGTTGGTTCGTTTGTTTTTTAACACCATTTAAAATAAAAGAGCAACTTCTGACCAAAACCAGAAAAACCTTTTAAAAAACCCAACAGGAACCAGAAAAAAAACAACCAAAACACCCAAAGAAAGCCCCTTGCAGTGGAGGTGATAAGGGAAGAGGGAGAAAGGCGAAGAATTTTGAACCAGTTGTGCATCTTACCAATCAAAACCACCAGCCTCTGCTGTTCACCAGGCTGCTGCTGGTACTTTGTGACTTCTTCATATGTCAGGAACTCTGCTCCATCTGCCTGCTCTGCCTGCTTTCCTTCATTCAGACTGTTCTCCTTCTCTTTACGACTCAACCTAAAGCTCCTGCGTAAACCAGCTGTGCAGGAAAACAAAGGATATTTTAAGACATCTCGCCACTTATCCAGATTTTCAACCTTGTTCAGCTACAAGTTGCTGTCTCTGAATGCAAGTTATTCCCACCAATTTTTTTTCTAGTCAAAGCAGTGCAGATATGCTAATATTATAGATGAGGAGTTTGCATATGATGTAGAAAACCAAGCACCCAATCTATAATAAAACCCCCCTCATATTACCTTCAGTTGCCAAGTACTGGTTATGCCAAAGTCCAACTATGCCTCTTCACAGAGATAATCTAATTTATGAATGTATGGGAAATTAATATAAATAGGCCAGTTTTCACTTTTTAATATTTTTTTTTGGGTGGGTTTATTTGGTGTGGGTTTTGGGGAGTTTTTTTAGTTTTGTTTTTATTTCGAGGGGGGTGTTAGGGAAGGGAAAAGGGATTTTGGTTTCTCACCTATGTACTGTCCATTGAAATATCCTTCACAGTCACAGTCTTCTGTAAATTAAAAAGCAAGGAGGTGGGGGGTAGGGCACAGAGGAATGTGAATACTAGGAATATGAATCTCAAGAAGCATGTGTAATATGCGAAAAAAACTACAGCATGCAGCACTGAACACAAAATACCTGATATTGGGAAAGGCAGCTGGTACAGTGACATACAAACTGCATGAGCCCACCACAGTTGCTCATAATGAAAATAACCCAGAAAACAGTCCAAATGAACACTGAAAACAAATCACTTTGGACTGATACAGGTGCCCTAGAATGTTAAACCCCAATATTTATTTTTTAATCATACCAGATACAAAGACTGTATTTAACTGGCAACTCTTTCAAGCTCAATCAGAAAACCTACAGAATGTGTATCAGAAGACACAAATCTTTTCTCTTGAAGCAAGAGCAAATTTGGAAGTTGTCATTACTTAAGTCAACAATCTGAATTAAATTAGTTTAAATAATAATTCATAAAGAAACTCTCCTAGGAACAATATATCTACTATTCCCTTTGTTTGGGGGTGTAGCAAGTGTTTTAGAAAATGCTTTGGATTGTAGGACAGGACCTACCTTTGTCAGAGGACTGATCATCTGTAGTTAGCATGAAAGGCAGAGTTGGAATGATATTAAAAGACAGACAAATAATTGAGCAAAATTAGAGAGAATGGAAAGGAAGGTTCTTCTGGTCTGATTGCTTAGCAGGCTTTTCTATCTTAAAAAAACTGAAGTAATATACCCTTATCAACTGATTAAAGATTTTTGGGCTGCAATTTAGTATTATAAGCAGTTATCAGTTTAATTGTCTCGGGAACATCTGAGAAACATCATTATTGAAGTAACAGAAAAATACTGAGAATAAGTATTAAAACATTACTGAAAGAACAGAACAGACTTACATAATGGTTTCTTCAGAGTTCTGGCATTCTGCAGAGTTCCTATTGTTCTTCTGTAAGTCAGTCGTCTGAATAGAAAATAAATTTTATTTTAGATGGGTAAGTTCAGAATTACAGAGAATTTATAGCATGTTATACTTGTAGCATTGAAAATAGAGAATAAAATAGTGTTTTTCCTTTAAAATTTAAAGTGTGTCTGATTCAACCATTTAAAGGGCTTTCTTTAAAACTATGACAGTCCCAGATTGCTACTAATAAGGGATTGAGAAGATTCTAAAACATCTTATGCTTTCATATATCAGAGCACAGAAATCAATAGTTTACCAATCTAAATTTTTTAAAAATTTCCTTTTCCCCACATGGGTCTTTTTTTGGTATCATTAAACCCAACACCAAAAGTACTCCATCGACCTAGCACAAGAATCCAACCCTCAAGAAACCCCCTGCTGTTGGCAATAAAAACCACAATTTTTTTCCCCAAGTGTTTTTTTTTTGCAACAGACCGATATTTATAACAGACTAAAGATGTACTGTAAAGACAAGAACTGAGGGATATTTTTGCTTGAGAAGATACACATATCTTGCTGTGAAAACAGAGAAGTTTCAAGCTCTAGAAGAAATCCCAGTCCAAGCTAAATACTCCCTTAGGAGCCAGAAGAGAGATCAGACACATTTTTGACTATTATTACATGCATAAATTCAAAATAGTTACAATAAATCAACATTTTCCCTTGTACTGTGGATGTACAAGGCTGTGAAATAGTCTCTCCATAAGCCAAGAGGGTTAAGACACTGATATTCCACATCTCATTTTGCATGTTTGTTTAGCAAGTGCTTCTGTTCTCACCCTATAAAGTGTTAAGTCAACAGCAAACTATCCAAAGCAAATTAGGAAGTTTGTTATATAATAGAACAGAGCTTTTTAGTGCTTTTCTCTAAGCATTTGTATTCGTCCTGGCATGACCCTGCCCTTCATTTCCTGAAAAAAAAACAAAAAAAACCCCAAAACAAAACAAACAAAACAAAACAAAACCAAAAAAAGGCATAAAAATCAATGTGTGTGAAAAAAAATAAATCTGTAATCTTTGCTGCCAAACCTTTCTTGGAACTGCTTTGAGGGGATCAGGCCTGCTCTGAGGTTGGTGTCTCCAACACGCTTGGCTTGCCACCACGTGGGATCATCCTGGCTTACAACTTCCAGGACGTGTCGCCTCTTAAATGGCAGCCCAGCCTCCTGGCAAGGAATGGCTCTGTCTTCTTTGGGGTTATAGCAGAAAAGAGCCCTCATAAATACCTTTAAAAGAAAGTAAGACATCATTTCTTCTTGAAAATGCAATAGAGAAATAGGGGGAAAAAAATAAGGGGAGAAAACAATAAAAATGGATTTACGGTCAAGTTGTCCCATAATGAACTGTCCCTAAAATGTTCCTTTAATACATCAAAATCTACTATTCACCTTTGGATTTGCATCTTAACACTATTATTGACACATCACAGGGAAACCACTTTAAAAAGTGACTTGTGGGCTTCAAGGAAAAATATGCCAACCAAGAGCAGGGAAGCAGAAAGAGACTGACAGAGGAATCTTTGTGAGGGACCAGTTGAACAGTGATTCCCTATCAAGGAGATGATCAAGCTGCTCAAGTGCCTCAGATAAAGCACTGGGAGATGTGTGTTGAAGTTTGCAGTGGGCTAATGGGGGTCAAATAATGAATGCAGCTCTGTTAGAAGGTCTGTTTTGATTATGCCCAGAGATCATGGACAGACTGCAGCTGAAGACTGGCAGGAACACCAATTTTAACTACATGGACAAAAAAAAAGAAGACACCAGACTTCAGAAATGCTATGAAAGAACATGTGCCAAGATGATGAAGAGGAGAAAACTCATCCAGGTAATTCTATTCAATAAAAGAATAGAAACTGCACATGAAACCACTCTACTATTTTTGTGGTTCAGTTCTGTGTCTGTGACACCTCCCACTGACACAGCAGGAATGTTGCATTTACAGAGATGCCACACTGTATAAATATGAAAACGGGTGTTTCAGTGTTTCAGTACCTTGCTGTCTTTTAGACGATCTTCTTCTTTGATGGCTGGAATTATTTTTAAGGTTATTGACCCCTGAGACTGAGCCTGAGAAACAGAGAAATGGTTTTTACTGTGAGAGCAGGACAAGGATACAGTGCAGACTATTCAAGCTGCAGTTAAGGAGACAGCAGCTGTTTCTTCATCTCAGAATGGTAACAGGCCAAGCTAATCCACTATTTTAACTTCATTACAGAGACAATCATGATGTTCCATGAATCTTCCACAGCAGTTTCTTGCCCATGGAAATATCCACAGTAACTACTTGGCTAGAACATATTAAGACCCACTTTAAAATTCCTTCATTTGCTTTTAGCAACTGCATTAATTTCTGGACTAGAGTTCACAGGGCATTAAATACTTCTGTGGGTTTTAGTATGAGACTAACTAAAGTTTTTGCAGACTAAGCAACATAATAAACATCTACTTTCATTCTAGAAATCTTTGCTAGTAAATGTCAACTATTAGTTATAGTAAACTAAAAAGCACTTCTAGATGTGTCAGAAATCTAGAATAGGTTTATCTGATCCATTTTAGATGCCTTATTTTGGATAAGATGAACTGTGTCCCAGAGAAACCTGCTATTCTGCACAGATTAAAAAGGAAACACAGACAAACATTTGTAGCTCTTCTACAAAAAATAAACCCATGAAAAAGGAAACTATTATACTGCAGGCATTAGTTTACATGGGACAGACATAATAAGTAATTACACAGGACAGATGTAATCAGTATACACAGGACAGATGAACAGCATCTCAGGGTCTCCATGAATAAAATTTTACACACTATTTCAAAATTATTTTGACACCAAGTTAAAAGCAGCCATTTAAATTAGGTGGTGGAACTGACACCAGATACTTCACTCTTCTGGGGTTGCCATTCTTCTTACTGTGCCCCTAACTCCACTCCACAGCAAGACAAAGGGGAACCAGGAGGGAAGTCTGAGATAAAGAAACATCAGGATTTGTGGGTATTTATGTCAGAGAAGCTCAAAGCAAGAACTTGCTAAATTTGGCAGGAATCTGCTGGTGAAGAACAGACACAGCTCTGCTGGACACACAGCCAAGACTTTCTTCAGCTTCCTAACATATCATACTATGAATAAACTGCTAATCTTCTAGGAATGTACTTATAATTTGCAATTTGCTTGTCATAAACAAAGCATTAAAGGGAAGTTCTTGACAGAACAACATCATGTTAACTTTATATTTGTATCTTACTTGGTACCGATCCAGTTCGCAGAAGTTTCTGAAGTCAAAAGGAGAAGACTAATCCACTGGGAGAAAAAAAACTCTTAATGCAAAGACAAGCAGGGATTGCATCTTTTAGCTCTATATTTTAAACTCATGGTTAAATTTTATCATCTATTGTAATTACTAGATCACCCAACAGAAAAGATCTTGAAATGAAAATCAGTGCAGACCAAAATCTGACTTATTTCTTCCGGTCGTTTGTGAAGCACAGTAATACCATTGACTTCTCTTAGTTCATCTCCAACATGGACAAGACCTGAAAAGATGGTAAATAAATTAAAATAGGTCTGCCACTCCTCTGATGTCCAGTCTAAGTCATTTGCATGTACCTTCTCTCCTCCCTCATCCAGCTTGATAGTATTAAATCTATTGCCTTTGTGCCTCTAAGTCTCCTGCCCTTATTCCATATGGCATTTTTTTTTCATGCAGCACAGTCTTAAAGGAGACCAGCATGCAGATAAACAACATGTGGCAAGATGCTCTGGAAAACCACTGCCTCTATTTCAATCAGCATTAAGAATATAGAACTGGAATAGTTCCATGAGGATGATTGTAAAGTCAGCAAACACACCACTACTGTAAAGGCAGGAATGACATGACAGAGCAACACTCCACAGTCCCAGAAAGAATGCTAGACTCATTTTTTTTAACAAGCCATGAAGAGACCCTACAAGTTTTAGGTTTGCTTATCCAGTTCAGTAAGAAATGTTGTACTTGTCTTATATATAGCTACTGCTAACCAACATAAAAGAATTTCTCAGTAAAGCACACGGAAAACAACACATAAACCTGAATAAACCAAGATACTAGATTAAAAGTAAAAAACATTTCAGAAAAAAACCCATGTAATCAGATTAATAGATTACTGATGAAATACAGAAATGCTAAGGGCATGCTTAGGAAACTTTAGAAGTTTACAAATGCCATTTAAAATCCCCTTTTCTTCAGAAATTTACCACTGCTCATACCACTGCGATCAGCTGCACCACCTCTCATGATCCTTGCTACCACCACAGCTCCTGTGTGCTCATCTCTTCTGATGGTGGCTCCCTGAAACAAAACACATCCCCCCACCCAGGACACTGTAAGAAATTTGCTTAGAACACAGCAAGCAGTGAAATAACATGTACACTAATAACAGGTTCACATCTTTTAAACTGGAATTAATTTGTTCAGCTGATTTGCTCTTTCTCCTTGACAGTTTTCACCGTTATTCAACTTCTGCCCACCCACTGTGGGAAGGTACAAACATCTCCCTTTCTGCTGAATTTGCTGAGTGTTTACACTGCCTACATTATTGTGGTCATCAAAGTCACTCAAGTGTGCAAAACAGGATTTGTTACAACAAATTTATACAATACAGCCAGCACTTTGATAGATATTTTTTTTCCTTCTCTAACCTCTGCTGGCAATATAAACAAAATCAGCTTTATCAGGAATTAAGTCACTGCTCTCTTCTACTACTGTCATATACAAAAAGCATGTTTATTCCCCAACACAACTGTTTTTTCTTAGGAAATCAATTCATCCATTCCCATTTGTACCTGGACAATATAATGCTTACACACAGGTATCAAACATCATACATCACTGACTTGAATGCAAACGAATATATTAAGTCACTGAATATTAGCTACACTATGAAAACAATTAATACATATAATAAGCATAATCACTTCAACATATACAATTTCCTCAGACACAGCATTCCCTGGGTTAACTGGTATTATAAACCCATGCCCATAAAGCATCCCAATGCAAAATTGTGAAGGTGTATTTACCAAAGTTTTCTTTTTATGTTACTTTATTGGCTTCAGAACACTCCTAGTTTTTGCTATTTGACAGCATCTTCAAGTGTCTCCTCTATACTCACAATAACACTTTTTTTGCACTACAGAGTTTTATGACTAGGTATGGGTTATATATCTGATATGTACCAAGGGTTCTTTATTTTTCACTAGCCGAACAATTTTCACTGATTCCTCATCAAAATCATCATCAAAGTTATCAGGTAGAGGTGGAAGGACTGGATCAAAGTTCTTCTGTGCTACAGTGTCATGTACTACAAGCATTGCCTGCATAAAGGAAATAAAAAATAGTAATGTAACACAGTGATATTACAGCTCCCAGTTCTCATGTTTCCAGTATTACAGCAAACTTCAATCTCCCCCTTTCTACCCCCACCACAAAACCTCCAAAAAATATTCTGCAGTTACATTAGCCATCATGTAAATTATATACTGGTAGATGTTGGTATTTATAATAAATCCAGGCAACAACAAAGCTCAGCCTAAAAAATACCTGAGTGGACTATTAGAAGCAAAAAGGTTTTTTATTCTGTTCTGCTCCCTCAGAAAATATTAAGGAGGGGACAGAGGGAAGGCAGCCTGATGCATTATGCAGGAGAGGCCAACACTGTCTTCTCAATTCCCTTTGCATCCCAAAACCTGTGCAGGAAATCATAGTGGAATAGAACTACTTTTTACAAGAGGTTTTTCCTTTCTCTTAGGGACGCTTCAATAAAACTTTTCTGCTACAGAATGTTCCATTGCAACTGTGCAAAGGAATTTTGTTAAAGTCCCCAGTGTGGTTTTTTTTACCCTGAGGTGTGGTGTTGACAACAGCTGAAGTAGCTCTTTTTCTTCATTATTCACTGGTGCAGTCTGCAACTCTTCTATTACCTTTAAAATAAAGATTTACAACCCCAAAATTAAAGGAGTCCACCAAAAAAAGATCCTGAATCTGCATTTCTGGTGAGTGTTTGCTAACACCTATCAGCCATCAAAGTAGAGTGCATAGATCAAAACTGATCCCAATCAACAGCCAATGAAAACTGCAAGAAATGGAAGCTCCTTCATCTTTTTTTACTGAAGTCAGAATCCTAATCCCTAAACATACATTTTAAGAGTTATTCTGCCAATATAATTTCAGGAACAAGTTCTGAAATTTAAATTCCATATGGAGTATGTCAGTGATGTGTGAAACAACACTCTTGTGCTTGTAACTATGATAAAAGACTTTAAACCTTTCTTTAATCATGTCACATTACCCTTGTT
>JAWWLV010000087.1:2982388-3007580 GCA_035041135.1 Platyrinchus mystaceus
CCGCAACAGCCACATGGTGTCTGCCCAGATCCGCTGCAAGCTTATCAAGGTAAGGCCTGGCACGACAGCGGGTGGCACTGAGCATCCCTGAGTTGCAGTGGGCAACGTGAGCAGGGTGTGGGATGTTGTGTCCATAGTGCAGCCCCTGCTGCTGCTGGTGGGCTCTGCCCTGTCCCAGCGAGAGCTGCCCTTGGTGTGCGAGGAGAGGGGCAGTGTGAAGGACTATGGAAGAAGTTGCAGTGACTGGTCATAGGAGGAGCCAGGGAAGAAGAGCCAAGCTGGCACAGGGAAAAACAGCCTCGTCAGAGACCTCCCGGGGGCATTCCAGTGGATTGTGGGGCTGGCAGGAAGCCGTTTTGGTCAGGAAGGATGTCAGGATAGCTGCAGGAAGGGTACTAAGGAATGCTCCTTAGCAGGTGACAGCTGGAAAGAAAGAATTGATTAAGGACAAATATCAGCCTTGATCTTCTCTTCCCTTTGGGGAATCTTGGTGATCTTGAACTTGCAGAGCTTTGTCCCAGTGTTCCAGCTAGTGACCTCCTAGCATTTCACAGGGATTGTACAGGTGCTTTAGTGGAAAGACCCTTTGATTGTCACCAGTACCTATTTAATAATCACGTAATTCAGAATGCAAGAAAACTGAAATTCAAAGATCACAACAAAACAAATTGTCAGGAGACAATTTGTCAGGCACGAAGGTCTGGAAGATAAATCAGGCTGGAGCTGAATGGAAGAAAAACACTGCATAGCATTGCTGAGATGGAGCAACACAGCAGCTGTTTCTTGTCATGGCTTGGACAGGAGTGTCAGAAGCAGGATCTCAATGATGACATTAATTTCAGAATATTGTATCTGAGTGTTATGAAGGTTCATACCCTACCTGGTAATCCACTCTTTGGAGCAACTGTCCTTTTTAATAATCTGCAGAAATAAGCATGAAGCAGTAGGTGATGGGGCAATGGTAAATATGAAGAGCTGTTTTCCTTCTGTTCTGGGCAGAACACTTGACTGAGATGTTAATTTTTCTTGCTGCAGGATACCATTTAAAATGGAGAATCTACTAAGATCCAAAAAAATGTTGGATATATATGGGAACAAGCTGTCTGGAGCAATTTTGGTAGGAATTAGAAAGCCAGCTAAACGTTTTTTGTTGCTCTCTAACTATTCCAAATTAGCAGAAAGCCTCCTCTCAAGATGGAATACAAATCAAAGTGGAATAAAAGCAGTGTCATAGTTTTGTTTTTACAGTGATAGTAACACATAATAAACTTTGTTTGAAATAAGACAATATACAAAGTGTGCTTTCTGCTGACAATCCATTGCTACACAATGCTGATATGTAAAAGATTGGGGCAGAAAACTCAGGGACATTGATGGATCTGCTTGACCAATTTGTCTTAGGATAGGCTAGACAATGAATCAGTGAGCAATTCTTGATTTTTTTTTTTGTACTATTGTCATGCCCATGACTTGTCTTAAAGCTGCTTTGCAACCTTTGGCAAATATAAGCTGTGAACAGCTGAAAAATTAAAAGTGAATGTGCACTGGCTGCTCCCTCAGTCCTCACTGCAAGGTGTGGTATTAGTTCCCATGTCTTTCTGTAAATCCTCCTCATTTAATGAAAGTGCCTGTTGAACTGGACACACCATTCTAGCAGTCAACAGTGGCTGTTCAGGTACCATGTGAATTTACATCAGCTGCTTTGAATTGGCTTTGTGCATCCTGTAAGCTTTTCCAGAAACCTGAGTCTTTCTAATTTACAGTGAGAACTGTAGAAGCAGGAAAAAGCAAAATCCTGGGGCAAGAAACAGTAAAAAGGTGTTTGAAGTAGCTGCTGAAAACGTGCCGTTTCAGATCCCGGTCTTTTCAGTGTCACAGTGAGCTGTATTTTTCTGCCTGTTGATTTCTGGACCTTACTAGTGAGCCTCAGTGATCAGTGTTGATTTTTTTAAACTTAATTACACTACCTATTTTTATCTTCTCTTGATGGGATTACAGATGTCACTGACAAACATGACAGTGTTGGAGTGTAAAGTGGTCTACATAGCGTTTCAGATGGAAGTGTAGGATGAGCTGTATCATCAAAGCACTCTTCCCAACACCACCTGCTCCCACCACCACCAGCTTGTATTCAGTCATCTTCCAGCTGACTTTTGATTCAGAAAGCTGAGGAATGTGAAATCATCATAGCCTGTTTTCAGCATGTGCTAACAGTAGTATTAGAAATACAGTTGTGAAGCACGATAGCCAAAGAGCCAGTGCACTCTGGGTTGGGACCAGCAGACACCTGTTCTTTAAGCTGTACTCACCAACAGCTTTGAATAAGCTGAAAGCAAACAAAATGGTATCAGAAAGTTCACAGGTGGCAGGCATTGTGAATCAATAAAAAGACCCATTATACTGTGATTTCAGTCAATTGGTAAGCAGGGCAGAAAGTGCACAAAATACGCTTTTTAATATCACAGAATTGTTCGGATTGGAAGGAATATTGGGAAGTCTCTGATCCAACTTCATGCTCGGTAAGCATGGAGGTCAGACCAGGTTGCTCCAGGCTTTTTCCAATCTGGTTTTGGAAACCTCTAAGGAAAAAGACTGCACAGCCTTGCTGGGCAAGCTTTTCCATTGCTTAACTGTCCTCATGAGAGTTTTTCCAGTCCAACGTTCTCTTGTTTCAACTTACACCTGTTATCTCTCTCCTTCCTGCTGGGCTCCTCTATGAAGAGCCTGGTCCACCTGCTTGATTACCTTCCTCTTAGGTTTTGGAATGTTCTGTTAGACCCCCTCTACATCTTCCCTGGTCTGAACAAGCCCAGCTCACACATAATTACAGCTTGAGGCAACTAGACTGTATTAAAAATGTGAGTTCTCTTAGGAGTGAAGTGACAGAGGGTTAATAATAATAAAACTGCATCATGTCCAGTTAAAGGAGAAAGTGTATAAACAACAGGGTTTAGAAAAGCAATAGGAATGAATACAGGATAGGAGTGAAGATTTGAAGGACATAAGGTGTTTGTTCACTAAAACAGACTAAAGTGATGATGCAGTGGAAGTCTGCCTGGTAATAAAAACCAAAACAAAGATCCAGTGGCAGAAAGTTAAAGACACAGGAATCTTTTTTTTTTTGTTTTTTTTCTTAGGTATAAAGCACTTAACCTTTGGAGAAATTCATCTAGACCTTTAGATTCTCTACCTCTGACCACATTTAAAATGCAAGCTAGGGCATTTCTAAGTAATTGTGCCCTCGTTCAAGCATGCATTGGAAATTTACTTGGCTTTGTGTTATATACGAGTCAAAATAAAGAATCACAAGTGTTCCTTCCAGACTTATTGCTGACAGTTTGTAGTCCTCTGCCTTGTTTTGTGATCCTTTGAGTAAAGCTGTATATGTGGCACAAAGATCACTGGCTGGGAGCCTGACATATTGGGGCTATTAAGCTATCTTCATTCAGGTTAATTTCTATTTATTTAACAAAGTTTCTTTTAAAAATTCTCCATGCCCTGCATAAATCAATCCTGTGTGTAAGATACTGAATGCCTCAAACACAACCTTTTGCTTTCTCCCAGATCTGTTACCTCTAATCATCCTCGCTGGATTTGTTTGCTTTTGAATGGATTTGATCGAAGACTCTTCCACAAAGAAAAATGGTTTGTAGATCAAACAAGTTCTTAAGTCAGTCAGGCAGAGATTTGTGCAAATAGGCACATTTTTGTCTAGGTAAATGTATCTGATAAAACTTTGGGACAGTTTGAGGTTTAGATGGTGGTTCATACAGCTCATGTCGAGCCTTGTGGAGCAAAGATCACGCATAGCCAAGGAATTTGAGCACCCACTGAAGGAGCAGTAGCCAGGCAACAAAGCAGTGGTGTAATTTGCAGTTAGTTCTGCAGATTGTCTCAGGAAAAAAGATGGTTTTGCAATAGTTTGATTACACCTTTGCCATGATGGGTATGTGGTAGTGGTTTTGATCATTTTTATTCCATAGCGTTTGCCTTTTATGTTTCAAATCCCAAATAATTTGTGAGAATGCTTTTACAGGATTTCAGCTGATGTTTTCTCTGTCTTCATCAGTAGTGGAGAAGCTGACTCTTGTCCTCTTGTGTAAGGGAGAACTTGGTTATTTAGATAGGACATTTTTTTTTTCCTTAGCAGAAAAGCAAACACATAGCACATAAATGAAATAATGCATCGTATTTAATGCTCCAGCAGCTTTCTAACTTCTACCAGTAAATACCATACAGTTATAAGGTCAGCATTTTTAAGATACATGTGAAGTGGAGAGGCAATATGAAGATACAGTAGTTGCTTAGGGAGTGTTTTTAAAGACTATTAAAAGAACCCTGATCATATCTAAGCTGATGGGTGAACTCCTACCTCTGACTTGCTCTCAAGGAACAGTGTTTCCAAGTGGTGGAACCAATACATTTGTCAATATGAATGCAACACAATTAAAATTATTTAGTAAATACAGAATAGTCTATCATTTATAATCAGTACTTGTCTTCTTAAAGAGTTAAGTGCTTTTTAATCAAATAGTAAGCAGAAAGGATTTTAAGGAGGTTTTATATTGTCTGTGCAAAGCTTCTCATTTTAATGGGCAGTTTCCACCAGAGACCTTCAAAGACTGAGCTGAGGAGCTGCCTGGCCAACTGATGTAATTTTTAATTATACTTTGAATACCAGGAAAATTTGGAGGGAACACTCTGGGGTGGAGGGAATCTATCATATCAGTATTTTTATTGGACCCATGAAAGGATGGGAAGAAAAATGGGGCACTTAATAATATTATAAGTTCATTATTAAGGTCAGCTTAGAGTAGGTGGTACATGCAAATTGGCAAGGGATGATGGCATCATCGGTATCAGTTCAGATGGTTTTGTGGAAACCATGTCACTTACCAGACATGCTGTACCACTGCTATGATGTTTACCTTTGAGTTAATACATCACACCTGTCTGCCAAACAAAAGTTAGGATAAAAACAGATAAAAATAATGAAACATGAAATTCAAGCCACAGATTAAAATGTGCTCAGCTTGCAGATTTTGTTCTTGGTAATGGGAACTTTTGCCACAGGATATTCCTGTTGAACATCCCTTGCAAGGCATGTAGGGTGGTCCATGACATTTTTGTTGAAGTATATACATATATATATATATAACAGTAAAGTTTATAGGTGGTGACGTCTAGGGCACAATAAGAAAAGTCAAAATTGGTCTTACAGAGTATCCTCATAGTATTTAGCATTACTTTTATTCCACTGTGAAGACCCCAGACCTAATATATGTAGATGACAATGTCGTGGAAGAGGCAGATTTAAACTTTATTGCACTGATTTCATGTTTTGCCTCACTTTAGTGATTACTAAATCTTCTTTTTATCTTTAGTCCAGACAGACACCGGAGGGAGAATTTCTGCCACTAGACCAGTGTGAACTGGATGTTGGATTTGGAACTGGAGCCGACCAGCTGTTTTTAGTTTCCCCTTTAACCATCTGTCATGAAATTAACTCAGAGAGCCCCTTTTTTTGTCTCTCACAAAGATCACTAAGAAGTGAGCAGTTTGAAATAGTCGTCATCCTTGAAGGAATCGTTGAGACTACGGGTAAGATTTAGAATAATATGCATACTCTTAATTTTTAGTCTCTCTTTTCAGTCCTGGTATTTTTAGCAAGGCAGCTGTTAGTCCTGGATGCTTCAGAATATCCTGCCATATGCTACAGAGCTTCAGTGGCCTCTACCAGACAATAAGAGACCTCCCTCCCCCACAGGGCTCTGCATTCCCAATTCCCAAAGTGGCCAGTACATCCAAGAAGAGACACAGCCTGCCACTCTCTGACTGCATGTAGAACAGTACAACACCCCTGATGAGGCTCCTATTTTGAGGACCACCACTCTGAAGGAAGGTTGAACTTTAAAACTTGCCAGTGCTGCTAAATCTCTTCCAGCATCGCTTGCATTAAAATTGAATGCAGAATAAGAAATCCAGTTTTACAGCACAAGTACAGACCTTGTCAGTCACAAAGACTGGAGGCACATATGTTTATCAACAAATATAAGCAGAGCTTTTTTTTTTTCATTTGGGAATGGTGTTGTCGAGATGACAGCTGACTTTGTGGCCTTGTCTTTTGAGAACTTAATTGTTTTATGAGTGCTGTGAAAATGTGTTCTGGTTATATAAGAAGCTCTGCATCAAGGATGCATGCAGGTTGTTAAAGCCCAAATCATTCAGTACATTCAGCAGTATCCTGATCTCCCTCTGCCTTCTTCTGAGGATTTGTTAAGCTTTGGTTAAGCAAAGTGTATTTTCATCCTTTCAACAGGATTACCTTCGGCACAGCAGTCATCTCAAGCTGGACAGAAAACACAACTGCCTGATTACTGTCCACTTGCTGGCCTGAGCCCTAAAGCAAATAATCTACTGGGGCAGAACACTCATGTTCCCAGGTTGCCCAGAGAAGCTGTGGCTGCCCCATCCCTGGAAGTGTTCAAGGCCAGGTTGGATGGGACTCTGAGCAACCTGGTCTAGTTGAAGGTGTCCCATTCTGAGATTTTACAATACAAGCTATAAGATTGTCGTTGCTGTCAAGCTAATACTGTTTTGGTGTTACATTTTGTTTTTGCTTGGTCTCAAGTCTGCAATATTTAATGCAATATTTGCATAAAAATCTAGTCAGTGAACTAAAGGACTCCATTGACATCAGAGGATTGCCTAGGAAAAACTACCCCATTTTATAATCTATAAAATCGTTATCTTCCAGGCTACAATTGATTTTTATCTGTCAGCCTTACCTTGTATTTTTTGTTGTAGATGCCAGTCTGCTTGCTCACATTAGAATTCCATGCTTTTGTCTCTGTTTCCATAGGAATGACGTGTCAAGCTAGGACCTCATATACAGAAGATGAAGTTCTTTGGGGTCACAGGTTCCTCCCAGTCATGTCTCTAGAAAATGGTTTCTTCCGTGTTGATTACTCTCAGTTTCATGCTACATTTGAAGTCCCCACTCCTCCTTACAGTGTTAAAGAGCAGGAAGAAAAGCTGTCCCTGTCATCTCCTTTGAACAGTCCCGTCGATAACAACAAAACCAGGGGAGAACAGGTTTGTCCACTTGACTGTATTGATGTTGCAGGAGAGAAAGACAAACTCCCTTTAAAACTTCAGAAGATTAGCTCAAGAAAGGAAAGCCTTCCACAAAGAGCCCTGAGAATGAGTTCTAGTAACACAGAGAAGACTTTCAGTACCGGGGATCTCTTGAAAATTCAAGAAATAAGTCCCAGCTCTGACGGTGAAGACAGTGATGACAGGATACAGCTGAAAGCCTTAAAAATAAGTGCTGAGGCTTTGACTCAGTCTAGCAGCAATCTCGAGTTACAGAGGAACTCTCCAAGTGAGGGTGCTCTGGAGATGGAATTGGAAGATAATTTACCTGCCAAACTTTGAGAAATGAACTCTGATTGCCTCTCTTAAGAGCTGAAGAAACGAGTTGTCGCTGATAAACTGGATTCGAATCTGCTGACCTGAAAGAGTTGTTTTACACTAAAGTCATAATTTGGTTTTGCCACTTTCAGGAAGAATGATCCTTTTTGCATAATTGTTCTGTACAGATCCAATTTAGGTAGCATAATAGGACTTTGAGGGGCAGTAAGATTAAACTGTCATGCCAAAGAGATCCCTGCCCTAGTGATGTTTATCAGCATGCTCATTGCAAATCTACGTTGTCTTCCATGTATGCAGATGCTTTTCCATGAAGCAAGGATCAGATCCTTAGTCACAGAGTGAAATGTTCAGAGATGAAGCCACAGAGGGTGTAACACCAGCTGCAACGTGGTTTTGTGCAGCTCAGATCTTGGACTGTTCCTGAAGCATCAAAACAAGAGAACACAGAAAAAGAAATCTGTGATGCTGCTTGGTCATAGTCCAGTTCTCTCTTAAGTGACCCCGTTGGAAAGTGGCCTTCCTGTGACTCCTGGAGACTGGATCCCTCTTTCCCACTCATTCTGTGCTCCTGTTGTCTCTCATTCATTGTCATTCAGGTAAAAGTAAAGGAAGCAGTTTGCAATAACCATTTGGGTCGTTTGACTCACGTGAACTCCCATAAACATGTTGAGAACTAGACCTCAGCATTTGATTAGGTGGATCACATACTGAATTTTAACAACCATATTGCCACTCACTGCAAAGGGAACTTGAGGTCAGTAGCTCAGCTTAATGGTATGTCTCAAACTGCAACTAAATGAAATTTTGGGTTGAAGACACTGTAATCAAATAAAAGCAAAATGCTGTATAATGCTCAGTCATTACCCATTCTCAAGAGTTTTACTAATGAACAGTAGTGTCATGTTGCTAATTTTTGTTACATTTGCCTTCTCTGTTAATGTATGATCCTCAGTAATTTTGTAGATTTGACATTTATTACTATTCAGCTCAATCCCATCTCAGCCTGTGAAAAAAGTGGTTTTTTTCCTGGTTGGTAGTGAGTAAGCATAATCCAAACTTGCTGTTCTGTAAACTGCAGTGTTCAGTAGCCCAGCATATAGGATGTTTATCACCAGAGCACTAGCACAGCCCTCTCCAACAGAAGGATCAAATTCTACTCTTGTTACATGGACAGAATTCAGTCAAATTTAAAAGGAGTGAGAGGCCATTTTGATTGGCAATGCATTCTTTGATGGCAAAGTGATATATCCAAGCTAGGAATGACTTGGCTTGCATAGCTTGCTATGTCTTGCTTTGATCTGTCTACAGTGTGAAACTGGAAAATGGTATTTTATGCGGGGGGAAGATTTGCTTCTTGTTGTTGTTTGTTTGTTTTCAATGTGAATTTCAACATTATGTATGTGCTGAAATACGAATTTTCATTTATTAACTGTGTTTGTATGGAATACTTAGATGACAACCTGAAGTCTTGAGTGATGATGAATCTGCTGCTGCTCTTCAGAACAGCCAGAGTTAGTATGGAATAAAATTACATCCACCTTGGGTCTCAAGCAGTCTTTACTCCAGTGTGCACCTTGACAACAAAGTCACCCAAAGCCGAGTGTAAGCAGGAGATGTGGCCCCGTCCTCGGAATGCCAGGGCTTTCTTAAGTGGGGGAAAGAGCCGTCGCTGCCTTGCAGGAGCCCCTCGCAGTGAAAATCCCAGTCTGCCCCCCTGCAAACTGAACGCGGGGGGAACACGCGTGTGCACATGTGACACGCGTGGGGGGGAAAAAGGGGTGTGTGGCCCTTTAAGAGTCGGGCTCGCCGCCCGCCGCCAGGCGGCGCCAAGCCCCGCGGCGGGAAGCTCCGCCCCCTCTCCCGTGGCGCTGGGGGGGGCCGCGGGTTCGAATCCCGGTCCCGCCGCTTCCGCCTCCGGGGCCGGGCCGGGAAGTTTTGGAGGGGGGAGTGTCGCGCTGCTGCCATGGTAACGGGAGCGGGGAGATGGAGGTGGGTTTTGGGGGTGCCCTGCGACAGGGTCGGGGTCTCTACGGGGGTCCCCGGCGACCCCGAGGGCCCCCGCGGTGTTGTGGGGTGGGGCAAGTTTGCCCCCCCCCCCCCCGAAGAGTTTTGGAGTCCTTATGGGATCTTTTCCCACAGTCCTGCCGCTTCCAGAAGCTTTTTGGGACGGACGGGGAGCTAGAGGACGAGGTGAGGGATTTCCCCCCGCACCCCCCCCCCCCATCCCACAAGGGCTGGGGTCACCGCACCCATTTTTTTGGGGGGATCACACGGAGCTGTTTGAACTCCCACAGGATTTCCTCTCCGCCGTGGAGGACGCGGAGAACCAGTTTGTGATCCCTGGATACTCGTCACCCAGCGACGCCCCGGTTCCTCCCAGCAAACCCCATCCCAGCAAACCCCATCCCACTAAACCCCATCCCAGTAAACCCCCCACCCTCCGGCCCCTCGCCGGGCAGGGGGAGCGTCCCGCGGGATTTCGGGGAGCAGCCCCCCAGGATGAGCTGGATAATGAACTTTTCCTGGCTGCCTGCAAGGAGCTGGAGGGGCCCGAGGTGCTGGCAGGGGCCGGCGCTGCCCCGTTGCCCCCCGGGCGCAGGGAGGATCCCACATGGATACGCCCAGGGAAGGAGAACACGCAGGAATGTGGGATCCCCAAAAAGCTGAGGGTGGGAGAGGAGCCGACCCCCAGCTCCAGGGGGGTGCAGGACAGGCAGGACCCCCTCCCCGCTCCCAAAGTGGTGCTGAGGCCCAGCGCGGCCGGTTCCTGGACCCCCAGACCCCTCATTTCCATGGGAAAGCCGGGAAGTTTTGCAGGGTCCCGGTCCATCCCTGCTCCGGGGGATCCATCCCTGAGGCCTTTCCAAGCACCCCTGGGAGGCAGCAGCTCCTCCTCGGGGCTGGAGGTGCCCCAGACTCCTCCAGCACTGAGGTGCCCCCAACCCCAGCAGCCCCCCAGGCCCCCCTATAGACCTCCCGGATCCACGGAGCCCCCCAGGCCGCCGCTCCAGACAGCTCCCGGCTTCCCGAATCCCACCGTGGTCCCCAACGCCCCCGGCCCCCCGAATCCCCCCGTGGTCACCAACCACCTGGTGCAGCTGGTGACAGCAGCCAGCAAGGCCCCCGGGGGATCCCCCCGAGTCCCCCCGTGCAGGGAGACCCGGCGCTTCCCAGGGCCTGCCGGGATCCTGCCCCAGCAGGTGGGTGATGGGGATGGGGATGGGAATGGGAATGGGGATGGGGACAGGATGGGAGTGGGGATAGGGATGGAGATTGGAGTGGAATGGGGATAAAGGTAGGGATGGGAATGGGATGGGACTGCGGACGGGATGGGATCAAGATGGGATGGGGATGAGAATGGGGATAGGAACAGGGAGAAGGATGGGATGGGGATGGGGGCAGGATGGGAGTGGGGATAGGGATGGAGATGGAAGTGGAATGGGGATTGAATGAAGATGGGGATGATAATGGGATGCAGACTGAATGATAGGGACAGCATGGGAACAGGGAGAAGGATGGGATGGGGATGAGGATGGGAATAGGGTAGAGATGGGGGCAGGAATGGGATGGGGACAGGAATGGAATGGGATGAGAATGGAATAAGGACAGGATGGGGATAGAATTGGAAGGTAATGGGAATGGCATAAGATGGGACAAGTTGGGATGGGAGCAGCTGATGAAGCGATGCAAGTCCCTGGACACCTCCCTTTATCCCATAAGCACTCTGGGAAGCTGCTGGAGGAGATCCTGGTTTCTGCTCCCCAAACTCCAGCTCACGGGGCTGTGGCAAAGCCACGGACACAGGTAACAAACACACTTCCCCCCCAGCTCCAGCAGATCCAGGTGGGAATCCCATCAGCACTACTGTGGGCTCCCAAAGAGGGATGCTGGAAGGGGAGAGGGTCCCTGTGGCTCCAGGGTGGTGACTGTGGTTTTCCCATGACTCCAGGCCCTGCCCAGCTCCCCGCTGGCCACAGAGGAGGATTTTGGGAAGGGGCCCTGGCTGGCCATGAAGACGGAGCTGGGGTTGGACGAGAGGGATCCCGGCTGCTTCCTCCACACCTACAGCGTGGTCATGGTGCTGCGGAAGGTGAGGGGGCCCAGATGAGACCACTGGCCCTGGGATTCATCTTCCAGCTCTTCCCTCACTCCTCAGAGCTGTTTTCAGGGCCGGGAATCAATGTGGGGAGGGGGCCGAGCTGGGCTGAGCACAGACATCCACATCCCCACGGGCACATCGGTGTGACAAGGGTCACAGAATCCTGGAATGTGCCACGCTGGAAGGGACCCACAAGGATCATCGAGTCCAGCTCCTGGCCAGGACATCCCAAAAATCCCCCTTTGTGCCATGCAGGCAGCCCTGAAGCAGCTCCCAAAAAACAAGGTGCCCAGCATGGCCGTGATGATCAAGAGCCTGAGCAGGAGCAGCGCCGGTGCCGGCGCCGTGTTCCGGGATCCGACGGGTGAGTGGGGCCGGAGCTGTGCCCGGGTGGGGCTCCTGCCCCTCATTCCCAGGGCTCAGGGATCCCATCCTCACCCACAGGGGAGATCCAGGGCACGGTGCACCGGCTGCTGCTGGAGGAGAGGCAGAGCGAGCTCCGGCCTGGCTCCGTGCTGCTCCTGAGGCAGGTAGGAGACGTGGATCACATCCCAGGGGAATGGGATATGGAGACCTACTGGGGTGGTAATACAGCATGTCAGCTGCCCCATTCCCCATTCCATAACACCCTGGAATTGTGCATAAAGGGATAAGGGGATAAAGGAATATTAGGATGAGGGGATAAGGGAATATTAGGATAAGGAGAACAACCGGTGTGTTAATAGGGTGTATCAGCTGTCCCGTAACACCATGGAATTGTGAAAGTAAATATCAGGATGAGGGGATAAGAGAATATTAGAATAAGGGGAACTACCAGTGTGTCTATAGGATACATATCTCTTTTCCTATTTCCCATTTTATAACATCCTGGAATTGTGAATATAAATATTAGAATAAGAGGAAAAGGGAGTATTGGGATAAGGGCATAAGGGGAACTACCAGCCTGTTCATATGGTACATCGCCTTTTCCATGCCCTGTTTTGTGACACCTTGGAATTGTGAATATAAATATTAGGATAAAGGATAAATAATAATATGTAAATATTAGGATTTGTGAATGTAAATATTAGGATAAAGGAATATTGGGATAAGGGGATATGGGAAACTACTAGTCTGTTCATGAAGTACAACACCATTCTCATTCCATAATATCCTGGAATTACAAATATAAATATTGGGAAAGGGTCTCACACACTTCTACACCTCTGATTTTTTTTCTCAAATATTCCCAAAATTTCACCCTGCACCCTAAAATTTTCATTTGAGCTTGTCGTAAATGGAAAAATTTAACTTTGGGGTGTTATCCAGGAACTCCTCCAGAGGCAAGGAGCTGGAGCTGGCTCTGACCCCCTTCCCTTCCCTTGTAGGTGGGGGTCTTCTCCCCCTCCCACCGCAACCACTACCTCAATGTCACCCCCAACAACCTGCTCAGGATCTTCCCACCGGAGCCCGAGGGCGGCTGCTCCCAGCGGCAGGTGAGGAGGGGACAGTGCTGGTGGCCCTGGGGAGATGCTGGGACCCCTCCAAGGGTGCTCTGGGCTGTGGGGACCCTCGGGAGGAAGGATGGATAAATCCCCCCTGGGCTCCCAGTTAATTCATCCCTGCTGGGTTTTGCAGGTCCCTGCCCAGGCTGGGCTAATCCCAGACCCCCCCATGCAGCCCCCCCGGGGTGTCTCTGTCCCTGGGGATTGGGGACAGTCGAGGACAAGTGGCCACAGCACAGAGGAGCATCCAGGGGGCTTTTCCCTGCACCCACCAAGCCCTGGGCCCAGGCAGGAAGAGCCAGTGGGAGCTGATGGATGTGACATGGGTGAGTCAGACCCGCTCTGGGAGGGGAAGGAAAGTTCCATGTCCTGTGGAAATTTGGGGTGGGGTGGTGGCTCCCCTCCTCTGGAATGGCAGAGGGAGGGTCTCAGAGAAGGGGTTGCCCAGAGAAGCTGTGGCTGCCCCATCCCTGGGAGTGTCCAAGGCCAGATTGGACTGGGCTTGGAGCAACCTGGGATAGCAGAAGGTGCCCTTGCCTGTGACAGGGGTGGGAGTAGCTGACATTTAAGGTCCCTTCCAGCCTAAACTATTCCATGATCCTATGGCTTTATGATATGTCAAGCCTGGAGCAAAGGAAGCTCAGGGGAGACCTTCTCCCTCTCCACAACTCCCTGACAGGAGGGAGGAGCCGGGGGGGATGGGGTCAGGCTCTGCTCCCAAGGAACAAGGGACAGGACAAGAGGAAATGGCCTAAAGCTGCACCAGGGCAAGTTTAGGTTGGACACTGGGAAAATTCCTTCATGGACAGGGCTGTGCAGCCCTGGCACAGATGCCCAAGGCAGTGGTGGAGTCCCCAGCCCTGGAGAGATTTAAAAGCCCTGTGGACACGGGTTAGTGGTGGCCCTGAGGGAATGGTTGGACTCAGTGACCTTGGAGGGCATTTCCAACCTGAACAATCCCATGGTTCCATATCCATCTAAAACTCACGGATTTCCCCCTGCTGTGCTGTGCAGATGACCTGGATGGGCTCCTGGGAGAGCTGCCCGAGGATTTCTTCTCAGCCTCAGCCCAGGCTGACTGTGGCTGACCCCGGGTGCTGCTGGCACAGGCTGGGCCGTGCCATGGCCTGGTGAGGATGATGATGCCAAGGAGCAGGTGCCACACCTGCCACTTCCACATGCTCCTCTCTCTGTGTCTGCTGTGTTTGTTGTGGAGCCAAGAGCTGGGGTGCTTCCAAAGGGGCCCTGGGGGGACATGGCCTGAGTGCTGTCCCCACTTCTCTGCGCACAACTTGCCCTCTCACTCCCAAACCTGCATTAAAGGGCTGTTTTGTCCTTGCATCACCTGTGTCCTTGTGTGTCACCATCCTTCTGGACCCCAAACCCGTCCCCTGGGGGTCCCTCTCCTCCCTGGGCAGAAGGGGCCGTTCCCCTCGGGGTCCTGCAGCCCCCCAGGGTTGGGGAGCCCCAAATCCCACCCCCATGGGACGTCCCCACCTTGCACCCACCAACAGGTTAAACTCTCAGCACCCCGTGACTCTGTTTACCACCCAGGAGTTATTTATAGGGCTCCTGGCTCCGGGATTTGATTCCACATCCATGTGTGGGGCACAGCCCTATTTATAACCCCCCCCGAGGCGCAGGGGGCCGGTCGCTGCCCCCCAACTGCCCCCCCCCCCCCATCCCAGCCCTCCGGGGGTGCCCATGGCCCACGAAACCTTCGCCTTCAGCTCCTCGGCCCTGCGCTCGCTGCGGCTCCAGCGGGAGCTGCTGGAGCGGGAGGAGCGGCGGAGAGCCTTGGCCCGGGAATGGGCCACGCGCCGGTTCCTGCCGGAGCCGCCCCGGGCCGCCCCGAGCCCCCCCCGGCGGCGCCGGTACTGCCGAGACCCCGCCGTGCACAACGCCCTGTACGCCGGGGACCTCCCGCGCGTCCAGAGCATCTTCAAGGATGAGGCCACGGCCAATTTGGTCCTGGAGATGGTCAGCGAGGAGCTGGTGTGGTCACCGGAGCAGGGTATGGGGCTGGGGGGTGCTTCCCTTCTCCCTCCCTCCTCCTTCTCCCTCCCTCCTTCCCCTCTTTCTCCTTTTTTTCCCCTCTTTTTTCCCTCTCCCTCCTTTTCCCTTTTCTCCCCTCCCTTCTTTCCTCTTCCCTTCCCTTTTCCCTTCCCCTCCCTTCCCCCTTCTAATTAATAGGAGGAGCCAGGGCAAGGGGTGACGGATGGGGCTGCAGCTCCAGGTGGGCTGGGGGGAGCAGGGCTGGGGGATCCAGTTTGGAAGGGGTGGGCTGTGGAGAATGCTCTGCGAAAGGGGGTACAATCCCAGGGTTTACTCCCTACAGGGTTTTCTCTGGCTGGAGGTGGAGGTGGGGGGATGTTTGGGCTCACAACCGACCCCCTGAGCTATGGGTGGGTGGGGTGTCCAGTGGAGGGTGGGTTTTCAGGGCAGCCCCCCGGTTGCCCCACTGACCCCCTCTATGCCCCCTAACAGGGCTGTGGGTGCTGAGCCCCCGCCGGCAGCAGACCTCGGCTCTGCGCATCGTCACCGCCCGGGGCTACGAGGACTGTGCCCGGCACTTGCTGCTGCGGGGGGCGGCGGTGGACGCCGTGGTGGGGGGCCGGGCCCCCCTGCACGACAGCGCGGCCGCCCCCCACCCCAACTGCACCCGCCTGCTCCTGGCCTTCGGCGCCGACCCCAACGTGCTGAGCGCCGAGAGCTCGGCCCCCCTGCACCTCTGCACTGCCCCCCAAAGCCTGCGGTACGGGGAGGGGGGGCTGGGGAATGGGGGGGCACCTGTGTGCCAGGCTCCACCTCCTGCCCAAATCACACCCACCGCCTCTAAACCCCCCAGAGCTCAGCCAAGACCCCTTATGCTGGTGGGGACCTCCGTTTGCAGCCCCCCACTGCAGCACCTGTGTCCTGGAGGTGTCCCATGGGAGCCAGGGCTCTCCGGGGTGGCCTGGGGGTGTCTCTGGGGGTGTCCCATTGGAGCCAGGGCTCTCTGAGGTGTCCCAGTGGTGTCCTGGGGGTGTCCCTGGGGGTGTCCCATTGGAGCCAGGGCTCTCTGAGGTGTCCCAGTGGTGTCCTGGGGGTGTCCCTGGGGGTGTCCCATGGGAGCCGGGGCTCTCTGAGGTGTCCCAGTGGTGTCCTGGGGGTGTCTCTGGTGATGTCCCAGATGTGCCAGGGTTCTCCAGGGTGTCTCAGGGGTGTCCCTCGGGGAGTCCCTGAGAATGTTCCAAGCGTGCCAGGGCTCTCCAGGGATTCCCAGGGGCGTCCCTGGGGGTGTCCCCACAGGTGCCACCTCTCTCCACGAGTGTCCCCCTCACCCTTCACCCCCTCCCTCACCCTTACCCAGGTGTGCGGAGCTGCTGCTGGCGCACGGCGCGCGGGTGAACCTGGGCACGCGTGACCGGCAGGTGACGGCCCTGCATGTGGCAGCGCGCCAGGGGCTGGTGGCCCACGTGGAGCTGTACCTGCACCACGGCGCCGACCCCTCCCGCCGCACCCACCAGGGCGAGACCCCCCTGAACGCCGCGGCGGCCGCGGCCGAGCGCCCCGAGGACGCTGAGCGGTACCTGCGCGTGGCCGAGCGGCTGCTGGCGGCCGGCGCCGAGCCGGGGGCCGCGGGGCGCAAGGGCCACACGCCCCTGCACAACGCCTGTGCCAACGGGCACCCCGGGCTGGCCCGGCTGCTGCTGCGCCACGGCGCCGACGCCACCGTGCCCAACGGGGCCGGCGACACCCCCATGGACTGCGCCCTCCGTGCCGTCCACGAGTACCGGGAGCAGCGCCCCGAGGAGACCCTCGCGCTCCTGCTCGACCACGGCGCCCGCCCCGGGCACCCCAAGGTGGGTGATGAGGGGTCATGGGGTTTTGATGACTGTGTCACGCCCTCGGTGACACGGCTCTGCTGGCAGATGCTCAGGCTGTGCTGCCAGCACCCGCCGGCGCTGGAGGTGATGCTCAACGCCTACGACCGCGTGCCGCCCGCCGAGGGATGGGCAGGGGACGTGCCCCCCGAGCTGTGGGAGGTAAGGGGGTGCCCTGGGGTGTCCTTGGGTGTCCTTGGGTGTCCCTGCACCCCGGTCCCAGCTCACTGACCCCTGTGTCCCCCCATCAAACCAGGAGCACCGCGAGTTCTACGCCTCGGCCGTGCGCATGGCAGGGCAGCCACGGCGGCTGCAGCACCTGGCACGCTGGGCCATCCGGAGCCACCTTGGCGCCCGCTGCCACAGCGCTGTCCCCAAGCTGGCACTGCCACCCGCCCTGCGCCGGTACCTCCAGCTGCACATTGAGGGGGTCATTTCTTGAGAGCAGCCCTTGCTCCCCCACTGGTGTTCCTTCCCTGTGTCCCCTCCCTGTGACCCCCCCGTGTGCTGGTGTTAATAAAAGGACGTGGCAGAGGTGGCTCTCGAGGCGTCTCTGTCCTTGTGGGGAGCAGGTGAGCAATGGCTACTGCTCTGAGGGGGGACAGGGGACTGAGGGGGACAGAAGACTGCAGAGGACAGGGCCAGGGGGTCACAGGTCTCAAGCAGGTGACAGATAGGCCCTGGGGCATGTGGGGGCTGCAGAGGGGGGTGACAGGCTCTGGGATGTGACAGCCAGGGCTGGCAGCGTCCAGACCAGGGAGGCTCCGGCCCCGGGGGGAGTTCCTGGCCCGGGGAGGGTTCAGGCCCTCGGATGGGGGGGGTTCAGGCCCTCGGATGGGGGGGGTTCAGCCCCGGCAGCCCCGCCCGTGGGGGGGTCACACGTGGCTCCCGAGGCCCCGCCCCAAACCCCGCGCCCTCATGACCACGCCCCCACTGGTCCCGCCCGCCAATCAGCGGAGAGATTACCCACCCATTGACCCCGCCTCCTTCCCCGCCCCGAGAGGGGGCGCGGTCCGCTAATCCCGCCCCCTTCTCCACAGGCCACGCCTACTGGGCGTGGTCACGCGGGCGGGGCCGTGACGCGACGCGCGCGCGCCCGCCGCCCGCCCGCTCCCGCCCCCTGGCGGCGGCGCCGTCTGACGTGGCGCTTCCGGCGCGCGGGCGGCGGCGGCGGGAGGCGGTGAGTGGGGAGGGGGTGATAAAGTGCGACAAACCGGGATAAACCGGGACAAACCGGGATAAACCGGGACCACCGGGGACACAGCGGGGGTGGCAGGGGACCCCCGGGACAAACCGGGATCACCGGGGACACAGCGGGGCACGCCGGGACCCTCGGGCATGTCAGCGACACAGCGAGACCCCCCGGGACATAGCGGGACCCCCAGGGATGGCAGGGACACCCCAGAACACAGCGGGACAAACCGGGACACGGCGGGGACGGCAGGGACACACAGGGACCCCCGGGAATGACGGGGACGCACAGCGGGACCCCCGGGGATGGGGGGACACACCGGGACCGTCAGGGACTAACCGGAACACACCGGGACGAGCAGGGACCCCCCCGGGACTGGCAGGGACACAGCGGGACCCACCGGGCCCGGCCCGGGTGTGCCCCGCGGTGCCCGGACCCCCCCGCCCCTCTCACCGCATCGCTCCGCTCCGTCCAGGTCGGGGATGGGCTGACGCTGCCCCGGGCTGGGCACTGAGGGGCTGCGGGACCCGCCGGGACCCTCTGCCAGCCCCGGCGAGGGGAGAGCGGCCCCGACACTGCTCGGGAGCGAGAAGGGACAGCCTGCAGTGAGGAACTCCCGTCCCTCGGGGTCTCCGGGCACCGAGAGCAGCGCCGGGATCTGTTGGAAGGTGACGGCCGAGGGGTCCCTGCTGGCATCCACACCGGGCACGGGGGGGGATTGAGAAAGGAATAAAGACCCCAGGCTGAACGGGGGGATTCCGGAGATGGAGCCCCCCGCTGCCCCCCTCATCCCGGGGGTGGGGGACGAGGTGACACTGGTGGCCGGGCTGGCGGTGCTGGTGCTGGCGCTGGTGCTGGCCTGGCTCTCCACGTACGTGGCCGATGGCACCAGCCAGGTCCTGGGCACGGGGGACGCCGCCGTCATCCGCCTCGGGCCCCTCCCGACCTACGGGGGGGCCGCGGGGGCGGCAGAAGCCCCGGAGCCCCCCGGGGTCCCCGAGAACACGGAGGAGAAAACAGAGGAGGAACAGAGAGGGGCGGCGGCGCAGGGGGACAGCGGGACCACCCCCGACCCCGGCCTGGAGCAGCTGCTGGATGTCCGGAGCTTGTCCCAAGGGATGGCTGAGCCCCGCGCCCCCGAGGAGGGGGATCTGTGCCCCGAACTCATCAAGATCCGCCTCAAGTTCCTCAATGACACCGAGGAGGTGGCGATGGCCCGGCCCGAGGACACCGTGGGGGTCCTCAAGAGGTGAGTCCCGAGGGACAGGGGGCATGGAGAGCAGTACCAGGCTGCCAGCCCACCCCCCACAGCTCCTGTGCTCCCCCAGTACAAACAGCCCCCTCCTACCAGAACGGGAGAGGATGTTTTATCCATCTTGTTCTTCCAAAAACACCAAGGAGGGGGGATTTAAAACAAGTTTAAAAGAGGAGACGGAGCGTGGTGGCGGTGCCATCGCTGTCCCCCTGCGCTGTCCCCTCCCTGTTTCCACCAGCCCCGGGTGTATCCACGAACCTCTTCTCTGTCACCTCCAACCTCTGCCCTCCTCCCACAGCAAATACTTCCCGGGCCAGGAGAGCCAGATGAAGCTCATCTACCGCGGGCAGCTGCTGCAGGACCAGGCACGGACGCTGCGCTCGCTCCGCATCACGGACAACTGTGTCATCCACTGCCATCGCTCCCGGGGGGCCACCGTGGCCGCCCCCGCCCTGCCCGACCCTGTCCCTGCTGTCCCCACAGCCCCAGGGCTGCCCCTGGGCGGGGGGACCCTCATGGTCCCCACAGTCATGGTGGTGCTGGCGCTCGGCTGGTATTTCCGCATCAACTACCGGCAGCTCTTCACCGCCCCGGCCACCGTGTCCCTGATCGGGGTCACCGTCCTGGTCACCTTCCTGGCCTTTGGGGTGTATGGACAGTCAGGATGAGGCAGGAAGGAGCTGGGGAGGTGCCCCAGTGTCCCTGTCCCCACACTGTCCCCATCCCTCTGGTATTACAGTGACCGGAGCCAGCACGGCAGGAGCTGTGTCCATCCCAGCCTCACTGCTGGATTTTATCCCCCCAAAAAAGGGCTGTGCCCTCCCCTGCCCCGCCTCAGAATTCCATTGCTCCCTTTCCCATTCCCAATCCCAGCTCTGGGGGAGTGGGACAGCACTGGAACGGGCTGTGGCTTCTTCCCAAGGACTTTTTAAAGCAAATAAAGGGTGTCAAGTCACCCCAGTGCTCACCTTCCTGCCCTGGGGTTGCTTATTCCCTCCTCCCATGCTTTTTGGTGAGGGGGGGTATAAAAATAAATCCAGCCCCACACGTGGTAAATGGAGTCATGGGGGGGGGAGTAACAGCCTTGCTTAATTAACCAGCCGTAATTAATGCAAGGGATACCAAGTCAAGATGCAGTTTTATTTACAGGGGCAGCCACAACCCACTCACAGGACACACAGACCTCACAAGGGCTCAGCTCCCCCCAGGGAGGGGGGACACGCAGAAACACTGGGGGGTGGGGGGTGAGGACACTGACCTGGGGGGGGGCACAGGGCACATCCAACCCCCCCACCCAAGCCCCGTTACACCCCTTGGACCCCAAATTTGCAGCGCCTCTCCTGCAGCCGGAGGGGCTCAAGCTTTCCCCCCACACACACAAGACCCCAGCTCGCCGTGCCCTCCCCAGGCAGCTGGGGAGGGGGATCAGGGTGACCCCCTGTGTTTTAGGGTGCCCACACCCCCATCCTCAGGCCCCGGGGCACACTAAGGCCAGCTCGGTGTGCTCCGGTGGCCAGGCCCCCCCAGCCCCAAAGCCACACCAGGAGGGGCCACACGGGGATCCCCATGCAGTGTGGAGGGGCCCCTCGCAGCATTTTGGGGTGCCCAGGGCTCTGTGGGACCCCCCCCCATCACCCCCAGCCCAGCCTTTAGCAGCAGTTTGAAAACAATAGTGAATCCAGAGTCGAGAGCACCATAATTTGTGAGCCCCACCGAGAGGACGAGCCACGGCACTGGGGTGGGGAGACAGACAGAGTCCCCCCCCAGGGACACAGGGCCAAGGGGGGGTCAGACAGCCATGGGAGGGTACAAGGGAGGGGACAGAGCCAACCCTTGTCCCTGGCACAGCCCCTGTGATGGAGAACAGCTCGGGATGGGGGGGTATCACGGGGCTGGGGGTGACCTGGATCCAGCCAGAGGGACCTGTCCCCCCCCCCAGCCCGCACAGCGGGGTGCTGGTCCCGGCCCCCCCTCCCCAGCCAAAAGCAGAGCCTGTGGAGGTGCAAACACCAGCCAGAGCTGGTGGGGGGTCCCTAATGACACCCCTGACTGCAGCAGCAGGTCCCCGGGCATGCGGGGAGTGGGACAACAGAGCTGCCCTGGGGATATGAGGTGGAGGGGGCTCTGCCTTGAAGCAGGGCTGTGCCTACCCCCCCATTTTGCTCCACTCCCAGCCCCCCCAGGCTGTCCCTGGCAGGTTGGGGCCCCCCCTCCCCACACAGTTCGGCGCAGGGACGGTCACAGCAGCAACCCCCCACCTCCAGAGCCCGCCCCCAAACAGCCCCAAACATGAAGGATGCAGCATGCAGCCCCCCCAAAGCTCCCCTGAGAGGGCACTGCCAGGCCCCCAGCAGCTGAATCCAGACACAGCTGAACAGATTAGGGGCGCGGGGGGGGGTCCCCACTTGTCCTCTGAGTGGGAAACACCCCCACCTCCAGCATGCCCCCCACTCCTGAGCCAGCCCGACCAGCGAGAGCCAGCCCGGGGCAGGGAGGGGGGGGGGCAGCCCCAGGGTGGGGGGCTCACCCCAAAACCCTGCAGCACAGGGGATCCACACCCCTCTCACCCAGGCCTGGACCTGCCCGGGGGGTTCAGGTGCCCCCCACCCCGCTGGGGTAAGCGAGGAGTGGGTGTGGGAGGGGGCACAGCTGGGCTTGGGGGGCACTGGGGAGGGGAGGGGGGTGGTTGTACCCCCATGTCCGAGCCAGGCGCCCCCTCAGTGCCCCGACGGGAGCCCCACGTACAAAAACTGTCACAGAATAAATAGAGGCACCGGGGCGGGGGGGGAGGAAGGGGGGCACTAGTGGGGGCTCCCCAAATCCAGCCCCGCTCCAGCGATGGCCGAGTCCTCCGTGCCCCAGGTACCCGCTTTGTGTCCAACCCGGGGGGCTCTGGGGGGGCCGCCCCGGCCCGTGGCCGTCCGTCTGTCCGTCCTGGCCCCCCCCAGCTCTGGGGGGCTCAGTTGATGTCATCATAGATGCTGGGGGTGTGGGGGGCGGGGGGCTTGGGCTTCTTCTTCTTGCTGGAGCCAAGCCCTGGGGCGCCGCTCACCAGCCCCAGGTGGGGCTTCTTCTTCTTGGTCTTGCGCGACTCGGAGTTGTTTGTACCTGGGAAAGGGGAAAAAGGGAAGAAATGGAGGTGTAAGGGAGGAGATGGGCCCCCTCAAAACAGAGAGGATCTCCCCCATCATCAATCCACACCCAGGACAACGTACCCGAAAACATTTCCCCCACCCTGGGACGGTGGGTGACAAGATGTCCCAGATGCTCCAGGCTCTGGAGCCATGGTGTGCTCATGATGCCAGAAGAGCCAGTTTTGTCCCCACAGAGGGGTCTGTGCCCCCAGTTTTGCCCCTTAGAGGGGTCTGTCCCCCAGAATTTGCCCCACAAAGGGCTCTGTGCCCCAGGATTTGCCTCCATGAAGGGGCCTGTTCCTCAGGATTTCCCACTCAGAGGGGTGTCTGCCCCCAGATTTGCCCCATGGAGGGGTCTGTGGCCCCAGATTTTCCCCCCAGCCCCCCAAACACTCACTGGCTTTGGAGGAGGCCGAGTCGGAGGGGGAGATGTCGGAGGAGCCGTCCCACTGCAGGCGGCTCATGAGGGCCTGGCTCTCGGCCACCTCGAAGCTGTCGTTCTCCACGCCGGCCTCTGCCTCGGGCAGGGACCTGGGCACAGGTGTCAGGGGGTCCCCAGCCCTTGGCATGGGGGGTGGGGGGGATAGAGCCCCCCACAATGCGAGGGGGATGCCCCGAGCTCAGCCCAGCTCCCCACCACTGCACATCCCAACCCCAGCCCTACGCTCCCATCCCCTACCGGCCTTCCCAGGGGTGTCCCTGTCCCCAGCCCCACCTGAGCACCCCATGCAGCCCCTGCAAATTCCCTGTTCACACAGGACAGTGACCCCAGGACCTTGGGGACCCCTGAGGCTGCGCCCACTTACGCGGAGGGACCGAGGAGGTAAACCCGGACTGCCCTGCGCTGCTCATCCGTGTGCTGGGGACACCGCAGGGACCTGGGGGATGAGACACAGGGCTCAGCCAGATGTTTCCCCCATCCTGTGGGGATCCAGGCATGTTGGGGACCCCCACGAAGCCCCCCCAGAGCCCTACAGGGATGCCATACCAGGATGCTCTCACCTGGTGCACATCTTCTTGGTGTGCTCGGAGATGACCCCGCATTGCTGGGGAGGGAAGGGACAGGTGAGAGGGGGGACAGGTGAGTGACCCCTGGGCTGTGCTCTACCATCACAGCCCTGGGGACCCCAATCCCAGGGACCCCCCAACCTCCAGGTGCTGTCCCATCCCCCCATAAAGAGCAGCCACCACCCCGGGCCACCACATCCCCCCGGAACAGATGCACTGCACATCCCTGTTCCCAGCCTCTGACCAGCACCAGTGGGATGAAGCTGAGCTGGGGAAGATCCCAGGGGTCCCAGCCCCCATTTCCCCTGTCTGGCCAGGGATGGGGTCCCTCTTGAGCCCCCCATGCCCCCCAGTCCCACACCGTGGTGAGCAGTGTCCGCAGCTCCTCAGGGCCCAGCGTCTCGTAGTTGATTCCTGCCGAGTTGCTGTACTGGGGGGGGCAGAGAGTGGGTTCAGGGCTTGGGGAGAACACAGAGGGGACCCTCCAAAGGGGTGACAGGACCCCCCTGGGGGGGCAGAGGAGGGACCAGGCGCTGTTTCTCCTGGGCTCACCTTGAAGGGATCGGGGTTCCCGCCGATCTCGCCTGGGAGAGGAGGGGTGAGGGGACATGAGGGGGGGTTCTGCCTCTGGCCTGGCCCCCCATGGGACCCCCAGTGCCCACTGCCAGCATAGTGAGAGCCCCACCTCCCCACAAGCCCTGCCCACTGCAGCTGCCCCACCCACCAATGTCCCTCCCTGCCCCCTCTTTATGCCCCACCCATCCAAAATATTCCACCCTCATTTACATCCGTCCCATGTAAATGCCCCCCACCCCAAAACCCTGCTCCTACCCCAAGCCCCCTCCACACCTCTCTGCCCCCACAGATGCCCCACCCCAGGCAGTGTAAGCCCCTCCCCAATGCATAAGCCCCACCCCAGCAGTGTAAGCCCCACCCCCTCACCATTTTTGTGTTTCAGGGACTTGGACCTGCGGGGCGAGTTGGGGTTCTGCAATGAGAGGGGGGTGTTGAGGGGTATCCCATGTCCCCCCCCGGCCCCCCCACACCCCACAGCACCCCCTGCCCCCTCACCTTATCCGATTTCCTCTTCTTTGCTATAGGGAGAGACAGAGACAGAGAAGGGACAGATTTGATCTTTTCTGGTGGATTTGCAAGCCCAGGGCCTCGAGACTCCCCCACACCCGGCTGCTCTCCCCCATCCCCACACCCACCCAGGACTGGGGTCAAGGGCCAAGGGGCAGACAGGACACCTCCCCCACCCCTCAGGGCATCAGGGACCCCCCCACCTTTCTTCTCAGAGCCATAGGACCAGTCGTTGTCATTGATGTCATCATTGTCCTCCTGGTCACTCTCCGACTTGTTCAGGTTGTTGCTGCTCGCGATCCTGTGTGGGGAGGGGAGGGAGAGGGGTCATGGCCAGGACCTGTCCCATGTCCTCCATGGAGCCACAGGATCTGTCCTGTACCCTCCCAACCTCCCCAGCACCCCAGGATCCATTGTGCACCCTCACATACTCCCCAGGATCCATTCCCTGCCTCTCCCAGCACCTCGGGATCTGTCCTGCACCTCCAATCCTCCCCAGCACCCCAGGATCCATCCTGCATCCTCCCCAGGACCCATTCTGCACCTCCCATCCTCTCTGGCACCCACATCCTCCCCAGCACCCCAGTATCTATCCCAGTATCTTCCTAGGACCCATCCTGCACCCTTCCATCCTCCC
>JAWWLV010000087.1:3023413-3035816 GCA_035041135.1 Platyrinchus mystaceus
GGGGTTTTTGTTCCGGAAATCCACCTGGCAGAACCATCCTCAGCCCCTGGGGGAGGCTGACTGGCAAACCCATGACACTGTGGCCAAGGGATGAGCACAGCCCAGACCTGAGTGCCATCCTGGATGTTCAGCACAGCAAAGGCTTGGGCCTTTTCAGGTGAACTGTTAAATGCATCACTACTAAATACACAATGGTCTCCTGCTCAGGATCACACCATGGGCCTGTGGACAGCGAGTATGGCTAGACACATAGGGCAGGGTCCTTAAGGCCTTTTTGTGCACCCATGGCCTTCATATATTGCTTTGCAATTTATCATCTCCCTGCAGATACCTACAAGGTTGTCATAAGATGCAGGTCCTCTAGCTTTAGATGACAAAGTTGATGATAATTCTGTGTCTGCATTCTTGTTGGGGGGGTCTGGATATCTTTTATAGTCAATGGAGAAAAACAGGCACTTCTATGGTTTGTTTCACCTGATTCTGATATACTGTAAAGATTAGGATGATCTAAATTGTGAAAGTGACCAACTCTCCCCAGAGACTATACAGGTACTCCAGATGACTAACTCTGGCCAAAACCTTTACAAGGCTGACAGTTTTATTGAAGTAATTTGCCTATCACTTGTAACTTGCAGCCTTCCATCCCTATCTCAGCAGGATTTATAGTCCCATATGAATGTGGACTGTACCTCAGCTTTACCTTCAAATTTTGTTGAGAAAGCGTAAATATGACAAGCCTATGGGACTACTCTCTCACTAATTAGGTGCTAATTATGAAGTAATAGTAATTGCTTCAGAGTCAAAGACAGCTCTTGAAGTTGCACAAGAACATCTAGGTTTATGTAAAAGTGTATTGCAAATTATCTAAAACAGGAGAGATCAAAAAGGGTGTCTGTGAATCAACTAATATACTTACACCACACTTAGTAACCAACCTCTGATTAACAACCGTGACTTATTGCTCTAATCAGCACTAGCAAGTCTCAGTGGACTTTATAAATATGTATATAGGATATAGTGCTGGGGAAAAACACCTCTCCTGATTCACTGCAGAATGCTCAGAGTAGAATGTTTTCTGGAGACCTCATGATTTAGGATTTTTTTCTTCCTCTTTTCCACCACACTCCCCACAAGGTAACTTCAGAATACATGACTGCCATAAGCTGTGTATTCCACAAGTAAATCCTTGTGCATGCAAACCTGTCTCTAAGGGCCCTTTAACCCTTTTAACCGATGGCATGGCTGTATAGCCTAGCCATGAGTACAGTCACAAGATGCTTTGGACCAATTGACCAACTGATCTTGTGTGCAACAATCATCCCCTAAGTAGATCACGTAAATAACAGAGAAATTATCTTTGTTATATTCAGATGTTGCTACTGATGCTGTTGGAACTTGAACTGATTAGTCTATTAAAAATATTTGCCTTTTTTTTTTCTTGTTCTGCAGGGTAAAAACTGTAGCTGAGCATTGAAGACGCTAGTGAACATGCAAACTTTGAAGGCAGTGCTACAAAAAGAAACCTCAGTCAAAAATAGATACAAAAATATATGCATAAGACCACTTAATCTGTTCAGAAGACATTTTCAAAATCTCAATAATTTCTAAATTCTCCTCATCTTTTTGCCTATTCAATCAGGCAATGGTATTTGGATTTCCAATTTGCCAGTTCATTTACAACTTTATCAACTACTGAGTGCTAAAACAAAGAGAGAATAGTTCTACTAGGTACCAAAGAGGGATGATTCTTGGGAACCTCAGTGAAGTGAGTGAATTCAGACTCCTCGGTTTTTCTGAAATCTCTCATTTGCAACCTTTGCTCTTTGCAGTTTTATTATTGCTTTATATTCTCACCTTGATGGCTAACACAGTGATAGCTTTGATAATAAATGGTGATAACACCCTTCATTCCCCTATGTATTTCTTCCTCATTCAGCTGTCCTGTTTGGATATCTGCTATTTGTCAGTCATAATCCCAAATATTCTTGAGAATCTGATGGTGGGGACAATAGGTATCTCCAAGGCAAGATGTGCAATGCAAATGTTTTTCTTCCTTTTCTTTGGAGTTGCTGAATGTTTTCTCTTGGCTGCCATGTCACTTGACCGTTATGTGGCAATATGTTGCCCCTTGCATTACACTGTTGTCATGAACAGTAGTGTCTGCAAAAGTCTGGCTGCTGGGACTTACATTTGCGGAACTGCTGTAGGCTTGGTACACACCATCATAACATTCCGCTTACCCTTCTGTGGTTTTGTCATCAACCACTTTTTTTGTGAGATTCAACCCCTCTTGGACCTGCTCTGTGGTAACACTTTCCCAAGTGAAATTCAAGTCATTGTGGTGGCTGTCTTTGCTATTTTGTGTCCCTTCTTATTGATCATTTATTCATATAGTTGCATAATTTCCACAATTCTTCAGATGTCATCAGCTGAAAGCCAGCAGAAAGCAGTTTCCACTTGCTCCTCACACCTTTTAGTTGTGATTCTTTTTTATGGTACAGCAAGCTCCATGTATTTGCGGCCAAAATACACCTATTCCGCATCTGTTGATAAATTTCTATCACTTTCTTATTCTGTGGTGACTCCTTTATTGAATCCTATTATTTATAGTTTGAGAAATGAGGAGGTGAAAAGAGCCCTGAGAAAAAAATGGAGAAATATTAATTTAGTGTGGAAATGAAGTAGAATATTTGCATTGTTTCAGGTGGTTTTAGTGGTATTTTTCACTGTAAATTCTTATTCAGTAAAAGTAATTTCCAGATGATTCCCAAAAACACTTCAGCTTTTGGAGAGGAAAGAAAGAGAGGAGATGTTGAATTGTAAGAAAGAATGTTAGATGATATGTTAGGATTTTGAAAGGAAATTTCTTCCACATACTGAAGAAATTCTTAAATAAATAAACCTTTTTTTCTTTTTCTTTTCCTTACTATGTGTTAGAAAATTGTGTTTTACATGTTTCTGACATTTTTGAACAAAAGAGAATGTTCAGGATCCTGATTTTACCAGAAAAACTGGGAACAATAAATTTTCATCAATTTACATTTATTTCCTGAAAATGTTTAGTAAATTTCTTTGGGGAAAGAAGAAGATATAATTCAAGTTACAATACAGAGCCTAGGAAATTACTGAATACTGATTATGAGTTCTGAGATTGTTATCGGAAAAAAAAAAAGGTGTAGCAAAATTGCATTTCTGCCTCAAAGATCTTTAATTTGAAAGTCATCGTTATAAACATTTTATACCAAGTCTTAGGTAAATCTTTTTATATATGCAGAACAGACTATTTTGTATAGAATTTGTATAAAAATCTGTTATTTAATATATGGTTTTTGCCTTTAATATTTCTATTACAGATTGTTATGCTGTTAGGACGTATTATTATATAGTATACATTTATTAACTAGAAAGCTTTGTACTCCATGACTGAAAAGGTAGGATTTACATGCCCTAATTTAAGGATATAAAGGTCACTCATTGAAGTCTGGGAGAATATGTCTAACATTTCATTGGAAATAGAGGTAAATAACTTCCTCCAGAAATAAATATTTCTACATCTCATAAGTATCTCTTTTAGAAGATGAACCATCTTCAGCAATTATGAATTTGGAGACTATGGAGGTGAGATTCACTGGCTTAAGGGTGAGCTTTTACTTTCTTCTCATATAACTTAAGTAGTCAAAGGCATTTATCGGATAAGACTCAGGATCTATAGGAGACCCAAACCGTTCTGCAGTAATGATCAGAAATTAATCAAGGACATTCTAAACTATCTAAAATGTACCCAGGTGGTGTTTTTTGTAAGCAATGGATTCTTATCATAAATCGAACCTGGAGTCCTGTTCAAATATGCCCAGTGAAGGTAAATGAATTCCACAGTGAATAAAAAAATCCACAAATTATAGAAACCAAATTAACACCAAACCTGCAAGAAGAAAGGAAGCTGTCTTCCAAATATTTGAAGAGAAGGCAAGTTAGTTGCCTCACCAAAACACCAAACAGCTCTCACAGCTGCTCCCATAGCTGCTGGAGGTCATTTGCAGGCACCAGATTCTTTTTTCCCCATATATTCCATTATTGTGTTGCCAAAAGTCCTGAGATAAAAGGAAAGCAAAATTTACCACAGACCAATAAATCTACCAGCTTGCTTCACCAGCAGCTTCTTTCTTTTAAAGGATACACTTCTACTACCCAGGCTTTTAATGATTTTGTCACCCTTTTTCAAGATGTGAATCTGGTGCTCCTCAGCCTTTGTTCTGTGAATGTTTTGTGAAGATTGTTTATGAAAGGCAAAATTAAAAAAAAAAAAAAGTGTCTTAAAAGTGATGAAGTATTTGAAGCTACTAAAGTTCCCCTTGAGATACTTGCAGTTCCTCATCCATACGTTTGGGTCACTTAAAAAAGATTCTTCTGTAGCTCTCCAGTTCATCCAAGGATGTGATATTTGCAATCATAGACAGATTTCTCAGTGTCTAGGTTTTTTTATAACGGAGAGTGCTTGTTTTTGTTGTGTTGTTGTTTTAATTCTATCTTTACTTTCACTATACCAAAGGTAAATAGGAGTGATAGTGGTAGTCATTAAAGGTTGGATAGATAGAGATTTTAAAATAAATTTAGAAATTCTGAACTTCAGGAACAATTGATTTAATCTTGGACTTATCAGTATAGTCTACGAATGATGGTTTCAATATCTATCAAGTGATTATAAGCATGGATTCCTACTAGATTAGGTACAACATTTCTGACATACAGCTGGGAGCTACAATCACTAGAAGAGGCTCATATTGGTTTGGAATGGCATTTGTAGGGCAGATGCAATATCTGGATATGTAAAATTATGCTGAACATTTTTATTTAGTCATTAGAATATCCAAATATCTACACTTGAAGTTGATATCTAAGCTTTTACTATGGACTATAGATGCCAGATACACTTTTGTAGTAGATTTGGTCACCAGGTTCCATTAACTTCATGGATTGATTTGCTTTGTCTCTGTTGGGAATTCAGACATCCAGCGGGCTTGTACACACCTGCAAATAGATGTCTGGATCTGGAGTCAGATTACATTCCAAATGATTGGTGTCTATGTGCCCAAAACATCATGAGATAAAGACAAACCACATCCATAAAGCTTGGGATCTCCTTCTCCAGGCTTGACATGATAGCCTAAAGGCACACTTCTGTTAATACCTCCTAGGAAGTTCTTCCTCATATTCAGGTGGAATATTCACATTCAGGTGGATTCAATGCATCAGTTTCTGCCCGTTACTTCTTGTCCTCTTGCAGGGCACCACTGAACAGAGCCTGGTCCATCCTCTGACTCCCTCCCTGCAGACACTTACATACATTGATGAGATCTCCTCTCACTCTTCTTGAGGCTGACCAACCCATGTCCCTCAGCTGTAAGAGAGATGCTCCAGTCCCTTCATCATCTTTGAAGCCCTCCACTGGACAATGACATGATTTGTCATCACATGTGTCATGGATGCTACTCCTATGAAGAAGTTACTTTGAAACTGTAAAGAAAATTTATGGAACTCACAGTTTCCATATATCAGTGAACCTTACACTTGTGTTTTTGGTGGGTTTTTTAGACTTTTGTAGACCCTGTGGTAAGAAAAAAGAGATAGAAGGGTATTCACTGACTTGCTTCCTAGTATCAGTACTCCAATTATTATTAAAATATGAGATTTCAGGAGAAAAAGAGTCATGTAAGTAGCTTTAGAAATGCAAGATTTAGACAACCAAAACAGTCGTCCTAGATTTAAACAGTCAGTGGAGAGTAATAGGCAATTTTAGAGCAATGGATAGGACTGTGTTTGCTCCCCCCATACCTTGTAGCTGCGCCCTTTGAATATGTAACCTTGTTTAGTTTGAAATAAAACAGTCCCTCCGCTTCACCCAACACGAGAGGAGTGTGTGATTAATCACTGCCACAATGTTTATTGAATTGTTTCAGATGTTAAGCCTGATTAGATTGTTTAGGATGTTGAACTGCACAGCAGTTGTGCTTTTTCCCCTCAATAATTGTAAAGCCAGTCCACTATGAGTAGTTCAGATGTCCATTTCTACCTTATTCTTGTTCCTCTTCTGTTCCTCCTGTCTCACAGTGTAGTCTGCTAATCTCCTTCATCTGGTTACTCAAACACACGTCCTCCATATAAAGCTAACATCATTCCCAGCCTCAGTGAGAGTCACCAGGCACACCCTACGGCCAGGGACCTGGATGCTTCTTCCTCAGGAATTCTGGGTAAAGGCCTCTGATGAGTCAGTGACAGTTGGTTGCCAGAAAGGGTGTCACTAGTTTTTCTAACCCGTTAATTCATATGCTCTGAGTCCTGTACTTATAGATACTTACCCCACAGAAATCCCAGATGATTAAATTTCTTTCTTGCACCATGTACATTTACGTAATAATGTAACTTCAGTTTAATCAAAATAAATATTCAACTCTGAATCTTCCTACAGACATATGTATTGAACAGGAGGAAAAAGGTTCCTTTCATACAAAAAAACCCCCAGGTAATAATAAAAACTAAAAGTTTGTTTAACTTAGAAACAACTTATAAGCATTATTCTGGGACCAATCTAGTAGCTGGTAAAACTACTACAAACATTTGTAGTGTCACTGCACATAACAAGATTTTTAATGTTTCAAGGCCCCATTGACTCTTACTGGACCTCTCCTGACATGAAACACAGTGCCATGAAGAAACACACATTTTAAGGACTTTGAAATTCAAAAGCTTCATAAGATATTGAAAACATTATAGAGAAGGTTATTCTGGGAGTTATTAAAAAACACCTGAAGGTCATCAGTCACAGTGAGCAAAGATTCATGAGGGGAAAGTCCCGCTTGTCAAACTTAATTTCCTTTCACAACAAAGTTGACTAAGGGAAGCTGGTTGATGTAATCTTTCTACATTTCACCAAAGCTTTTGACATTGTCTCTCATAGGATCCTTCTGGACAAACTGTCCAGACTACGCCTGGATAAACATGTCATGTGATGTGTGGGCACAAAGAGTAAATGGGGTTATATCAGGCTAGTAACTGGTCATAAGTGGGGGTCCACAGGGTTCCATTTTAGGCCCAGTGCTCTTCAACATCTTCATAAACAACTTGGACACAGGACTCAAAAGGATTCTAAGTAGGTTTGCAGATGATACTAAATTGGGAGGAGCTGTTAACTCCCCAGGAGGCAGAGAGGCCCTGCAGAGAGACCTGGACAAATCAAAGAGATGGGCAATCACCAACCATGTGGATTTCAACAGGGCACCAATTCTACACCTGGGATGGGGCAACCCCGGATGTACGGACAGGCTGGAGAACAAGGTGTTGGAAAGCAGCACAGTGGAAAGGGAGGTCCTGGTTAATGGCAAACTGAATATGAGTCAGCAGTGCCCTGGCAGCCAGGAGGGCCAACTGTGTCCAGGGGGACATTTCTGGCTGGTCGAGGGAGGGGATTATCCCACTCTGCTCTGACCTGGGGCAGCCTCACCTGGAGTATTGGGGCAGTTTTGGGTGCCACAATATAAGAAGGATCTAAAGCTATTGGAGAGTGTGCAAAGGAGGGATGTGAGGATGGTGACACGTGTAGAGGGGAAGCCATATGAGGAGTGACTGGGGTCACTTGGTCTTTTCAGCCTGAAGGAGATGCAGGGAAGACCTCATTGTGGTCTGCAGCTTCTTTGTGAGGGGCACTGGAGGAGCAGCACTAAATTCTTCCCTCTGGTGACCAGTGACAGAACCGAGGGAATGGCATAAAGCTGTGTCAGGGGAGGTTTAGGCTGGATATTAGAAAAAGATTCTTCACCCAGAGGGTGGTCGAGCACTGGAACATGCTCCCCAGGGCAGTGGTCACAGCACCAAGGCTGTCTGAGCTCAAGAGTTGTTTTAACAACACTCTCAGACACATGGTATGATTCTTGGGGCTCTCCTGTACAGGGCCAGGAGTTGGACTCAATGATCCTTGTGAATCCTTTCACAGTCAGTATATTCTGTGATTGTATGACCTTGAAGACCCTCCTTTGCAACTGCCCGACAGCCTCTTTGCCAAAGTCCTTGCAGAACTGTCCTTCTCTGTCATCAGAGAGACATGTTGAGTCAGCCCTGGAAATAACAGGTCTTACAGCAGATATGCTCCGAATCAAGGCAATTATTGTTGTGCTAATAAGCAGATTATTTTAACCTCTAATTGGGACAGATCAGGAACTAATTGCAGCATGTCAGTGTTCAGCCATTGAGATTAAAAATAGCTTGAATTTGCCTCTGTCTTTCAGTTACTCTAGTTCTTCCCCTGAGGCTTTGCTCACATCCCTTGCTTCCCTCTTCTCAAGACAATGAAGTTTCTTTCTAAGATGCTGAATGCATACATCCCAAGGCACTAGAGTTTCAACAAGTTTTAAGTAGGCCTTTGTGTTTAGCTGAGTCCCTCCCAAGGGAGGCACTGGGCTGTAGAGGATTGAGGAGAGGACCAATGAGCAGCTAGGAAGGTTCTTAATCTCAAGAGTGAGTCTAGTCCCAGAACTCCTTGTTAGCTCCAGTTAATTGCTCTTAGCTTTTTACCAAAGACAAATATTTCATTGTCTGAGGGAATGGCAGGATCACATCAATACAAATCTAGATGAAACTGAGAACACTTCTCTCTCTGATGCTACACCCTTGTAACATCAGAGGTGGAGAGAGCTAGGATTTTTCAAAAACTTCAGAACAGCTCCAAGTGCTGTCATGATGTTGGATTGGGTTCATGGGGGCAACAAGCACCTGCATTATTACTGGTTGGTGTAAGTTGCTTTAACCAAAACTATCACACTCCTATTGAATCATGCTCAAAAGTTCAAAAACACGTGCTCCAGTGTAAACCGGAAATATCTCTACTAGAAGCAGCAGGGGACAATGTCCTCCTGTATGTCCCATGTAAAACAGCAATGAGTGTCCTGGAAACCCTCCGACTAAACCTCATTTTTCTCACCATTACCAGTACATAAAGAAGTAGATTAAAAATTATATAAAAATTATTCCTCTCCTATCAATGTGCTGATTCTCTTTTTTAAACCAGAATCTACAAGTGAACATTAGGAGAGTGATGTTTTTGTTATTGCTGGGCAGTGCTTACACAGAGCAAAGGCCTCTTCTGCTCCTTGTACCACCCTGCTGGCAAGGGAAGCGGGAAGGAAATATAGCTGGGACAGCTGACCCCAGCTGACCAAAGGAATATTCCATACCATATGACACCATGTTCACTATATAAAGTGAGGGGAAGAAGGAGGAATGGACGGATGTCTGGAGTGATGGTGTTTGCCTTCCTAAGTCACCGTTTCATGGGATGAGAACCAGCTCTCTTGGAGGTGGCTGAACACCTGCCTGCCCATGGGGAAAGGGTGAATTAATTCCTTGTTTTGCTTGTGTGTGGGGCTATTGCTTTCCCTATTAAACTGTCTTTGTCTCAACCCATGAGTTTTTCAACTTTTACCCTCCCAATTTTCTCTTCCTGATCCCATGAGTGAGTGAGCGCTGCATGTGGCTTGGTTGCTGGCTGACATACCACTGAGAGCTCTTATTTCATCAAGCATTGTGGCCTTGTGACTGACACCCTCAGCCTTCAAAGTCATCTCAAACATCTGCCCTTGTGCTATATATTCCTACTAGCCTTTCCCCCACAAGCCACATGAATTTTTGTTGTCCACTACTCCATCTGACTCCGTTATAGTTCCATGGTGGACTGAAATACCTCTTCCATGCCTTTGTTCCTCCTTTTCCTGTTTACACCTTAGAAAATCACACTGGATTAAAACTTACTGAAATAAAGGTCTTGTTCAGCAAATGGAGCTATAAAAGGCCGTATGATCTGTGCTGTACTCTGTTGATAATCACATATAAAAAATCCTTTGTTCTTAATCTGTGATTTTCAGTGTGTACCTACAGTGTGATCCTTCTGATGTTTTGCTGTGCAGAGAAAACTGTCACCAAAGTCTGTAGGCACAGATCAGGAAAATGGCCTTGAACATATTCATATGTAAGATGTTACCAAGAAGACAAGAGAGGTCCTAGTGACCTGACTGGTGATAGGAGTCTTCGTTCTCCTTCAAAAGGTTCTGAGGCTTCACAAGCCTTTGTGTTACAGGGCCAACACTCTCTTTAACGCTCAGGTGTTAAAAGTCAAAGATTTCTGAAGGTAGCAGAACTTTTAAGAAGGAGAGAAACAAGCGGAAAATAACTGATTTCCACAGAGAGCATGGACGATAGTTTACACTTCTGCCTTGTCCTAGTTCATCCAGTTGAACAAAATGACAAAACTGACCTGCAGTGGCCCTTTGTTTTGGTGTGTTGAATCCCAGTGCAATTCCTGACCTTGGCAAATCTTACTAAGACATTACATACAAACTTGATTCCAAAAATCAATCAATTGCCTGACCTCATTCAAAATGAAAGAAAAAAGGAAAAAAAAAATAAAATATTACTATTATAGGTTTGTCCACTCCTGGTAACATAATACCTTGGCATGATATGTGGAACTTACTGTGATGATCTGAGTTAGCCCACACAAGGTACACTATTTCCTAGCCTATCTGTCTGTGGTCAACACTACTGTCTAGGGAAGATGATTATGTTTAGATAGAGGATTAATTGATTAGATAGTTAATTAAAAAGTTATGAAACAGGTTTCTGATGTCTGTTATAATCTGAGACTTCTTTGCTCTGGAACTTTACCCTTGCCTTTTCAGAACAGATTCTTTGCCCTAAAAGAGATGAACTTGGATCCACTCACAAAGAATAATCTGTCTAGTCATGTTTGAAAGTGAAACGAAGCAAGAACCTAAAGAGTTAAGTTAGAGCATAAAGACTAGGCCTCTACACTGAAATGCACAGCAAAAGACAGAAACCAGAATTCAGAGCTTAGCAAAGAAGGTACTGTCCATCCAAAGAATGCTTACACACCTCCATAAAAGGAGATAGAGTAGGAACATAACAAGATAAGGGGCGAATCAGGGGCTTGGGTCCAAGAACCTTGCAACATACACCCTAGAGTCAGCAAAATCAAGAAAAAGTTCAAAAGTTTACCTGAGGAAGAAGAGCAAAACGACCACTGCCCTGAGGAAGGCACAGGATCTCCCCTCCTGAATTCTCCCCAAAATAAAGACTCCGCCCTGGACTCCGCCCTAACTCTGCCTATTATGAATATTACAACTAGATGTTGCAATGATATTACTATGCATGAAAAGATATATGAATATGTATGTAAAAATGTTGTAATCTTTCTTGAAAATTGTATAAATAGTCTGGCTTTTCACTGACTACTTTGGAGCTCTTTGTCCAGCGTGAGCTGGAGGTTTCCCCGATGTCGCTCAAAATAAATACCTTGCTGCTTAAAGACTAAAACTTGTCTCTGAGCAGTCACTCAGCGCCTGTTTGGGGCAAAATCTTGGCATCAAAAGTACTCCAAGGTAATCATGGGACAAAGGTTTTCTGAGAAAAAACTCTTAGTAAGGATATTGTAGCCCAATTTCAGTCTAATTAGAAGGCAGAGTGAATATCATAGCACTTTTATCATAGTAATTGATATCAGTGCAGCGAAAACAATGGACTATCTTGATTACATAGACATGACATTTTACTTCATTAGAATAAAAACAATAAGATCCGGATATCTTGTGCCCATTCTCTGCCCTAGAATCAAAATTATTTGCTTATTTGAGTACTCATGGGAGGAAGAACTGGGAGATTATCTTAAAGCTATGTCCTGGTGTTGTCCATAATTTTTTGTTTTCTGCTCTGGCCTGATCCTATTTATTACCATTTGTACTCAATTTTAATCCATCATCTTTTGTTCCAAGTTTGAAGACCTGAGCCTAATCCAGTACTCTTACATGTCAGTCAACTACCCTACTGTTTTCTTGCCCATATCCAGAACTCTTAGATCATTAGTTTAGTTTGTTCTGTCCATTTTATACCCATTATCTCAATCGCATTCAAACCTGTTGTTTCACTGACATCTGTCAGCCCCCACAAAATAAAATACAGTCTCCTCTGGGCTGACTTATTCATGTTCAGTTTCTATCCACACTTAAGGAAAACAAGTAGATTTAGTGTGGATGGAGAAAAAAAGTAAGAATGTTGTGATAGCAGTAAATTATCCATACGATCTGAACCCAAGATTTAACAAGAACCTCCAAACACATAAACATGGATGTCTGGCTGTTGGGGTTTGGAAGTTGTTAACTCTGTATTTTATTTATGGTGTATTATATTGCTTTTTGGGGACCCCTGGTGGCCTAGTGGTTAAGATGCGGCGCTCTCACCGCCGAGGACTCAGGTTCGATTCCCGATCCTGCTTCAGGGACACTCCCCCGGGCAGATGGTGCTCGTCAGCCCCTAAGGCCATCCATCTAAGAGAAGGTCACTC
>JAWWLV010000087.1:3043692-3061428 GCA_035041135.1 Platyrinchus mystaceus
AAGCAGGACCAGGATTCGAACCTGCGGCCTTGGCGCTGAGAGACCAGCATCTTAACCGCTAGGCCACCAGGGGTCCCTGGAATATGTATGTAAAATTGTTGTAATCATCTTCCAAAACTGTATAAATTGTCTACCCATGTGCTGACCCCTTTGAAGCTCTTTGCCTGGCCTGAGCCGGGGAGTTTCCCAGCGCTGCAAATAAATACCTTCTGTTTAAAAGCAAAAACTCTGTCTCTAAACAGTTTCATTTGCCTTTTTGGGCATCACAGGGGCCATCTGAGGGTGAGAGGTCTTCTCAGGATTGTCTGTGAGTAAGTAGAAATTCACTCGGTGCCCAGCAAAGAAGTACTTGTTGGCAGAACTTATGAACCCCTCTATGAACTGGACATATCTGAGAGATATGAAAAGGAGAAGAATGAAGACTGGTTCTTCCTGCTGAACAATGACAGCTTTTCAAGTTCATTTTGTTTTTCTATCCATTGTTCCCTTCTTATGTCAGTGGTCTTTATTTAACATAGCTGCTACCCTTCAACCCTTCCTCACACTCCTGCACATTATACCATTTTTTAGCTTTCACTATACTGTTCTTTCATACTTTCATGGTGTACAGAATACATGCCTTCTACCCCATGCTGCTCTATGAATACTTCTTATCCTTCCCTTTCACATCCTCCCTGGCACTCTTTCTGCAGTGTAATATTTTAACTTACTAGAGAGGATCACAGAATCTGCACAGGTTTGGGTTGGAAGGGACCCTAAAGTCCATCTCATTTGACCTCCTGCCATGGGCAGGGAGACCTTTCATATCCCATATTGCTCCAAACCCCGTCCAACCTGGCCTCGAACAGTTCCAGGGATGGGGCAGTCGCAGGTTCCCTGGGCAACCTGCGCCAGGGCCTCATCATCCTCATAGGAAAGAATTTCTTGCTAACATCTAATCTAAATCTACACTCTCAGTTCAAAGCCACTCCATTTTGTCCTGTCACTACCTAGCTTTGTAAAAAAATCCTTCTTCAACTTTCTTGTAGGTCCTGTTTAGGTATAGAAAGGGGCTCTAAGGTCTTCCTGAAGTCGTGTCTTCTTCAGGCTGAACAACCCCAACTCTCTCAGTCCTTTTTCACAGGAGAGGGTCAAAATTATCAATTAAATAGTTTTGATTGCCTTGAAATAACTGAAGTCTCTGTGTAAATCTAGGATGCTAGTGGAGACAGAGGGAGTATAGTTCTTTACTCAGAAACTCAAAAGGAACCAATCCCAGAATTCACAAGTTATAATAGCATGATTAATAATTTTACTAGAGATAGTATTTTTAATTTGAACTCTTATAGAAACCCCAAACCCCCCTCAACTTTGCAGAATTTTTCTAATTTTTTACCACAGGTTAGAGAGAAAGGTTGTTGCTAGAAACATAGCAGAAGCTGGAATTTTTATCACAAGGGATCAACATTCTATTTATATTACCAAGGATAGTTTTTGTCTTTAAGGCAATGTCATAGCCAGTTGCCTTACTTTGGAAGGTGACACTCATATATCATATTTCTCCCACTGAGAATTTCTCTCACAGTCAAAAGCTGCTTATACTCAGTCTTTGGAATGTGTCTCACTTCTGCTCCATGAGCAGTATTGCAGCATAGTTGGCTGGTGATAGATTTATCTGTTTGCCAAGAAATAAATGACAAGCCAGTACTTTCCAACAGCAAAAGTGACCACTCTGGTGACCAGGTTCTTCTGCATATATTGAGCATTCAGGATGTCTCTACTCAATGTGCCTTCCCAGACAATTGGAGCCAACCATGGTGTCAACACCAGTATATCCCACCTCCTGCAAGGAGTTTGAGAATGAAGGTAGTGTTTAGATGGCCTAGGACATTCATGAAGACAAACATAAGCTTCTTCAGCACAGATGCCTGCCTCTGAGTTAATCATCCCAGAATCCCTTTGCAGGAGTCTCCTCATCCTGGAGCAGACATCTAAAATAGGTACTGGTCCTTGGTTTTTACCCACAAGCTCTCAACCTGTTTATGTTTGTTACTCAGAGGCAGCTCTTCACAATCCATCCACTCCTTAGCATAGAGCACAAGACACCCATCCATCATTCCCAGCCTATCTCTTCTGGAATCCTTGTAGCACTCAGCTGCAGTGTTCCAGATGTGCAAGTCTCCACCATGTTTCTGTGGTAGCAATTATGTAATAGTTTTGTGATTGCACCATGTTTTCTCACTCCTCCTGCTTGTTACCATGCCATGTGCATTGCTGTGGAGACACTTCAGCTGGGCTGTCCATCTCTTCATCTTTTGGAAAGAGTCTTCTCTAATTCCTTTGGGATGATGCACAGATATTTCCCTGCTGCTTCCTAGAGTGTTCTTTCCTGGTTTATCTCTGACACTCAGAAGAACATCCCCTTCCCACGCTGAATGTATTTTAAAGCTCTGCTAGTAAGTCCAGCCACATTGCTTCCCAGAACAGATAAGAGAGCCTTCTCTCCTCTGTGCTGAACGGTCATAGCTCCCTCAGCCTTACCTCATAGGAGACATGCTCCAGTCCCTTCAGCATCCTTGTGGCCCTTTGTAAAACTCTCTCCAGCATGTCCATACCTCTTCTACTGTTTTCCTAGAGGCAATGGTTCTAGAATAGACAATTGCAGAAAATAATTTATCCCAATGACCTAGAATGTCCCTTTTACAGATTCACATCATCTGCAATGCTTACTGTTACCACTAAAGAGAGTATCAGCCAAAACCTCTTCTTTTTTAACTTCTGAGATCAGTGGTGACAAGGGATGGGAAAAAGGAATTAAGGTATAATTAAAGCAAAAGATTTTCAACATTCACTAAAATTTCTATTTCCTTTCTGAAGTAAACAAATTAAAAATTCTGCATCTATGCATTTTTAATGGTTTCTGGAAGAGTACCTTTTCTACGTAGGCATCCTTTCCTAGTAATTCAGTCTTGTTCTCATCTGTCCTGACTTGTATGTGCCAGAAACACAGTCACATGTTTCTGAGAACAATGTAATATCATGTTAATGAATCCAGAGAAGTATGCTTACCATGGAAGCATTGGAGATGTTTCATTAAAGTCTGTTTGCCTGCAAATGAGGGAAAGATAAAAGATACATAAATACATCATGGCATAGAAGTTTCAGATTTTCTTTTTCTGGAGAGATAAGCCACACAGGAGATCTTTATGTGTTTCAGTAGTACTACCCCTTGATTCAATGTCACTGGGTATCCAGTCAATTAGGCTTCATCACAAATACTGTGATATGATTTATATTACTTTTCCTCCATATACAGGGTCAACTACATTTAACAGACTGCTCAGCTGGTGTAACTCAAGCTGAGTGCAAATTAATCTATTTTAAAATCATTTTCAGCAGGTCTGTTCCTTCGGGAAATTCAGTTTTGCTTTTAAACAGTAAAAGTCTGGTCCAATAAGGCCAAACACATTCAATACAGTTTGTAGTTTCCTGATAGGTTTGTTTCTGCATGCCTGCACTGTGGAGTTGACAGGACACATCACAGAGCAGATGACACTGCTCTGCATTCTCATTGCTTATGCAGGTTCCTGTAGATGGGTCACCAAGTGGGACCCCCCCAGTCTTGATTCCTAGAATTTCCAGCAGGAAAAAGAGATTTTAAAAAGTGGGAACACGTACTAAGAGTATTCTATTAAACAGGATAATAGAGAGAAATTAAAAGGATCACATATACACAAACATAGAAAGATGTCTAGCCTTATTAACCTTTTTGGGGGCAGGGGAGTGGGGGCTGTGGAAATGCCATCTCCTATTGGAATCTTTTAAATTTTAAATTAATTACAAAAATAATGCATTCTTTTTGTCACATTGTTTTATTGGCATTAACATTTATTTCTTCTTTAGTCACACATGCTAGACTCCTCAAAGAATAGTGTGTGCAACTGTGAATGTATTTAAAGGAGCATTTCTAGGGAGTAACATAACTGTGTATATTATAAGAGGTGATTAAGAAGAGAAGCCTAAGTTAAAAAAGCAGGGGGGGCAAGAAAAGTGTAATTTATAAAACAATATAAGAAAATAATAAAATATGGTTCAGTTAAATGAAATTATGCACCAAAAAATACAGGAAATTTCAGTCTGGTAAACTATCTTTCTTGATTCCATATCCAAAATCTGTTACTTATTATCAGGTTTGTGGATAAAACTAAATTGGAGGGAGTGGACAATATGCCAAAGGGTGGGGCTGCCATTCAGAGGATCTGGAAAGGCTGGAGAAATGGGCTGGTGAGAATCACAAGAAGTTCAGCTAACCATGGTGCAGGATAAATATGGCACACAGAGTTCGAGCTCTGTGCCAGGATCCTCGTGTTGGTCTGGAGTACACAGGTGTTATTGTGGTATTTAAACATGAAAACACACACTTGGGCTCACAGGAATACACAGAGCCCAATTCATCATAATTTTAGAATTTCCCCAAAGAGATTAAAAGTGTTCACACTTGGTTGTTTTGATCTTTTGAATTTAGCTTTGTGCAAATGCTTACATTGTACCCATATAAGTATAGTCAGAAGAAACGTCTCTCAATCTGGGCAAGAGAAGCATATACTAGTTGAGAATAATTATCTAAATTTAAACACCTACCAGATTGCTCCAGTGATTCCTGCTGTCACTAGCATAGCCAGTTCATGTAATTTTGTGATTACCATGTTGTTAGTGCTGAAAAAAAAAGATTGCAAACTCTGGATTGATAGTAAAATGAAAACAAATAGGCAGAAAATACTATAGTTATTAAACTTTTTTGAGTGGCAGGTCTGGACTTAATACAGAGAAAAAAAATAGCTTTTCTAGATAGAAAGTTTTACATTGAGGTATTTATAAGAGATATTAGATATTTACAACAGATATTCCACACACTGAACTCTCATTTTAAAATGGTAATACAGTGAACCACTTTAATTTGTACAAATAAATAATTTTAATTTCAGATTTTTTCTGAATCAGGTTTTATTTTTTTCCTAGCCAGTGCCCTCTCTGCTCTATGTTTCTGTTCCGGTCTTTAATTCTTCCTTTTTTCCTGTCTAGTTCTCCTTTTTGACCTAGATTTCTTGGTTTTTCTACTGTGTCTCTTACCTGTGCAGTTCTCTTTCTTTCTAAGTAGGAGGTCACAATGCTTTTCTTTAGGTCAGCCTCTCTTCTCCATCCATTCTGGAGATGTTCACAACTGTGGTTCAGCCACATCTTCCTTTTTTCTAGCCTTCTGAAAAGACTCTTTGTAGCATTGTATATTTGTTCATATTACCATCCTCTGCTCTCAGCTGCTCTTCAGCATCCCTTCCTCCTGTAACCCCCTTTGTCAGCCACCGTGCCCCAGCCCCAATCTGTTACCCCCCAGCCACAGTACTCACCTCTGGTGCTTTCAGTCCTTCCCCTTCAGCAGCTCCTGATTTCTTTCTCTTCGGCTGCATCTCTGCTCACATACCTGCTGAACCAGTATCAGCACAGCAAACCCTTTCTGTGTATCAACGGTGTGGCAGCAGCTGGCTCAGGGCCAAAGGATGGGCCTCCATCATGTGGGAGTGTTGTCTCCTGAGTAATGGGCAAACAACAAGAAACTTGCAACAACCAGTTATTCCCTAACACTGAAACACTGAGATTTCTGATGAGCAAGAAGATGACAGCTTAAACTTCCGATATGGAGATTTTTTTTTTTCAGAATATGGATATTTTTTAAGAGTTATTTATGCTAGATGTAAATATCTGTACTGTAGACATTTCCAACTGCACTGAAATGAAAGTACTTTTTTGTAGTTACAGGAGAGAAATAAACATTTTCAGGACATAATTACTTTAATCTTACAGGAGACCTGTGGAGTCAGTAGCCTAGATTCACCAGAACTAAAGGACGTTTAGGACAGCTGGCCGAGTGTTTCTCTTGATTTACTTGAAGGAAATACAGTTTTTTACAAAGAATTATTCAAATCCTACATAAGATGATTCTGTTAGGTTGGTGCCAGTCTGTTAGGTATATTTTGCTATGTCCTACGTGTAGTGAGATGAAGAGCTTACCCCTAATTTAAAATCCTAGGAGACAGAAAGTTTATGAGAAATAATGAAAGCTATAGGCTAAAGAAAAGGTAGGGGAATGGTAACAAGAAAATAAGGCATAAAAATGGAGTGGTCACATATGCAAAATATTTTGCAGAATTCTAACATTACTGTTTAGATCCCTGAAGGAGCATTAATTTATCAGAATGCTGAGAAGCAGGAAGAGGGATGAGAATTAGCAGGTCATAATTAGACTGGAAAATACCCAACTTTTCTTAATTTCATCCTCCTACTTTATTCTCCAGGCATCCAAAAGTACTGTGTCCAAAATTGATTATTTGACTTTAATTATGCTTGGTACAATTCTAAATGTCTATCAATAGTTCCAGGTATTGACATTTATGCCATCGGTGCATCAATAAATACAACAAACACAAAGTCTGTCTACAAGTAAGCTATTAATAACGCCCAACCCCGAGTGATCGTGGCCCCCATGTTCAAATTTACTTGGGGTTAAACCATATAAAGTCGATTGCTATATCCACATTACATCAGGTCTATACACATTTCACCCAGATCTTCCCTGTGCTCTGGTGGTTTTGTGACTTTTTGAGATTTCTACTTGAGTACCTACAAGTTGTATTTACAGCCCAAAAAAAGTGTGGTTTCAGTTCCATGAAACAGAGTGTGTGAGTTGTGAGTTCTGTGACTCTGCATGAAGCATACAGGTATGTTTAATGGCAAGATTTCCTTGGACTATGTTAGAAATAGAATTTACTTGCTAAAATAGATATAGACCTGCCAAAAAACTTAACTGTAGTCTCTTCTGGAGTGCTTCACTATTCCTTCTTTCATTTGCCAATACTTTGAGATAAGGCCTGAACATTCTGACTGTCTGCCTGGGTTACATTTATTTGCACACTACTTCTTATATGAATCAGATTTCCGGAGATGAAGACTTAACTTTTCAAACCAGTGGATTTTCCAGCAGCACAAAGTTGAAGTGACTATAGCCACACACAGGTGTTTAAGATACCTCTGCTTTATTTTATCCATTGAAGAAGGGAACAGATCGTTAGTGCTTTGAGTATCCAAGACATCTACATAGGTCTGGAAGATACAACTCAGAAAATATGGAGCTGAAGGTTATGAAGATCCCTCAACAGTGTTTGAAGAGATGCAGATTTTGGAAAATGAATTCCAAACAATTTGGCTTCCTTTTGATGATATGAAACACTGTCCAGACTTTGTTCTATTGACTCCCTCCCCATTGACTGCAACAGGGGTTTAGGCATATTTCACATATGGAAACTTGTGGTATTGTCACTTGTATTTAGGTGCTTTAGTCTTTGGGCTGAATCTCACTCTGAGTTGTAGGCACACGAGGGAGCTGGATTTCCCCTCTGAATGGTGTCTTCCACACCTGCAATCTTATTAATACTTAATACTTGGGTACTACTGTCCCCGTGGAATCTCAAGCAGTTTTTAAGACCAGTAAAATCACAATTTTATATATGGAGAAACTAAGACAATGATAAGTGAAGAGTTTTATTGGTCAAAGCTACCCGTCATGAGCCAACAGCAGAGTAGAAATGCCCTGAAATCTACTCTGATGTTGTATCATACAGACAGCACTGACTTTGGAGAAAGGAAAAAAAATCAGTAGTGCTACAGTAGCTGCCTAGCACATTAAAAAAATAAAAAGCAAACAAGCAAACAAAAAACCATTAGATGATCAATATCTGCCATGAGGCATAGAAAAAGGAGGGAAATTTATTTCCTCTAAGTTTGTTCTTAATTCTCTAGGGCTTTGAAGAATAATATGCTGCGTGATATTTTACCATCCTGGGAAATCTTACCCTCAACCAAAGCTACAAAAAGCTTGCAGGAACTGCATAGGCTCACACTGTGCTTTTTACAAACCTGCCTGCTTTCAACCATTTGGAGAAAAACAGAGAAACAAAGGGGTAAGGTTTTAGCTAAAGGAAAGAGAGAAAGAAGCATAGATGCTGATCTCATGTTCATACAAAGACCATTTAATTTCTTTTTTTCTAGATTTGTTAGAGGTCTTTCTTCTTATCTGCACTCTGAGGATACCAACAGAAGTTGTGAATGTCTTCGAAATGGGCATTCCAGGTTCTTGTCAGGAACTGTAGTGACAGGACAAGGGGGAATGTCTTCAAACAGAAAATTAACAGATTTAGATTTAGATTAAATATTGGAAAGAAAGTCTTCCCTGTGAGGGTGGGGAGGCCCTGGCACAGGTTGCCCAGAGAAGCTGTGGCTGCCCCATCCCTGGAAGTGTCCAAGGCCAAGTTGGACGGGGCTTGGAGCAACCTGGGCTAGTGGAAGGTGTCCCTGCCCATGGCAGGGGGTGGGACTGGGTGGGCCTTAATTCCTTCTAATGCAAACCATTCTACAATTCTATGATTCTATGAGTAGTTTCCAAGAGAAACTTGGAAAGGAAAAGAGAGATGGATACAAAAGATTAAAAGTCTAGAAATACAGAAATTTCTTATTGTACTTGATGTTCTTTTAAAAATCCTATGACCTCTGTTTAGAGTATGAGTTAAATATAACCTTCCTGCACTCTTTCTTTCTGCAAGATATTTCTGTGGTAAAATCTGGCACTTGTATTCCACTTTCATTGGACTGCAATGTAAAAAAAACATTCACCATTATTTTTACCCTGAGAAGCTTCATTCTTGAAACATGGAGAGTGATCTGGTATTTGAGGACAGGTACCTGAAATACTGCAATTGATCACCCTTTTTTATTAAATTATTGCTAGGCAATATTCTAGGGTACTATGAGGTACATCTGGAATTTTTAAAGCCTGTATTAGAATGTGGGACCATAATTATTTCCTCTTTTTGACAACCATTTCATTCAGGTACTTCTCAATTTTGGTTTGTATTCTATAGCATGCTAACATCACTTAAGCTAGATTTTTCCCTTGTACTGCTTAGATCTCCATTGGTTATACTGGCAACCAAGTTACCTGCCTTACCTGTCAGCATTTACCACAGCTTAAATCTGTAAATGGAAGGTACCTACACCAAGTTGTTAAAATAGGGTTGTGGAGTCCCACATACATTACAAGCTGGAAAATGTGAAAGCCACTCCCTTAGAAATGAAATTGTATTTTATCTTCTGTCACTTTATTATTTGGCAGCAGAGATGTTCTTCTAGTAAAATATGTAAGTAATGTAATTAGACTGATTCTATACAGATTATCTATAGGCAAGAGAAAAATCAAAAGTGAAATAGATATTTTGAAACTAAAAGACAAAGAAATAATCAAATCACAAAAATACGTGGTTCTTTTTCTTTGTTTCATAATATTAATGGATTTTTCTTAATGTTTTATATGAAAAATATTTTGTGAAACATGAATACTGAACATCATTCTAGAAAATCAGTTGATTATTGGAGAGGAATGTTCATGAATAGTATTTTGTGATAAATCAAGATGAATTCTATCAATTAATGTAGAAGAAAAATTTATTAATGGGTACTGTAATTACCACAGTCTAAAACTATATGAAAGCTGTTATTTGGGATGAGAAATGACCTATTTTAGTCAATCAATCAATATATTGAAAATGAGAGAAATTTTCAGGTGCACAGGTCCTTTCCATTTTTGAAAAGGAAATAAATACACCCATCCCATAACCCTAGCAAAAACCTAATTAAAGTACTATATTTGAGAGAAAAAACCCCACTTTTTTTCTTCTGCAAATATTCAAGAGAAAGAGGGAGAATAAAATAGCTCAAGGCGAGTTTCCTTTACATGAGTCCAGTCACTGAGAAAGACTTTTTTCTTTTATCTGGATCTCTTGTCATTAGCGGCCATCTGGGGGCCAGAACTGAGATCAAAAGCACATTTCATAATGTTGCCTCTTCCCTTTGACTGCCTTTTAAGTGAAATTAGGGGTAAGAAGGTCTGTGAGGAAATCAGTGAAGCCTAAGCATTATCTTGATGTGAGGATCTGAATCACCAATTCTACTGTAGGCCTCAAACATTTTCAGAATTGGTTAAATAATAAACAATGTCAATTAAACAACTGGTGTGGAATGTCTACTTAAACTGGGTATTTTTAATTCCTGTATGAAAAGGATGGTTGGGGGAGATAATACGACATGTTCCTTATTGCTTTATTTTTCCTCCTTATACATTCCAGGTCTTCATGATACAAGAAAATAATACCCACATCCATGAGTTCATCCTCTTGGGATTCCCCACCATCACAGAACTACAGGCTCTATTGTTTGTGATTTTCCTCACTGTGTATTTGCTGACTGTCATTGAAAACATAGTTATCATCACTTTAGTCATAAAAAATCCCCAGCTCCACAAGCCCATGTACTTTTTCTTAGGCCATCTAGCTTTTCTAGAGGCCTGGTACATCTCAGTCACTGTTCCTAAATTGTTGGTCAACTTTCTGGTGAAGAATAAGAACATCTCCTTCACAGGATGTATGGCCCAGCTCTACTTTTTCATTGCCCTGGTCTGTACTGAATGTGTCCTTCTGGCTGTCATGGCCTATGACCGCTGCGTGGCCATCTGCAACCCGCTGCACTACACAGTCATCATGAACCACAGAGTCTGTGTGCACCTGGCCATGGACTCGTGGCTGGTTGGCTTTCTGATGTCTCTGCTAAAGGTCTTCTTCATTTCCCAGCTCTCCTTCTGTGGCCCCAGTGTCATCAATCACTTCTACTGTGACATCAGCCCGTTGCTCAACCTCTCTTGCACTAAGCGGTTAGTTGCAGAGGTGGTGGACTTTGTCTTGGCCTTGCTTATTTTGTTGATTCCCCTCTCTGTCATTGTAATTTCTTACATATGCATAATCAGCACCATTTTGTTCATTCCCAAGGCCCAGAACAGGAAGAAAGCCTTCTCCACCTGTGTTTCTCACCTGGCTGTTGTTATCATCTTCTTCTCAGCCACCCTCTTCATGTATGCCCGACCCAGGAGTATACACTCCTTGGATCTCAACAAGCTGGTTTCCATAATTTATACTATAGTCACTCCAGTGCTAAATCCATTCATTTACTGTCTGAGGAACCAGGAAGTAAAAGACATTTTATGGAAGGTCATGGCTGCTCTCCCCAGAGTTTCAGCATCTGATCACTAATATAATGCTTGGAAGATAGTCTTCTGACAACTTTTCTGAACCCTATGGAAGTCTAATAAGACACTGACAGAAGTGGGTATTACGGTTTTCTTTCAACATCAGTGGTTAAGAATTCCTTCTCCTGAGTCAATCTGCATGTTCAGCTAACATCAATGGATGCTAATACTACATGAATGTACAAGAAGGTATTTCTACTGAACATGTTATACATCATTCCTGAGGAGTAGAAAAGACAATAAACACCATCACCTTCCTTTAATGTATATCTTTGGTATGCATCAAAGAACAATATTGCATTCTGATCCTGATCCAAATTAAAATGAAACTGTGATTAAAAGAACTTGAGGCAGCAAATAAATAGTTATGTCAACCTTTTTTTCACGGGGTTTAGGATGGGAACTTCAGTAATTCAGATAATATCAGTCATTTTAGATAGCTGCCATAGGAGAACATGAATCAACACTGAGAAGTTCCCTTGTTAGTAACTTCAAATATAACTTTGGGAAGTAGTTGAGATTCACAAAACAAAGTTTTAAGTTTGGAGAAGAGGGTTAATTTGTATAGTTTGATTTCCATCAAGTGAGCCTTCTGATTTTCAAGTGCTGTTTTCCTCTGGTCCTTCTATATTGCATGCGAAGATACAAGCACTGAAGAAGAATCAGTTGTCTAAACACAGGCATCTAACAGCATTTCTGATAGCATGTGGCATCTATACAGACACTGGAACTGATCTTTCCTGAAGTAACATTCAAAGGAGAGGGTCAAGAAGACCTTGAAACAATTGAATAGAAAAGACAAAAAGGTCATGAAGTAACAAATGCAGCAGGCTCTTACACAAAGACATTCCTTTACATGGATAGAGATGCCAAGTCATATTTTAAATGTCCTCCTCTCCAGAAAGGTTAAGGTCTTGCCAAAGGTCTTGAGTGAGATGTCAGACCCCTTGTTTATGAAATACTCACAGGACATGAATGTGTAGACAAATTAGTTCCATTTGCAGGGGTATTATGCTTTGTGAAAACAGTTGATCATGTAGTCACAATAATAGATAACTACTCAGGTACAGATTCATATTACATAGTTCTGTGTAGTTCCTGAAGAATTTCTTGTCAGTGGCTTCTTCACAGGGAGATTCACTAGCTGGTAACTGAGGAATAATCACCTCCAGAAGACATTTCACAGCAGCTAAGTTAGGTTATTGTTTTGTTTCCTGAACTGCAAGTGCTGTGGAGAGAGCATCAGAAAGACAGAATTAGTCTTCATTATTTTCCTTCTTGGACCCCTTACTTATACACAAGCAAAGTAAACACTGCAATCCCATGAGTAATTACTTATATCTTATGCATTCTTATACTGAACTGAAGAGACAACAAAGTTTTTCACAGTTCTTCAGGAATTTTTGTAGGGCAATCACATCCTTCCAAGGAGGAATTTATCCATTGGTATTTCACTGTGTACAGCACACATAGGAACTACAGTGAGCAACATACGTAAGCATCTGAGCTGCTTGTTGATATGTGCTTATAGAGTCAAGGAATAGATGTGGCTATGGAATAATTCCTCTGACATGTTTTCTTCTTAATAAGAGAAGTACTACCTGGAAATGCTTGTATATTTTTATTCCCTAGAAATAAAACAAGCTGACTCTATTGTATATTGAATAATTAAACTGACAGCTATCTAAATTTCATTAGATGAATTCCAGCTTTTCAGTATAGTCTTCTTACGTTAAGGTAGCTCAGGTGTTTACTCCAGTTCAAGTGACAGAGAAATGTAAGCATTATATTTGACTTAGAAGAGTCACTATCACTCTCTTGCAATTGCTTATTTAGAGATTTGACTGATGTGTAAGATGGACAATATGAAATTTGAAACACCCAGATATCCCTGGTTTTATAAGTAGATTAATAATGTTTGGGTCAGGAAGTACTGAATATATGTGCCAGGGAGACAAATTGGTTCATAATGTAATTTAGGCTGTGGAAAAAAGACAACATTTTTCAGCTTCTTTTTAGACTTGTGGAATTTCTCGTGGTAATAAAAGCTAACGGTAATATGGTTACAAAGTTATATGAGTTTGCACATTACAAGTCTTAAATTATGTTTTATATAACCACTTCTGCAGGTATAAAATATTTTAAATTAACAATACCTGGAGTGGTATTTCAGTGTCAATAAGTCATTTTATGAGGATGAATGTTCTTTCATCACTGAAAATCTAGTTTATTATATGCTTTTCTCTAATAAATCTGGGAAAGGGAGAAGAGGTGGTTTGTTTCTTTGCTTTTAACAAGAAATAAAATATTACAGTAGTAGAACTTTAAAACAAGATGTTTTAAATTGTATCTTAAATCTTATATTAGATTACAGGATAGCAAGGTTAAAGGAGAGAAATGTTCTTTTTCCAGTTTGAAGGGGTTTTTGTCTTTTCAATTTTGATCTGTAGGAATTAAGAATTTTATATGAAAATTAACATTAAAAAAAATTAAAAGTGGACAGATAGAGAAATGGCAAAACAAGGTATGGGAGTGGAAGAGACACAAACTTAGAAATATAATGCATTTCTCCAAAACATAATTCATCTTCCCGGAGAGCTTTACTATAACACATGATGCTCTTTGGAAATATCTGTTTCACTTACTGAATATCTTGAGGCTTTCTATGCTGTAAAAAAGGTAGCAGGGACCAAGCTCTACTTCACAGGCAGTGCTGGAATGACTTAGATTTCCAGAACTAAGCCCAGTTGTCTAAGTCATACAGATGCATCCTGGATATTCAGCATTTCCTGCAAGTTAAAGAGAATTGTGCATCCAGCTGTTACATGGGCATTAAACACCCATGGATTTCACTAATAATCTAGTCCACTAATTATGAACCAGATATCAAAATCTCATATTGAATTCGTCCTTATATCTGCAAAATGGTGTATGATCTGAACGTAAAAATGCTCTTCCTTTTCTCCCTCCCCTCATGCTTTTTCCTTTTCTTACTATTATCATTCTTTCTCTCTTCTATCTTGCCATTTTTTTTTCTTTGCAGGTTTTCTTCTCATTATTTCTTTGATTTCTAATATATTCATCCATTTTCCTTTTCATTGCCTTTACTTTTTCTGTGAAGCTTGATGCTCTTCCCTTTGTCATGAAGGATAAAAAAAAAAATCCAGGAATTCGTCCTCTTGGGATTTTCAATTACCATGGAATTTCAGATATTGATCTTTGTGATATTCCTGCTGGTCTACGTGCTGATCTTCTTGGAAAATATACTCTCAGTTACCTTCATACATATGAATGATCTGCCCCACTAGTCCATGTATTCCTTTCTCAGCAACCTCTCTTTCCAGGAGCCTTGGTACATCTCAGCCACTGTTGGTGAACTTTCTTGTTGAAAGCAAGAATATATCTTTTGGAGGCAGTATGATGCAGCTTTACTTCTTCAGCTCCCTTATTTGTACTGAGTGTGTCTTCCTTGCAGTTATGACTTATGATTGTTACGTGGCCATCTGCAATCCCCTGAGCTATTCAGTCACCATGAACCTCCAGCTCTGCATGTTACTTGCCACATGCTCCTGGCTCATGGGCTTCTTTACCTCCATGCTGAAAGCCGTTTTCATCTCTCAGATGTCTTTTTGTGGCTCCAATATCATCAAGCACTTCTTGAGTGACATCAGCCCTTGCTTAATAGATCATGTATGACATGACAGTGGCTGGAACAGTGAATGTCATCCTGGCCTTACTTATCTTGCTGGTTCCACACTCTGTCACAATTATTTCCTATATATGCATCATCAGCACCATCTTGCATGTCCCCACATCCCAGGGTAGGAAGAAGGCCTTCTTCACCTGTGTTTTTCACCTCACTGTAGTCATTATCGTCTTTTCAGACTCTCTGTTCATGTATGCTTGACCCAAAAGAATCCATCTTTTTGACTTCCACAAGCTGGTGTCTACTGTGTACACTACTGTATATCCCATGCTCAATCCCTTCATTTACTGTCAAAGGAACCAGGAGGTTAAAGTGGCTTTGAAAAAAATCTTCATTATTAGGCAGATGGTCCCCAAGGTCTCTCAAACCATTGCTGTCCACCATTAAGATAGTTCCTATGGACAGAATGTAAGTGTGAGAGTTAGAAGGAAAGGTTTTAATACTTAGGTTGTACTTAGTCAGATCTGCAATCATAATAATGCTGGGTAATTCAAGAAACTCTGACATATATAACCCCTTATCTGCTTTGACTGACATGCACTTCAGGGAACAAAAAGACCTGTCAGGGATATCATACATCAGTGGCTTTGAGAACAGAATTTAAATGTTCTGTTAATATCATACAATCCCAATCCAGTCAATACCTGACAGATAAGGTGGGATGCATTAGCCTAACTACAGGCATCTGCCTAATGTTTTAAAGACCTTGGGTATTCTTTACACATTTACAAATGTGATTTTAGAAGGGAAGAGTCTTTTCTGCAGTTCCTGTATCATATCTGCCAGTCCAAAAGTTTAGGTCTCAGGGCACTCCACACTGTTTCATATTCTGCAAGAAGCTTAGGAATTTGAATCAATCCTACCGGAAGATAGTAACAGTAGAAGGTAAGAAAGTGTTTACTGTGGAATGGAAGAAGCTCGACTTGAGGTTGAAATAAATAATCTAAATAAATTGAAGACTTTAAATCTTCTACACTGCAAATTAAATAACTTGTTTCCTTTTTATATAGGCCATTTTTAATAATTTCTGTCATATATTCTGCTGAAGTCACTGTGTCTTAGTTTGAATATGACGGAACATACAGTTGTTTTGGAATTTTGTGTATTTAAGTGACTGCATCTCTGCTGCCTTTGTGAACATCCGTACCAGTAAATTCCTTTACTCTAGGGAGTGATCTGTGACCATTTTGCTAAACATACCATAGTGTCAGATATACCCTGACAAGCTTTGTGGACAGGCCCCTTTTGATGAAGGTGGCCATGCTAATGAGCAATTCCTTGATTGTGCCCTACTTCAAGGCCTTTTGCATCTGTTCACCCAGGTCTTCTATCAGTCTATTGGGTGCTATTCACTGCCACTTCTCTGTTCCACAACAGCAATATGAACTTCTCAGTTTCCCCCATGTGTCTTCCCCCCTGGATCTTATATGCACTTCTTTTAAGGGATCCTTTTTTTCCACTTTATTTGGTTTTTTACTTGTTTGTTAATTTATTTAGAATGACACTGTGGTTAAAACACTTCTGATGCAACTACATTAAAATTCTTCTAATAAGATGTTCATCTTTGTTTTGACAGTGTTTGACAATGTTTGACTATTAAATATCATATACAGCAATGCAATTCCCGTGGCTAGGTGGCTCAGAATGTCTAGATTTCACACTCTTCATCAATCATCCCTTTTAGAATGGTCAGGCTCTGCCTGAGTAGCATTACAGAAGTTACACACAGAGGATCAATTAATCCACAAGCTTTTACCTACCCATAAGACAGCTGCATGCCATGCACATAACTTGTCTGTTCCACACCTATCATTTGATAATGTTAGTGCTCACTGTGAATATACAAGTGTTCACTTCCAGTTCATCTTTTCAAATGCCAGGTAAGCCTTCAAGGTTTACTCCAGCCACAGAGGATGAAACTATTTTGCCTTATCTATACAGGCAGTCACAGAGGTTCCTGCACTTAAAATTCTCATCTTCTCCCTATCTTGGGACTAGGGAAGGTCATAGCACACAATATGTATGAATGCTTGTGGTTCTAATTGCAGCCTCACGTGGCCCATCTCTATCAGAGGCAGTCTGATAAAAAGCTTAGTTTGCTCTCTGGGAAGGAGTTTCTTCCTTCTTCCCTGACCAGCACTAGAGAAATCACTCCATATCTCTGACAGTGAAATCAAGTCAAATACATCATATGATCAGAATAATACATTTGTTGTCCTGCGCCAGGCTGTACTGACTAAGTACAGGGCTGATGAACATAGATCCCAGGAACAGCCCTAATGATATTGTTTACTATATTCCTTTTGTCTCCTTTTCCTTCCTCCAAAGAAACAAGTAATTCTTATGGTTTTTTCAACATTTGCTTTGGTTTTGCTGATTTTGAAATCTTAAATAATAACTACATCCTTAGTATGTGACACCTTGTAAGACAGCAGACCTTTCTCAGTATCTTTTAATATCTTTCACCCTACAAAAGTTCCCAATACTCCCCTTTCAATGCCATAGAATCAAGTCTCTTCTCCCAACATTGTTTTGTTACCTGGACTTACTAAGTCCTCATAAAAACCAACAGGCTTTTTAAACTTAAATGACAGACTTTGTTGTAAAATATATAATGTTTATGAACTTTTCTTAATACAAAAAGTCTCAAAATTATCTGCATTAAATAGGGTACAGGTACAATGTGTTTATAAAGAGGTCCTTTCACTGTAGGAGGTAGTGGCTTTGCAGCTTTTCTGGTGTTGGTTTCAGGCCACTGCCCTGTCTATCTTCATAGGAAGTAATTCTTTCCCCTAGATCAGGGGTCCTCAAACTACGGCCCGCGGGCCGGATCCGGCCCGGGAGGCCCTCCAATCCGGCCCGCGAGCCC
>JAWWLV010000087.1:3061528-3078754 GCA_035041135.1 Platyrinchus mystaceus
GTGCCCCCCCCTCCGGCCCCTGACAGCGTCTGTGGAGAGGAATTCGGCCCGCGGCTTGAAAAGTTTGGTGACCCCTGCCCTAGATTAAAGGCTTCTTTCCCTTCGACTCTTTTGCCTGTTGTAGATGTAGATCTAGACCCCTTTGGGATAACAAAACCAGAACCTTAAAGTATAGAGATTCAATCATTTTCTGGATATGATCTTGCCAAACACTGCATTTCCCTCCACATAAAAATGTTTCTGCTGATGTACCCTGATCAATCACAGTTTGGGCTTTTGCCCTATGTTAGTCTTTCTGCCACAGCTGAGATATTCATCTTGTCATCCTTGTAGCTCACCTTGGAGTTGCTGAAGGCTGTTATTAGGTCCCTCTCAGCATTCTCCTCATCAGACAAAAAAAGACTAGCCATATTCTTACCATCTGTCCTGTAGATAGCTGTTGGCTATAGTGGTAGATCAGAGAGAGTCCATTATCTCCATTATTCTCATTATCTTACTCTGATTTGATTGGTAATTAATTCAGATAATTTCCCCAAGTTGAGTCTGATTTTCCCATGATGACAATTGGTGAGGAATCTCTCCCTTTCCTTATCTCAACCCATGAACCTTTGATTATATTTTCTCTCTCCTGACGAGTCAAAGATGGCGAATGATAGAGAAGTCTTGGTGGGAACCTGGTGTTCAGTTAAGGTAAACCCACCACACTACCAAAATTGCTTCCTGGATTCCTATGGCTATACTGTTTTTGAGTCTCTTTAAGTGGAAACGAGTAAGAATTGAGACCATCCCAGATTACACTAAACTGCTGTGCTTAGGCAGCTAAACTCAGTCTTAAATGTTTGCCTTAAATATTAGGTGTTTAAATTGGTACAGATGAATCCTATATCTAACATATAATGAAATGTAAATATATGTATAAAACTCCATTTTGGCGCTGAGGTTTTAGTTGATAATTATTGTACATAACTGTGAGTACTTAAACAGGTACTCAGGCACTAAACTGAGTTTCCATATGTCAGTGTCATCAAGGGAGACAGATATATAGGATCAGGCAACCTGAGAAACTGAGTCTGTCTGTTCTAATAGAGAGACTATTGGAGGAATCATTTCAACATGATATTTGTACTGTTGTATTGTACTATTCAGAAAATGCTTAGCTTGGTTATTTATAGATCTGAAGGTTGTACAAGTAACTCCAGTGTAGGTGAAAATACTTACTCTGAAGCGGTCATCAGTTAAGGCTCTGGATTTAGATTAGGACACTAAAATATTTTTCTTCATTAGCTTTTGGTAAATGATTGCCATATCCTCTGCCTCAGGGTATGTTTTTATTTTGCTCTGCCCTACAAAAATTAATAGTCACTACCTGGTATTATTTCACTGTTCAGTGTCTCAGAAAAAATATTAGATGTTTTCAGAGTTTCTTATTTCTACTCTGCATGGAATCACAGAGGAAACAATCCCTCCTCTTTCTGTGATTGCTTCCACTGGGAGGCTATCTATAATTTCTTAATAAAATCTCACGAGACACTAAAGGTAAATAAAGTGATCGTTTTATCTGTGTTGGTATAAATCATACAACTGACACAACAGTCTACACTTCCTCTGTACCCTATTGATCATATTCTCTAGGATCAACTAAGGCAGTGGATTCTACTCTGAATTCCCACTACAGAAGGTTGAGAACAGTTTTGTTTTTAATAGCACAGGCTGAGCTGTTTTTATTTCTGAAGGATTAATCTGAGTTAGCTGCAAACAAACCAGACCCAGAATTATAGTTCACTTGCACTTACACTGTATCTCAGATGCTATGTGTACCTTTTATCTCAATAAGCTTTATGTAGACATAAGTCTCCTCAGAGCTAGACACAGAAACCTCTAATGGGCTCCTTCAGATATGTTTGGAGGGTTTTTTAAATATCAAATTGAATATATCCCTGTGGGATTTCACAATTCCATCACAGTTCATGGGATATACATGATATAACTTTAGAAATGTTTCGAAGTAGAAAATAAAACATTGTCAATGTGAATGTCTATCTATAAGCTCATAACCTGTAATTTCTTTATACTGGATGGACCATATCATAGCATCATTGATCTGACTTATTTTAGACCTGCGTCTTAGATGAGACAGGACTTGGAATGCATATTTATCTCCATGAAATATAAAGTAAAAAGCATGCCTTAATTTTTAAAATTAAAAATTCTGAATTTAGCAGATAGATTTAAAAAAATTGATTTCTAAAAACACATCAACAAAGTGTCTGAACTTTTACAATGTCTTTAAGTGGTGGTGTAACATATTGCTATGAATTTAAGCCTGTGTAGTTAGGTTTCATTGTATTAATTTATTGCAGGTGGATAAGCTCATCTTTCTTCTACAGAATGGGTGGGAGGAATGAAACCAAAGTCACGTATTTCATTCTTCTGGGTTTTCCCACCACTGCTGAACTGCAGCTGCTTCTCTTCTCTGCTTTACTTCTGGCTTATTTATTAACTGTCTTGGAAAACTTCCTTATCATTCTCATAATCCGAAATAACCACAGTCTGCAAACCCCCATGTATTTCTTCCTGGGGAATCTTTCTTTCTTAGAGATCGGGTATGTTTCTGTCATTGAGCCAAAGATGCTTATAGATGTTCTCTCTCATGACAAACATATCTCATTCCAGGGGTGCATGACACAGTTGTATTTCTTTGTGACTTTTGTTTGTACTGAGTATATCCTGTTAGCTGTTATGGCCTATGACCGCTTCTTGGCCATATGCAAACCTCTCAGATACTCATTCATCATGAATCATCAGTTTTGTGCTCAGTTGATAGCTGGCTGTTGGATGTGTGGTTTGACCACTTCTTCTATCAAGCTGAGCTTTATCGCCCAGCTCTCGTTCTGTGATGTGGGTGCAATCAATCATTATTTCTGTGATATTTCACCCTTACTGAATATCTCCTGCAGTGATTCCTCTTTGGCTGAGCTAGTGGACTTCATCTTGGCTCTGATGGTCATCATGGTACCTCTTTGTACTGTGGTGACCTCCTATATTTGCATCATGTTCACTGTGTTGAAGATCCCTTCTTCTCAGGGGAGGCAGAAGGCCTTTTCCACCTGCAGCTCGCATTTGACTGTAGTGTTATTGTTCTACTCCACCACTCTTTTCACTTATGCCCGTCCCAAGCTCATGTATACCTATAGTGCTAACAAGCTGGTATCAGTCTTGTACACAGTAGTTGTGCCACTCCTGAATCCTCTGGTATATTGTCTTAGAAACAAAGAAGTCAGGCTTGCTCTGGGAAAGGTTTTTACTTGCACAAGACACATCTGAGAAATCAAATACAGACTCCTGGAGAAGGGGCTTTGCTCATGGAGATCAACTGGCAGTGCTGGTGAGCTAAAGTCAGGAGGTCCAGACCTCAGTCCATGCCAAAGTGAAACTCTCCTATTCATGCATGCAGTGCCCATGTTTCCTGAACTAGAGCTTAATAAATCTAAGTTGGACCTATGTATATACTATGGCTTTGATTTGAGATGATTGGGGGGTTTTTTGCTTGTTTTCCCTCAAAGAATCTATGTTGTCACCCATTCTTAAATCTCCAGCTGAATGACTTCTCCAGTTTTCAAGAGAAGTTTTGGAAATGCTAGAAAATGAACCCCAGATTTGTTTTCCCTAGATAGTTTACCAGTCCAGTAAAAATTGCAAAATGCATGTAAAAATCAGATACCTGCATCTGATTAATTTATTCTGAGGTTCCATTATTGTCCCTTGAAACAAATAGGTAGTGGAAAAGGATGAGTAATTTTAACATTCTTAGGTAGCTGGTGTAGGACAAAATGAACCCATCCTCCGAAGAAGACAACTTTTCTTTGATAGTGGTAGAGAAAGTACAATGTGAGTAGCCCATGCTGCTCACATGGGACAGCTGCAACTGTCACTTGGCCTCTGCCAACAGACCCCTGGTCCCCTGAATATCCTTATTGCACACCAAATAATTTGCTCCATGAAGAAATTCAGGCACAACTGAAAGGACAGATCACTTCAATGTTTTCTTCAGACTGCATGAGCCTTGGATCCAGCAGTATTCCAGCAGGAGTCATGATCTTATGCACGAGTCTGGAAAGACTGAGTTAAACACTGATCATCTGGTGAAATGGTGCTTCTAAGAAAACCACTCCATGTTCAGAATATCAAAGTGCTTCAAAACATTTCATATTCTGTAACAAACAAGCAAACAAATAAATCTGTCATCTAAGTGCATCTCTATATGATCATATTAAATATGGGTTTGAGTTTATGACTGTAGTTTCTGGTATCCTATGCTTTTTATTAGCATATGGCCCTTTCAGATTTTGCAGTTCATGAAACATTCAGCTTTCCAGGGAAGAAACTGTAAGACGCTTGCTGGAAGAACTTGTCTATGCATATTGTTGCCACGTATTGCCACAGATACAACTGATTCAAATCAGACCTTTGTGAGTACTTGAGCACAAGGTTAAGGGGAGGTGTCAAGAAAAGCCTGAAGTTAACCATAATAGGGAGCTATCACCAGAAATGTGGGGTGCTGGCTGTATTACAGGTATTAGCAGAAAATCTGTGATGAGAAAATAGGTAACTGAATTTGGAAAGGAGCCAAAAAATCCAGTAGTTCTTTAAATCTGCATTGGAGATCAACAGCTATAGATACAGGTAGATATAGATTCCTCTAAAGATACCTAAAAATTCGACATTTAAGTCTAATGTCTATTTAGACATCTAGGCAAAATACCCTAGGCTCCTTTACCACTCATGCATATGGATTATCACCCTAAAGAATATTTATTCTATTTATCTATAACATATGCCTTTATGTTCAGCCATCTCTAGGAAAACAGGAATCATGAGTAACAGTTACTTGGAAAGACAAATGCAATCACTCCAAACATCCCTGTGTCCTCTTTCTTTCCCCAGTTTTTATTGCTGAGCATGATGCTATATGGTCTAGAATATCCCTTTGGTCAGTTGGGGCCAGCTGTCTCAGTTGTGCTTTCTCACAACTTCTTGCCTACCTCCAGCATCCTCGCTGGCAGAGTTGTACAAGAAGCAGAAGAGGCCTTGACACTGTGCCAGTGCTGTTCAGCAATAACTAAAACATTCCTGGGTTCTCAACACTGTTTTCATCACAAATCCAGAATTTAGCTCCATTCAAGCTACTATGAAGTAATTTAACTCTATCCAAGCCAAAATCAGTACAGTGTCAGGTCACTTTGTTCTTATTACAGTATATTAAATTATTTATACACCAATAATCACCTAATCTATTTCTTACTTCAGTTTTTCATTTATAAAGTGCAAATGATAGCATTTCAGTACTCCATAGTGAGTTTTTCATTGTACTATTAAATTTTGCAGGGTGTGAAGTTCCTTTAATACAGTGATTTGGCTACCTACACACATTGACACTGGGTTTAAAGCACTGATCTGAAGGTGATTGTTTTGAAATTAATGTCAAGAAAATCCTTCAAATACACTGTGAAGAGGATTATCACCGAATTATTATGGGTTTAGGTACACTAATAATGGTGTCATTAGATAACCTGAAACAAATAATTGATTACCTATTCAACAGAGGTTTCTAAGTGTTCTTAGGGAAAGAGAAAACACAGAAAAGTCTTATACAAATGCAGTCTTTTTGAGAATGCAAGCTACGTCTTGCATCTAAAAGTTCATGTCTGAAAGCTCTCCTAATAACCACTTCTGTAAATTCAAGCTTAGATGTAAATAAGTCACTTCCCACAAGTAATGTAGGTAAGACTGGAAGTCCAATTTTAGCTTTTGAGACTCTTACCATCTCTCTCAATCTTGCTCTCTGCCTCTGGGAGCTGATGGGAATGTATGTAAATGTAAAATAGTTTTAGAAGAAATTGATCTATCACGAGTCACTAAATTTGAGAAGCTTTCATATCAAGAAGAGAAACATCTACTTCATGTAGATTTATTTAAAACTACAGACCAAAACAATGAAAATTTAATATAGTCTGCTGTAACTTAATGTGATTCTCCTGTGCTGAGAAGAATGCAAGTTTGCTTGTTGAAAAATAGCAGCATGTCCTAAGGTGTCTGAGGTACCCACACAGGAGGTGTGAGATGCTTCTTTTCTTCCTGGAGTGGTTTCTGGATTCCAGAGCAGTTTTCCATTAGAGGCTGGACACTGATGTGAATCACATTTCTAAGCTTTAGATGGTGAGTACACTTTTCCTCCCAGTCAGAGAAGAGAGTACATTTAGTGGAAAGTTGTTTTTGGTTAGAGAAGAGAAGCATATTGGTTGGGGAGAAGGCAAGGGAGTTGGTTCTATTTTCATAATCTGGAAGGAAACAGATTGTAATGGCTAACAGAGTTTGGATTAGGTCCATGGTGTTTTGCTTGACAGAAAGAGACCTACAAGGAGCAGGAAGAATTCTACATAAGAAACAGTGAAAAATCAGGGGTAAAAGAGATGTTGAAGCAGCATCAGAGTTTATTGTTTGTGTTTTACTCTTGTTTTTTCTTCTGCAGGCAAAGACAAATGGCACAAGGGAAAAATATCTCATCTGAGATTCAGATGTCTGCTGTGAAGATCCAAGACTCTAGACACTAAATCCCTAGTGTTTTTATCCACACCTATTAAAGTATATATAAGCAACATGCTAAGGAGAATACCCTTAGAACCAGTGAGAAGAAAGGCCAGTGATGTATTGATTACCAAGAGACTACTGAAAAATTGAGTAGAAAACATGTTCAATTATTTTGACAATATGTTCAAGAAATCTGAATTCCAAAAACCAATCCGGGCTTTAATCACAGTATTACAAGGTATGTGTATTGTGGTTTGTAAACTCTGAGCTTTGCTTTCCTAAATTTAGTGATAGAACTGGACTAAAAATTGGTTTCCTCTTTTTTTGACTACTCAGCATGTAGTAATCAGGGCCTATGAATACAGTTAGGTCTTCTGGAAAGTAATTCTGCTAACAGGAAGCCAGTATTTAATGTGTCTACTTTCTAGACTTCCTGGTTTTGATCAACCAAGAGACAGTTCCAGAGATTCTTCAGATCTCAGGTGAATCAAAAATCTTCCCCTCTCACTGGCTATTAAAGTATTTCCACCATCTTCACTCTTAGCTTAGGCTTTTGTTAGTCGCTTTTAAAAAGACATCTACTTAAAGCAGTAATAATTGTTATTTCAACTTCATAATTTTTGATAGTATGTAGGATCCCTTCAGTTGACAATATGTTTCATTATTATGAAATTATTTTATAAGTTTACATCTGTTACATTTAAATCATTGATGGTTATACATAAAACCAGAATAAAAAAAATAATTTAAATATAACGTCAGTTAGGTCAGACAAGATCACACATCCATCACATGGCTGACCACAGTGACACATAATTTTGAAATTTTGAATTTTGAAATTTTGAAATTGCAATTTCCTTTCCATTATTGTGGACAAAAAGCATCTCTTTTATTCTTATTACTTTCTTGCTAGCTTGATTCCTTTAAGAAAGACAGATACCTCTAAGGGACTGTTTTTCTCCTTTTTTGAACAGGTATGGTGGGGTTAGAAGGATCACACTGTGGATGCATCTATTTCTCTCTTTTGACAACAGGGGAAGCTTTAGCAATAGTGGAAGCTAAAGAAAATAGGCTTGAATAAGCTTTGACTAGATGCTTGACCTTTACTGTCCAAACTTGAGTTCTCTGTACACAAAAATCCCAAGGGAAACTAGCCAAAATATTTGAAGAACAAGCTTAGACAAAGAGAAGGTCCTTCTCCAAATTTATTTCCCTTTTCTAAGACACGAGTAAATAAGAACAAAGAAGTAAACAGAGCTTCCGAGGGCACCCAGAGATGAGGGTACATTTCAAGGACTATAAAGGGATGGCTGAACTAATGTGCTAAAAATTAATTCAGTGTTCTAAAAAGATTAGGTACCTGTAGGTTATGAAAAATTATCTAATGGAAATGACAGCTAACCAAACAAAATACCAGAAACTGGATGGGGATACCTATCACTCAGCTTTATACATCTATGTACAGCTTTATACATGCAGGATATTTAGCTGTGCCTGAACTGGACTTCCCTTTAGGTCAGTGGAGAAAACCAGAAAATCTTAAAACATGATTCATACGTTCTATGTAAATATTCTAAAGTGGGAGTGCTTATTTCTGAATTTAAAGGTAATCTAAACTATGAGTTCTAATGTAGGCATTAATCCAATGAAAGTATTTAAGCCTAGTTGAGATGACACCCAGTTTATGAAAATAAAATTACTAAATGGAATTGAAAAGGAATTACTTGAAATTTTCTGTCAGTTAGTGTGTGAATTAACATTTGAATAGAGAAAATTGATTTCAGAAATCTCAACATTTGAGGGTTTTGTTTCAACTACTTTTAAAAAAAGAAAAAACTCAGTTTCTCACATAAAGAAGTGTTACCTTTTTTTAATAATAGGGTTTTAAAATAAAATCCACATTCTTTAAATGCATTCCTTTGCTTATATATATTTTTAATTGTTTTTCAACATCTGAAGGAGCATATTCTTTTTGTTTGTTTGTTTAGGGGAGAGCAGTCTTTTGTGGTCTAGTTGCAATCTTAGGATAACACTTTTTCCTGCCCAGTTAAACCTGAAAGAGGTCTTTAACTGTAGAATGAAGTGTCTGTTTCTAGTTGATTGTAAAGTTGATTAAATTAAAATGGTTTAGATAAGCTGCATGCAGTGTTTCATTATACTGAGGATAATATCACAGGGTAATTAGTTTACAAATTTTTAAAAATTAATTTAGAAATAGTTTACAAAAATCTACAGATATGATAGATTAATCAATTTTCTATTATTTGCCATCTGTCTATTTTTTATATTTATTTTTCATATATCTCACTGTTTGTCTTATTCTTCTAATTACTTCTCCAGGCAAACTATTTGAAATCCACTGCCTCCTAATTTCCTTTCGGAACATCATCTGAAAAAAATATGGAAAACCACACCAAGATAACTGAGTTCATTTTGGTTGGGTTCAAATCTCATCCAGGATCACAACTCTTCCTCTCTGTTCTCTTCTCAACAATGTATGCTGTCACAGTTGTAGGAAATGTCTCCATGATACTTATCATTAGAATGGACTCCAAACTGCACACTCCAATGTACTTTTTCCTAGAGAACTTGTCAGCCTTGGACATCTGCTATTCCTCTGCCATCACTCCCAGAGCAACACTGATATTCTCACTGGACAGAAGAAACATTTCTTACAATGGCTGTGCTTCACAAATGTTCTTCTTCTCTCTCTTTGGTACAACAGAAGCCTTCTTTCTTGCTGTGATGGCTTATGATCGTTTCACTGCCATCTGCAATCCACTGCTGTACCAAGTGATTATGAATAAAAGACTCTGTGTTTTCATGGTGATGGCCTCTTATCTGTCAGGCTGCATCAACTGCACTATCCAGACAGGCTTTACATTCAGTTTGTCCTTTTGTGGGCCCAAAGAAATAAACCACTTCTTCTGTGATGTTGCTGCAGTGATGCATGCTTCCTGTTCAGACACACTCATCAATGAACTAGTAATGCTGGCTGTGTGTGGATCCATTATTGTGGGCACTGCCTTGGTGGTTTTTATCTCCTATGGTTATATAATCGTCACAATTGTCCAAATGCCTTCAGCTGAAAGCAGGCACAAGGCCTTCTCCACCTGCTCCTCTCACGTGATGACCATCTGCTTGTTCTTTGGGACAGTTTTCTTCATGTATGCTCAGCCTGGGGCCACATCTTCACCTGACAAAAGTAACACCATCTCAATCTTCTATACTATCGTTATTCCCATGCTAAACCCTTTCATCTACACCCTTCGAAACAAGGAGGTAAAAGGGTCTCTGAAAAAGCAATTAAAAAGGAAAAGGTTTTTTTAGCACCTTTCCTAAGGTTGAGAATGACCACAGTGAGCAATTTGGTACAGACAGGTGTTTAGAATGTAAAAAAAAGGGACATCAGAGGACATCAGGGCTTGCTTTCAAGAGTTTTATGTGTTTCCAGATGGTTTCATGGATGAAAGCAGGAGATACAAAAAACCCTAAGAGAATCTAGATCAGATAAAGGTGTGGATTTGTTTAACTGTATTTAGACATTTACAATCCACTTGAGATGTAATTTAGAGCCCTCTTACAGCCATTCAAAAGGTAAAAGCATTTTAAAGCCATAATCAATACAACTGGATTGGACAATCTGAAGTGTATCTAAGTGCATTGGATATCTAAAATAGGACATAAAACTCAGACTCTGGCAGTACATTATTTGTGTGCCTCAGAACACAGGCAGTTCAGGTGGAGGCATTCTCATTGCAAACATCCACAGCTAAATTAGATCAAGCAAGAGTCAACTGAAAGATTTATTTCTCTGTGACTCCTCATCTTTTTAATTATTTTTTTTCCTTTTTTGCTTTTAATCACTTCTCTTTCAGTGGAACCACTGAAATTAAGATTACAACCACTAAGCATTGATGGGCAATTGAAATATTGTGCTTGAAATGCTCTTTGACAAAAAACAAACAAAAAACCAAACAGATTCTCTTTCCACGTATCCGTGTGCATGTTCATGTGAGTGTTTGTAACAGGATGGGAGCTATTTCTCTGTGATAGGTAAACTTGTAAACACAACCATCTGACATAACATAAAGGTAACATTTGAGTTCAACTTTACAGCTCTTGCAGTGGTTTCAAATTCTGGTTTAAAAAAAATGCACATTTCAGAAAATACCAACTTGAAGCTTCAGCATCAAGTGTCTGAAGCATGAACCCTTGAGTTACCAAGTAAGCACTTTCCTACCAGAAGACTGCTCAGTTCTCATTGTATTGCAGCGTAAGATAGAGACGGCTAGAAATCAGAAGTCACCTTCCAGAGAAAGTAAATATTTAAATGATTTGTTTACTTTCTACTTAAAAGAAATAATATCACTTTGAAATAAATCACTACCCATAGTAAACTCTTTCTCTCTTTTGGTATTAAAGGTATCTGTGCTACAAGCCCAAACATGTCTATCTTCCCTTGCCAACCATCCTATATGGTAGTGAAAAATACCAGAGGAATATCCATCTGTGTAGATTATGAACCATTGGAATTCCTATGAGCATTTTCCAGTAGCCACTATTGTGACTTCAGTGCCCACTACTTTTCCAAAGAACTAAATTAGTAGAAAACATCTGTATGGAATGCAGCTCCACTCTCTCATATCTGTGTTCAGGTACAATAGAGATCTCTGCACCTGAAAGTTCGTATTTTCTAGCAAGCCTCAGCAAAGGGCCCGTTCTGGTTACCACTACATCTGGTAGTTAAAAAACGTGAAGTGGTAGTCATACATAAAGGTTTTACTTCATTAGCATATGCAGGGCATGAGAAGTAATATGTATTTTCAAATTGTATATGTACTTTTTCAAGTGAAAAAAATATGTATTTTCAAGTTAATGAAACACAGTTTGGCTTTTGGTCACTGGTTGGGCCATTCCTGTGGCTCAGCTGCATCGTTTGAAACAGAGCACACCCACAACTCCCCCTCTGCTGCTCCCTTTCAGCCTCTCTCAGGGCAGCACACCAAGCTCCCTAAGGGCTCCTGCTTCTAAGGTTGCAGACAGCTTGTTTCTGCTGAACAATTGCCAATACAGACACTTCTTGCTGAGCTTTGTCTTCTAGTGTTTCTCCACAACCTTGTTCACAAGGTTGCATTTCTTCAGTGAACAGCAATGGAGCAATGGTGGTTTCATGGCCTGCATTGTGTGTATCTGCTTCACCACGGACCTCCATGGGCTGCAGTGGGGGGGACACTAAACCATGGTCCTCTCCATGTGCTGCAGGGGAATCTCTGCTCTCTGATCCCTGGAGCACCTCCTCTTCCTCCTTCTTCACCCACCTTGGTGTCCAAAGGGCTGTTTCTCTCATGCCTTTCTCATCCCTCTCTCACACAGCTGCTGTGCAGTGTTTTTAACATTTCTTAAATATATTATTGACAGAGCTACAACCACCTTCAGTGATGGGCTCAGTTTTGGGCAGTGATGTGTCTGTTTTGGAGCCAGTTGAAACTGTCTCTGTCTGAGATGGGGAGACCCTCAGGTCAGTTTTCACAAAGGCCACTCTGCAGTCTTTGTGCCACCAAAACCTTGCCACATAAACCAAATACACTCCATTTCATTTTTATTCCCAGGAAATAGAGAATTCAGTCTATACAGAATAATAACTATTATTATGTCCTTGTTACAGAAATGTATTCACATTATTATAAGCATCACTGCATGGCCCAAAACAAAGTCTATGCTAAAAATAAGCCAGACAATAATTCCAAGTCATTCTTCCAGCAGAGCAAGACAAGTCCTGAGGTCTGCAGAGCTAACACAAAGTCTAGGACTTGCCATTTGCAATGCCAAGACCATATTTCTTTATCTGTAGCACTGTGTCAACTTCCTCCTGTCAGGGCTTGCAGTATAATTGTGGTTTTCTCACAAGAACTGACATTTGCTTTCACACCTCAGCAAATCCAGAGGCTTCCCTGACAAGAAGCAAACAGGAATGGATCATCTTTCTTCTCTTGTGCAAATCCAGACTCATTCTTGGATCATAATGGATATGGAAATGCACTGGTTTCCAGCCTCAAGGGTCTGCCCAACACAGCTGTCCTAGGGCAACTGGAGATGAGATAGGCACAAGCACCGAACATTGCCCCTCCATGGCATCCATTTTAAGTCCTATGTACCAAGCAGGATGGCTAGAGCAGGTGGACACTGATTTTTGTTCATACAAACACAGGGCTGTGCAGCACTCCTGGCTTCTGGTCCAAGGCTGCTTTGTGACTGTACTGTTTTTCTCTTGGATAGAGTTAATTTTTCTCAAAATAGCTCATAGGGTGCTATGTTCTCGATTTGTGCTGAAAATACTGTTGATCATTGATATGGTATGGTTCAGCTACTGCTTACAGAGAGACAAGGCCTTTTCTGCTTCTCACACCACCCCACCACTGAGGAGACTGGGGGTGCATAAGAAATTAGGAGGAAACACAACTGGTTCAGCTGACCCCAACTGCCCAAAGGTATATTCCATACCACATGGTATCATGTTCAGCAATAAAACTAGGGGGAAGGTTGGGTGCTGCTTGGAGACTGCCTGGGCATCAGTAATTTGGTGTTGAGGAATTGTTTTCATTTGCATCAACACCATGGTGTTTCTGGTGTTTTATTTCTCTTTTTGTTATTTTCATTATAATTTAGCATTATTATTTCATTTCAATTATTAAACTGTTTTTATCTCAACCCAAGTTTTCTCACTTTTACTGTTCCCATTCTCCCCCTCCCATTCCTGTGGGGAGGAGTGGCAAGTTCTGGGTTCCTTAGTTAACAGGTGGAGTTAAACCGTAACAGTCCTTTTTTGTGCCCCAAGTGTGGCTTGAACGCACAACCCCAACATTATGAGTCTCACATTCCATTGACTGAGCTAGATGGGAAATGGGATACTTGCTGCACCTCTCGGAGATGTCCAGATCTGACTGACAACTGGCCCTTCCATGTAGCAGTTCTGCTGTGAGGACAGCCCTGGGCACAGTGCTGTATGTAGGCAGATGTGTTCCCCAGAAGGTTATTGTTTTCACTATTTAACACTTTCTAATGGAGACATGCAACAAAAGCTGACAGTGACTTCAGCTCAGGTCAACTGATGAGAGTTTTGTCAAATCCAAAGCTGTCCTTACCCTGGTTATTACCACAGTCTGGTCTCCCTGTTCAAGTATGCCATAGAGGTGGGAAATTGTGAAGAGTTCATTTGTGCTTTCTTGTTTCTTTTCTGCTCACTCAGACCATTGCAGCATGTCAGGGGTAGTCCAGAGCTTTCAGGTAACCCCATCCTGTAGCGTGGATCTGTGCTTGGTTTGTCCATCCAGTACTAAAAGAAAATCATCTGGTGAGCAAGGGCTGGGCATATGAAGTTCAGCAATGCCAAGCACAAAGTCCTCCACTTGTCTTGGGACAATCTCCAATATCTATACAGGGGATGAATGGATTGAGAGCAGCCTTGCAGGGAAAGACTTGGGGATACTGGGGGATGAAAAACTGAGCTGGTAATGTGTACTGAGAGCCTAGAAAGTCAGTCATATTCTGGGTTGCATCAAAAGAAGTGCAGCCAGCAAGTCAAGGGAGGTGATGCTCCCCCTCTACTATGCTCTTGAGACCCCTGATGCAACACATGCTGCATCAGGCTGTGGGGCCTCCAGAACAAGAATGACACAGATCTGCTGGAGCGAGTCCAGAGGAGCCTACAAAGGTGCTCAGAGGACAGGAGCACCTCTGCTACGGGGACAGTCTGATAGAGCTGGGGTTGTTCAGTCTGGAAAAGAGAAAGTTCTGGGGAGATCTTATTGCAGCCTTTCAATATATACAGAGGATTTGTGAGTAAGATAGATCTTTTAACAGAGCCTGTGATGACTGTACAGTTTTGAATTGAAAGAAGGCACATTTAGATAATATGTAAGGAAGAAATTTTTTATGAAGAGGGTGGTAAGACACTAGCACAGGTTACCCAGAGAAGCTGTAGATGCCACATCATTGGAAAGGTTTAAGGCCAGGTTGGATGGGGCTTTGAGCAACCTGGTCTAGTGAAAGATGTTCCTGCCCGTGGTAAGGGGGTTGAACAAGGTCACTCTCTGGAACTTCAGGACTCTGAAGGTCACTTCCAACCCAAACCCAAACCATTCTCTGATACTATGATTCTCACATGTCTGAGCAGCAGTTTTGGGCAGGCTTTGTCCCTTGACAAAAGCAGAAGTGTGAGGCTTCATCAGGTGCTGGTGCTGGTGCTCTGTTGCAGGTTGGGACTGACCGGTGGCATGTTTCTTGTTAGATGGATACAGTGCAGTTGTGAGGAGGAAGTGAGAAATGGCATGCTGGATTTTGTCTTTCTAGGAAGTTCTATCCAGTGAAACACCGTGAGATAGAAGCACGTGGAGGGAAAATACAAGTTCAAAATTTATCCAAAGGTCCCTTAAAACTGTCTCTTTTTTGACATTTTACATTGTAGGACCTACTAGGCTGCACTCAGGCACATCCATCTGTACTTTATGGGGGAGTTAGAAGAAGAATGTGCATACAGCCTGCAATCACCTCCAGCTAACATCACCATTGGGACCCATCCAGCAGACAGAGGCTGAGCAGACCACACTGTGTATGGAGAGTAGCTCCTGCTCACCCACCCACCTGCCAGTACATGCCACACAAGAAACCAGGTGTTCATCTCCACCTTTCATCCTGTGAACCACAGGGATGCCTTTTCCTGTGCAAATAACTCCTAGTCTCAGATTTCCAGCTGGCTCCTCCTAGAAACCCAGTTTCTTCTTTGTTTACCACAGGACCTTGTTGGGTACCAGGCAGACATCAGGCCTGGGAAAGCAGGTGCAGTTGCTCAGAGATAAGGATGGAATCCAGCAAACGGCCTTGGACGCTCAGTGAAAGTAAGAGAAGAAGCTGCTAAAGCTCTGTGGAAGGACATTATGCAGTGGGCACCTGCAGCTCAAGTTAAAACTGAGAAAAAAGAACTTTTAACCCCTGCCTTACCTATAGAAAAAATATGGACTTATATGTATGTACCAGAGTGCCATGTGATAGTGTAAAAGAGTTTGAATAGAGCAAATAGGTTTTGAAAAAGTGTGTAACTGTGTGCCAAGTAGTTCCCTGCATGCTCCCTGCCCTGTAGCCTGTAAGATCCCTGCGCTAAGTATGATAAATATGCTTTATGTAAACAATGTCTTCCAGATTTGGCTCTTTGGCCATTTCTGGTGCTGCTATCCACTTCCCCTCACCCTGTTGTGTGCGAGATGAAGAGGATGAAGAATAAAACCCTCGTTTTAGCTGCTGCAGTCAAGCTCTCCTTATTCCACCACCAAGCCTGCAGACAGTTAGGGACCAAAAAGTTCTAGTTAGAGAGCTGAGTTAGGGAAGTGGACGTTGGCAGGACCTACCACTTTTACACAGCTGATGGCGAGAGGGATAAGGACAGCTGAGGGCTGCCCAGGGAAGTGATGGAGTCACCATCCCTGGAAGTCTTCAAAGAAAAGAGTGGACATGACACTTAGTACAAGATTTAGCTGACATGGTGGTATTTGGTCAAACTTGATGATCTTGGAGGTCTTTTCCAACCTTAATGATTCTGTGACTCTGTGACAGAGTGGGCTACGGGGGAAGGAGGACAGATGGACAGAGAGGTGGAGCAATGGCTATGGCTCTGTGTGCAGATAAGGACAGACTGAGCTGCAGATAGGTAGGTAGAAATATCTCCAGCACTTCTTAGTGCTTCAGAACAGCCACCAATGCATAGAGATCTTGCTCACAGGCTGGTGTCACCCTCTGCTCTTCACAAGACATGGATAACTGCAGATGACACAACAGGCTTCTGTATGAAGCAAAGGCTGCCCCAGCTGCCTACAGGTGGGAAGTCGTGTCTCCAATGTGTGTTTTATCACATCTCAGAAGAGACATTTCAAGTGCAGTGGCAGAATTACATCCTTGAAGGAATTTCTTTTCCCATGACCCTGAAGAAACATGCAGGAAGGAAGGTGTCAGAGGGGAGGGAGGCTCAGAGTCAATGAGAACAGCCCCTGCCTCATTCCCAACTGCACAATTCTTCATTTTTGATTAGCGATATTAATAACCAGTTCACAGGATGACAGAATCATAGAATCCCAGACGGGTTTGGGTTTAAAGGGACCTTTAAAGATCATCCTGCCCAACTCCCCAGCTACAGGCAGCGACACTTTCCGCTAGACCATGTTGCTCCAAGCCCCGTCCAACCTGGCCTTGGACGCTTGCAGGGATGGGGCAGCCACAGCTTCTCTGGGCACTTATTTCAGCTCTTTTAAGGAACTAATTCATGCCCTGACGAACTCCTCGGGTTGCGTCTCCCCGCTCCCGCCCAGCTCAGCGCTGTGGCTGCTGCCGCTGTCCGTTCCCGTGTCTCCGCTCCGCTCCAGGCCGCTTTCCCAGCCCCCTCCCTGCGGCGCTGGCCCTTTAACTGCCCCCCCCGCCGGGGGGCGCCGACTGCCGGGGGCGGAAGGGCGCGTGCGCCGCCGGTGCTGCCTGGCGCATGCGCGGCTCGGCCATGCGGGTGGTGGTGGGTGAGTGGGGGCCGTGCTGAGGGGGGACAGTGACGGGGGACACTGGGTGTGCGGGGACAGTGACGGGGGACACTGGGTGTGC
>JAWWLV010000087.1:3078854-3089438 GCA_035041135.1 Platyrinchus mystaceus
AGTGAGGGACGGGGGACACCGTGAGTGTGCGGGGACAGTGAGGGACGGGGGACACCGTGAGTGTGCGGGGACAGTGACGGGGGGACACTGGGTGTGCGGGGACAGTGAGGGACGGGGGCACCGTGGGTGTGCAGGGGGACACCGTGGGTGTGCAGGGGGACACCGTGGGTGTGCAGGGGGACACCGTGGGTGTGCAGGGGGACACCATGGGTGTGCGGGGGACAGTGAGCGTGCGGGGTCAGTGAGCGTGGGGGCCCTGTGACCAGGACGCAGTTTTGAAGGGAAGCCAGCCCCCTGTCCCGCCCACGGTGCGGGGCCCGGCGGGGGCTCCCTGGGCCCGCAGTGATGTCCCCCCAGCCGCGGTCCAGGCCCTGGGTGACGGCCTGTCTGTCTCTCCCCAGGTGGAGGCACTGGCTTCGTGGGCAGAGCCCTGACCCAGCTGCTGCAGAGCCGCGGGCACCAAGTGACTCATGTGTCTCGACAGGGGGGCAAGGATCGGATCAGCTGGGTGCGAGATGAGAGCGGTCACAGGAGAGGGCCGTGGCAGGGCTGAGGAACAAGCCCGCTTGCCCTGACCTGCCTTGGCCTAGAGGGAATCTGCCACAGGGAATCTGGCTCCTGTGGATGTCCTTTTGGGCTCCTGGGTGCTCCATGGGTCACAGTCATTGGAACGGGTACTGCTGTAGTTCCCAGGAGCAAAACCTTCTCGATTTGTGCTTGTGCTCCAGGCAGTGTCAGGAAAGAACTGGCTGGAGTTCTTAGGAGCCTGCCCTGCTTGGTTGTTGGGAAGACTTGAGCTGAGGGGAGGCTTGGTATGTGATGTCTCTGTTACTCCTGCCTAGGAAGAGGTGTCCCGCACTGGACTGCCCCTCTGCGATGCCGTGGTCAACTTGGCTGGTGAAAATGTGCTCAACCCTTTCCGCAGGTAACTTGATCTCCCATAGTGCTGTTGGGATAAGGTGAAGGCAAGACAGTCCTGTGTTGTCAGCGAATGTGAAAAGGGAGGAAACAACATGTCCAGGAAGCTCTTGGGTTAACTGACTGTTGACATCTGTATCCTCAAATATCCAAAACATTTCTGTGGGCCTGTTAGGTCCTGAGAGACCTTTGGAAGAAAGGTTCCATTCTGAATCTACAGCTGTAAGTCAGAAAAATTAGTTCCATATTTCCAAAAGGACATTGGATGCCTACATTTGATAATGCAAAATCAGAACCAAAGTTTGACTTCTATGAGGAACACCATCTCTGGTGTCCAGCTGCTCTGCTGCCTTTGTCCTAAGGCAGTCCAAAACTCACACAGTGTTTTAAGGGAAGTGAAGAGCCACCATCTCCCAAAGTTCCCCTGCATTTAGGTTGTAAGGTCACATGTCCTCCCGCTGCTCTGGGGTAGAGGGATTTCCTGTGACTTCTCCTGTGCTTGTGAGCAGGTGTCTGCTGGGGCCCCCTTGGTGCTGTTGTTTCCTGGGTTGTCCTTGTGAGGAGTATCATCTGTGGCTCTCTCTTTCCCAGATGGGGTGATGCCTTCTGCAGGGAAGTCATCAGCAGCCGGGTTGAGACCACAAAGACCTTGGCCAAAGCCATTGTTGATGCTGAACAGCCACCCCGTGCTTGGGTCCTCGTCACTGGCGTAGGTATTGGTTGGGCCCGGCCAAGACATGACTCATGCTGACCTGGAGAGGTTTTACCTCCAGACAGAAACACACTTCCAGAGGAACACATCTTGCCCTGAAATGTCAGCTTTATTGCTATCAATGTCGCTGTGTTCAAGCAAGCCTTGATCAGCTTTTTGGTACTGCTGAAGAGAAATTTGGGTCCCTATGCTTTCTCTTGGTGTCATTAGGACAGAACCTTTTCTGTGTTTTTTTGGGAAAGCCTTAGGCATCCTGTAGAACCAGTTTGTTTAGACAAATTGTAGGGCCTCAGCTGAATCCGTCTGCAGCTCTGCCTTTTTGCTTGCTACAGTCTTGGAAGCTGATGTGGTTTATCCTCTGTAATGCCCAATTTTAGAGCAGGTGCCGTTCTGTGCAGCCAGTTCAGTGTGTTGCTTGCAGGCCTGTTTGGTTTTTGGAGCTGCCAGCTTAATCTCAGAATTAGTGTATCCCACTGAACTCGTAGAGCACATCGGTAGTTTAAAAACTCATCAGCATGGGCCTTAGAGAAACCCTTTGCTGTTCATATGGCGGTGTCCCTGGTGGAATGATGGAGTTCAGAGAATCGTAGAATCCCCGAATGGTTTGGACTGGAAGGGACCTTAATGACCATCCAGTTCCACCCCCTCTGCCATAGGTAGAGACAGTTTCCATTATATCTCGTTGCTCCAAGCCCCGTCCAACCTGGTCATGAATGCTTTCGAGGATGAGGCAGCCACAGTTTCTCTGGGCAACCTGTGCCAGTGCCATCCCACTCTCACAGGGAAGAATTTCTTCCTCGTATCCAAACTAAACCTACTCTGTTTGAAGCCATTCACCCTTCTCCTGTCAGTCATTGTAAATAGTCTCTCTTCAGCTTTCTTTTTGGCTCCCTTCAGGCACTGGAAGGCCACTGGTAGGTCACCCTGAAGCCGTTTCTTTTCCAAGCTGAACAATCCCAATTGTTTCAGCCTTTTCTCATAGGAGTTCTGGGCTCCTGAAGGCAGGGAAGATGGTCCATTGGGGAAGGGGGGGTTGGTTTCATCATTCAACCCTGACCCCATTTCTGCTGTTACCCTTCAGGCTATTACCGCCCCAGCCCCACAGCTGAGTATACTGAAGACAGTCCTGGAGGGGATTTTGACTTCTTCTCACGCCTGGTGAACTCCTGGGAGGCTGCAGCTCTCATCCCTGGGAGCCCAGCTCGTGGAGTTGTGGTGAGATCAGGTGAGATCAGGTCCCTGAGGGGCCTGTTAAGGGTGACTGTGCTTTGGTTTGGGGGTAGGAGGGTGAAGAGGTGGGGAAAGGACATCAGTTCTTCTGTCTGTTCTTGCTGGGGTCTTGTTCCAGTCCAGCCCTCTAAGGATTGTCTCCTGCCTGTAGGTCTGGGCATGAAGGGCACTTTTGCCCTTTTGGGCAGGGGACCTGGTCTCACTCTCTTGTCCCCACAGGTGTAGTGCTGGGTCGAGGTGGTGGTGCAATCTCTCAAATGCTTTGGCCTTTCCGTCTGGGACTTGGAGGCCCCTTGGGCTCTGGGCTTCAGCCCTTCCCATGGATCCATATTCGGGACCTGGCTGGGATCGTGTGTCACGCCCTGGAGAGCGAGTGCCTGCAAGGTGTCCTCAACGGTGTTGCCCCGTCCTCCCCTGCCACCTCCAACAGCACCTTTACTCGGGAGTTTGCTGCAGCCCTGGGGCGCCCAGCCCTGCTGCCAGTGCCTGCCTGGGCTGTGCGGGCTGTCTTTGGGGCAGAGCGGGCTGTCATGCTGCTGGAGGGACAGAGGGTGCTGCCAAAACGCACCCTGGAGAGCGGCTACCACTTCATCTTCCCTGACCTGGCTGGAGCTCTGAAGGACATTGTGGCTTGAGGCCTCCTCGGCTGGGCTGGGCCCTGTTTTTGTGAGCTCACATGCATTCCCCTGGGTGAAAGAGAGGAGCCCTGCCCCTGGACACTTCCCCATCCAGAGAGGGTGAGCGATGTTTTCCCCATCTGTCTCCCTGTGTGCACCCCCAGTTTGAGTCATCCCTCTTACTGCTGTCTGCGATCTCTGCATTACCTGCATTTGGGGAAGGGCACAAACCCCTCTAAGGATTGTGACTGTGGATTTGCACGTCTTTCCTTTTCCACAGTGTGCATGTGAACTGCTGGCAAAGCAGCTGAGGCTGTAATGTCTTCTTCCCTGAGAGGTGGGTGGCAGCAGGAAACTGGTTGTAATTATCAGCTGTTTTAATTCTTCCATGGTACTGGAAGTTTTCCCTCCTGTCTTTTCTCCATGATGACATAGAAACCTACTTATGCTCTTCTGCTTTGCCTTTCTCAGTCTCAGTGGTTGTGGGAGAAGATCCATCTTTAGGGGATGTTACACTCCAGTTTTTAAGCTATAAGATGCCCAGAGTGGTTACATTTTTATTTAAGACTTTTAAAAAGCCTTTTGGTTCATTATAACCTCAAATTAGTGTCTGGAGAAAGAGTCACACACTCTTCTTAAGAGAAATTCTTTTAATTTAGTGAGAAAAATAAGATGTTTTGGCAAAAGGTTTTACAGGAGTAGAACACAACCATGAAAAAAGCATTTCACTAAAAGATTCAGCACAAAACCCCATTCCACAGAAAACACTCACTACAAACAATCCATATACCAGCTTTAGCAAAACACAGTTCATTGGTGTTATTACCCAAGAGAAGAAAAAGAGTAAAAGAAGAAAACAGATTAAAAGAGTAAAGAGAGAAGAAGAAGAGGAGAGAGAGAGAAAAGGAAAAATGATTACTGACAAAATCTAATGGTTCACATAGTTCAGGCTGCAGGAAAAGAGAGAAGAAGGCAGCTTGTATGGAGTCTCATGTATTTATAGAGTTTAGTTTTCCCTTCCAGGCAGGATATCACCATTCAAAGCTTTCCAGGCCAGAGTGAGTTGCGCTGTAGCCAGTCACAGGCTCCAGGGCTGTGGTGTGGGTGGGCTAGCAGGCAGCTCTGCCTTGACTGGCAGCCCAGCTACAGCCCTTCAGCTCTGCCGTGTGCTCTGCATGGGTGCAGCCCTTCAGCTCTGCCGTGTGCTCTCAGCAGGCCTTACGTGCAGGTCTTACTGTGTTCTTGCAGGTGTAGGCCCAACTCTTCTTCACACACACACACACACACACACACACACACACACACACACACACTCTCTCACAGTGAGTTGGTTCCAACCCATGTCAATCATGCAGTGAGATTCAGATCCAGTATCTCACATGGGAGTACGAAGGGTGCTGAATACAGTTTGCTTGGAGACTGCCATCTCTTTTCTTGTGGCTGGTACCAAGTTGATATGTTGGTACCTCCAGCTGAGTCTAATTCCAGGAGTTACACCCCTCCAGGGTTGCATGCCCCTCATGCTGTGGCAGGGTTGAAGGAGAACACTGCTTTGCCAGCCTTTAGGGAAAAGGGTGGCAACAGGACTGTGGTCCCTGGACTGCTCTTGAGGCCTTGGCTAAATGCCCACTACATTCAAGCTTGTGCTGAGGAGAAACTGGGTTCCTCTTGGTGTGAGATAGTGCAAGTCACTGCTTTAGTCTGAAGAAGCATTTTCAGCTATTGCCTTCATTGTACTTATCTCAGACCAGTGTGGTTTTCCTTTGTTCATCCCATGAGGTGGTACTTGTGTTCAGGGGGTTCCCCCTGACTGGGCAGTGAGAATATCCAAGCTGCCTGGGCTGCCTTGGGAAGCAGTACCTCTCATGGAGAAGACTGCAATTTCATCATCTCACACTGTAAGGAAATGTATCCCTTTGCTTCCCTTAACCCTCTGTGAAATCCACAGAGCAGTTAAATTCATTATAGCACTGCTTCTGGGGAAATATTCCTAGTGTGATGTAATTTGGGGCTAGAAAATTCCATTAAAAGGTAGTTCAGGCAGATAAAAAAAACTGCTTTGTTTCTGAAAAAAGAAACCATCCAGAACAAAGCAGTCCACATATTTCTGGTTTATGTCAGGTTAATGTAGTTGCAGTAGCTGAAGGATCAGTCTTGGTGAAGTCCACTCTCTTGCCTCTTTGCTCAGTCTGTACTGGAAATAGAATGGCAATCTGCTGACTTTCCAGGCAGGAAAATTAGAATGTGACTGTCTAGATGTAACTGGAGATAGTCCTTGCAGTCAGTGTAAGAACAGCCAAGGTGAAATGGGAGTTCAGGAATAGCCATGAAAGCAATGTGGTCTGAGATAAATGTGGTTTGCTTGGACTGTGTCTGTGCTGGCTGTAAGTTAGGTGCAGGTTCCTTCTTCTTCCCATGTACTTCAGCTTCCTGTCCATGAGAGCAGGCTGACCTAGTCTGAGGTACAGACCCAGTTCCTTGTGGGACAATCAGCAGTGCTGCTCTAGTTACTTCAGCTGCCTTTTTAGGGCTCAGGCTTCAGTCATCTTCCACAAATGCTGTGTCCTGCAGCATCCTTCTGTCCGCCAAGCTGATTAGCCAGCCCAGTTAGGTTGTTTCTGTAGCAATATGTACCTTGATGATTAGCTTTGGGTTGTGATTGGAAATGAAGACAAGGTGGCTGGAGAAGAACCGTCAATCTGCTGCTCTTCTGAAAGAGGGTTTGTATCCCACAGAAGACTGCCACTAAGCAGAGTTCCAGGCCTTGTACTCCACAGCTGGATGTGTAACTCAGAATTTTTGAAAGGTTGCTTCTGCATGGTGTTTGGCTTAAACACATATCACAGGTCTTATCTGAGCTTTTGTCACCTGAATCCTGGTATGGGATCTGAAAGCGTTGTCTGCTGAGTGCAGTTAAGACTTTCCATCATGATAAATTCTCACACACTCCATGCCCCTTCCTCTGTGGTAGAGCCAGAAAAGATGCATGTTCAGGTGACAGGAGACAGAGATCTAAATTGGATTTTGGACCAGTGTCTATTTTTGATGACCTGAAGGAAGCCCTGGTCCCCAGTCTGCAAGATTTTGTCATCTTGAGAACAGGCCTTGTGTTATCCCAACACTGGCACAGCCAGCCCTGTAGAGCTCAGTGCCTGCAAAGTGTTTCTGCAGGCCTGTCTCAGCCAGCTCCAGTGCCCCTCTGCCTCAGGGCAGGTGTCTCTGTTCCTTTAGAGGTGAATGCCTATGATTGTTAACTCATGTGAAGAGCAACTGCTGCCTTCAGCAACTCTGGCCCTGGACCCTCCTGTTTGACCACTGATAACCCATCCTGGGGGCCCGGTGCTCAGGGTCTCTGTCCAAGTGGAGGGCACAGCTTCTTCTTTCCTGTTTGCAGGTTCAGTCAGCACTGATGCTGAGCTGCTCTAACACACAGACACATGGACAAATGACACACAGATGACACTGTAGCTGTTAGACTGCCCCAGCCAAGATGCTGCTGTCAGCAGCACCCCACACAGGACCCATGCAATGCACACGCACAGCCAGCCATGTATCTTCTTGCTTGGGGCTGGTAGATGCCCGTGACACCCTCAGGGTTCACAAACATGTGCATGCTCATGAGTCCTTAGAGCACTTTGACCTGTCTGGGTCTGTCCACCCAGTGCTCCAGTGTGGACCACAGCCTTCTGACCCATCCCATGGATCCCCTACTTGCCAGCTGGTCCAGCTTGATACACCAAAGATGCAGCACTCAGACACTCATTCCAAAGACACACCAGACTCGCAGGTACCTCCAGGTACCAGCATGGATCCCCTGCTTGCCTGATAACCTTGTGCAGACCAGGAGTCTCCTACTTGCCAGCAGGTCCACATTTTTGCTGGTGAATACACACACACCTGGTTTGTGGGTCATAAAGACAGTTGCCTCGCCAGAATCAGTCACACATGCTGTGAGCTGCTGTCCCATCCAGCCTCAGGCACGGAGCCCCTCATTCATGCTGGTTCCCCCAGGAACTGATCTTGTGGACACACGGTGTTCCAGCCACAATGGCTGTAGGGCGAGTTCCTGCTGGCTCCAGGAGCTGCTACCGCAAGCTCCCTCTGCCCTGTCTGACTTCAGTACCGCTCCCAAATCCATGCATGCTGGCCCCCCAGTAGATGGCACTCAGGCCTTGCAGTGCTCACATGGGACAGTGAGGTTCCGCAGAGACTTACGGAAAGATTGAATAAGCCAGCACAGGTTGTGGTGGTTACATGCAGAGCTCAGTCAGACCAGCACTGACTGGCCCTGGTTTATACCTGGCCAGCCTCCTATAACCCTTTCCTGTCTAACCCCCTTTTGGCTGCTCCCTGCCCCTTCCCTCAACAACTACACATTCAACATCCTGGCTACTATAGTTTGCTTCCTTAGTTTCAAAGTCCTGGCTGCCTATAGCTTCTTGAGAGCTCATCAGTTGGTGTGAATGGTGCCATTTTTTCTTGTTATTGGCTTTGTTAATGTTAATTGGCCAGGTTTTCTGACTCTGTTTTGTTTCCCTCGCTTTCCTTCCCTACTGTAAAAATAAATGTTCTCAGCCTTGCTCCACACATCCTTACCCCTTCGGGTGACTGATCAGGTTTGTTCTCATCAGGTCTGGCTTTCCATCATGTGACTGGTTTATCTCTGTGTTGTTTATGGCTCCTTTGACCAGATATCCCTAAACAAACAGACATGCTCCTTCCACATCCCCTGATACTGCCCCACTGCCAGGAATTTTGGCAGAAGCTGCACTATTCCTTGCTCTGCTGGAGCCTGAATGGGCCTCCCTATGGGCTGTGCTCATGGGGGCAATGACTCCTCTGGGCATTGAAGGGGCTGTTTTCCTGATTAAAGTTGTCATTTCCCTTCCTTTTACCTCTTGATTTCCACTGAACCATGGTTCAGACTTGACTGGGAGAATTTTCCGAGATTGTAGAAGCATGTTGTGACTACCCTTCCTATAGATTTCCCAGTCTAACCCAAATGTCCCCTCTCACAGCTTAAAAAATTGCAAATCTGAAGCTGAAATTCAAAGCAAGCATGTAGCTCCCAAATTCCATAATGTAGTCTCCAACCTTGCGCCCTTCTCCTACTGACCTGTAGGGAGCATGTATTGGTTCAAAACACACACACACACACACACACACGGTCTCAGAAACATGGACAAAGAAATGCACATTCCTCACAATTGAAACTGGTAGTACTTGGGCAGGAGGGAGGGAAAGAAAATCTATTGGCAAGGATAATTCGATGCAGTTATTTCCTTTTTAAGGTCAAGCATTTCTTCTATGACAAATCAAAAGGACCATCATTAGTTAGGCCTATCATTAGTTATGATATTTCAGGATAGTGTTTTTTCATACTTGGTAGTATGCTAATCTGCCTTCATTGTTCATGGGTATATGGCAAAAGTTAGTGTGGACAGGTATATATGTTGTTCCCCTTTCTGCTCTCCCAAAGCCATTTTACATGCAAGCTAAACCTGAGTAGCCCCTTTTATACCCCTGTCAACACCCCATTGCCCCTTTCCCTGTGCATCCCTCATGGCTTTGTACATGTCTGTCTGTTCCCTTCCAGCCTGTGTCTGCATCCAGGATCTCCCGTTTCACAATCTCTAACAGTTGCAAAGTCCATGTCCCTGAAGGTGGAACCTGTGGTTTCTTGATAGCCCATTAATTAGTGTGAGTGGTCAGGCTTGTTTCTTGTTGTTGTCTCCATGTTTGTTTTTGTGAGGTTTGTGTCTGTATTTTAGTTTATTGTCTCCATTCTTCTTGTTATTCTATTTGAGGTGGTTCCTGATCACATAAAACTCACTGTACTAAACATTCTCACACTCCAACATGCCCTCATCAATTAGTGTGACTGACCAGGTTTGGTTCTCATCACTGCCTCCCTTATTTGTCAGTCAGGTTATGTCCCAGTAATGTTTTTGTTTATGGCTTTCTCCATTTCTTACTATCTCTCCTTTTTTGCATGGAGATGATCCTTGGCTAGATACCCTTAAGGCAGCAGATACTCTTCCACATAGCCTTATGCAGGGGACCTGTGTGAGTCCGTGCTGGCAGCTGCAGCAGGATCATGGGTCACAGCCCGTGTGCCTGGCGGGGGGGGTGAGTGTCTGCATCCCCCACAACCTGGGTGTGCTTGGGATATGTGTCTGTATTCGCCAGCAAACTTCAAGCTAGACCAGCATGGAGTCGGAGGCCTCGTGTCTAAGCAGGGATATCAGGCAGGCAAGGACAGCAGAGGAATTTATAAATCAGCGTGGAAAATCAGAGTATCTTATAACAGAAAATAAATCATGTGAAGAGTCATGAAAAGAGCCCCAAATTTTCAGACAGACCTGATAATTCAGCTGTTGCTGAGTATGGCAACCCTACAGACTCAAAAAATAGAAGGATCTATATTTTGTTTCCCTGTGCTTTTTTTCTTTTTGGATAGCAATGATGATTAAAATTTGTGAGCAAGATTACATAGGCTCCTCTGAGTAAGAGGGCTTTGGTGACAACTGCTGATAAGTTGATACAGTGACTGCAAAATACTTGTGCGAACAGGGCGCCCAAACCTGTCTGTTCTGAGAACTCCTACCGCAGTATATTGTCATACTGTAGTGGCAGCGTGCTCCTGAACTAACTCAACAAACTTCAGGCTGTTATTTCACAAATGAAAGTCTCTGTCCCACTTAGCTCCCACCTCAGCTCTCCCGAAGGAAGTCCTTGGACTGACTTGCGGAAACAAACCCCAAAACTCGCCGGGAGTATTGAAGCAGGTGTTTATTCACAGCGCAGAGTGCACGGGGGATAATTCCTCCAACCACACACCCCCATTGCCTTTGTTCAGCTCCTTTTATGCAGTATAATGTTACATATGCATTAGCTGTATTAGATATCCATTAGTTGTGTTACATCTGCATTGGCTGTGTCAGCAAATTCCAGAAAAGTGGGAGGGGAATCATTAACATCTACCACTCCTGTAACTCCGCCTTGGAATGTCCCTTGGGGTTTTCTTTCAGGGGTCTTTGGGGGTCTTTTGGATGAAGTAAGAAGTCTTCCTCAGCTTGAACTTTTTACCTTTGCTAAGAACTGCTG
>JAWWLV010000087.1:3095892-3109229 GCA_035041135.1 Platyrinchus mystaceus
AATGAAGAAATTATTCTTTCCAGTGGGATTCCTGTGGTCCAGATCATCTCTGGCTGACCTGTCCATTCCTCTCTCTTACAGGCAGTGTCCCTGTAAGTTCAGGGATGCTTCCATGCCTGGGAGCCCTCCCAGTGATGCTGATCTTGGATCCAAATTCCCCAGGTATGAGATAACCTGTAAGCTCACGCCAGTTATTTGCCCTGTGCCGGCATATGAGTCTCCCAGAGGGAACTGGAAAATACCTTGCCCAATCACAATCCTGTCCAGAGTGGCTGTTCTAGTCCTGTTGGAGTTCTGATCCTCCTCTTGATCCATTGAGTGGTACCAGAAGTCCCCAAACCCGAAGTTTATATATGCTCAAGTTCAGGTGGGAATGCCCAGTGCCTCCCCCAGGACAGGGAGTTTCAGGATGGGTGATTTGTCTCTGTGAGTCATGGGATACTTTTGGAGTCTTTGATGGTCTGTGTTGCAGCTGCCTGTTATACCAGTCCAAGGTGGCCCATGAGCAGAGATGACCCCTCAGGCTGGGTGTGAAGGTGCTGATGCCTTTCCAGAAGGAGTTACCACAGCTGAGTCATCGGTGTGAAAACAAAAGAACACTGCCCTGCCTTGCAGGGTTTCTTTAACACCCGGCTTGTAGCCTGAGGTGTCAAGTGTGCCCTGGGCAGCTGCTGCAAACAACCCATCACAAATGACAGAGAGGCAGTAGAATACACAGTTTTGGTTATACTCACATAGCGATAAACTGGTCCCAGCCCCTGTAACTAGGACAGTCCCCAAATGCAGTTTAAACATTGAGCCTGCCAAAGACATCAATGTTGGCCTAAAGAAACGAGCATTGGTTCATAGCAAACCAGAGAATGGACACAGAAAATGGAAAATACAACTGCCCTGGTTCTCTGTCAACAAACGAGGCATTTTAGCATAAAATTGCTGTGTGCAATATGCAATCTGCCTTCATCACCTGACTTGCACAGTGCTGAGTGCACCTCGTTCCTCAGGCCTCCAGCCTGTCCCCTGGAGGGGGTTGATTTTGTCCCAGGTGCAGAGCTTTGCAAATGTTGAGCTAAAATGAAATTACAACAGGCTCTTGTATTATGCACTAAGAAAGGCTTTTGGTGGATTTCTGCTAAACCCACTAAGTTCACTCAAAAACCACCCTCAGGTCCAAGCTGCCTGGACAGGCTCTCTCAAAAGTCAGTGCTGAGAACACAAACTGGAGTCTTGTGCACTTTTCTAGACAGGTCAGAACACACAAGGCTCAAAGAAGAAAGCTACTTTATTTATCCCTGAAATAAATACTGATACACAAAAGTGAAATGTTATGAACACATTAATAATAAAAGCAAGAAACAACCATTAAGCTTCAGAAGGAAATACTACTTCACTCCCTTAAAACAATTTTTTTCAATCCACAGATTTTAACTGTAAGAAATGTTGCTATTTACCACTTTCACTTCTGTCTATTGTTTTATTTATTATTATATTTTTGTTTTGTATTGTTAACAAGGGTTCTTACCATTCTTTTAGCTATAAATAATATATCATAGAATCATAGGATGTTTAGGGTGGTCATGAACCTGGTCTTTACTTACAGTAGGAAGCACTTTGCTCCCCCAGTCCCATCCTGCTGTCTATCCACTTGAGAGGTGTGGGAAGAGATGTTGCTATTGAAGATTGGGGCAAAAAAGTTGTTGAGCACCTGAGCCTTCCCCTCATCTGTTGTTACCAGTTTCCCAGCGGTGTTTTTTTGGGAGGTAACATTTTCTTTGACCTTCCTTTTCTGGCTGACATGCCCATAGAAGTCCTTCCTGTTATTCTTTGTGTCCATTGCCAAGTTCAGTTCCAGCTACCCCTTGGCCTTCCTCACCCCATCCCTACACAACTGAACTTCATCTTTAGACTCTTCCCAGGTCATCTGTTCTTGTTTTCACTCCTGTGCATTTGCTTCTTTCCCTTTGACCAGCAGGTCCTACTCAGCCATGGTGGTTTCTTGCTTTCCTTACCCCATTTCTTGCTCCTGGGAATCACTGGCACTTGTGCTCTGTGGAATATTTCCTTAAAAATCTGTCATATCTGTTCCACTCCTTTGTCCCTGAAGAACAATATGAATTTTAAATCAACAGTTCCAAAATTTTTTTTACAATTCCTAAAAAAACCCATCCTTGTTTTCCAGTTGCTCACATTTGAACTTTCCGTGTTATAACTTCCCACGTCCCCATCATGAAAATGTTGGGGAAATGTGGCAAAATTGTGTTTACTTTAAAGAAAATAAGCCATCCCAAATGAATGCTTCTCTCTGTAGCTCTACCTCATTCACTCTGTAATTCCTGAACCAGGCAAGTGGATACCCAGCTGCCCTGTTCAGCTGCTAAATTATGTGCAAGCCAATGCCATTGCCTTCTGTATGTGCATTCAGTTTTTCTTAATTTACTTCTGTTCATTCTGTTGTTTAAATATTTCTTAGTCTAATTGTCCCTGAAAATTTCTATCATCTGTCCATCTCTCCACTGAGCCAGCTCTTTTCAGGGTTCATGTCCTGAGGAAACTGGAGTTCAGGGGAATCAGAGTAAAAGGTATGACTTTTTTATTAATTAAGGGGTTTTTTTTGTTTCAGTCATTAGGAAAGGCCTTGTAAACCTTTTGCAATGGTGATAATTATCCCTCCTGTTTCTGTGTATAATTAGTACAGCAGGTAAAGGTAGTGCTAATTAGAGCAGAGAAAGGCTTTGCAAATAAGGCCTTTGGCATCGCTATGGGTTGCAGTAACTGGAGAAGAGACTGGAATAAGAATTGTCTTATTGCCAGCACATGAATCCAAGTCTGACTCTGCTTGGGTCACTCTTCTTTGATCACAAAGACACTTTTCCTCTCTCTGCCCGATTCCCTCCAGGGTATAAGCAGGACTAATTTCCTCTCAAAATGGCTCCATTTCCATTCTTCCTGTCATACTTAATTAAAACAAAAGATAAACAGAAATGGTGTTGCAGGTATTCATTGAAACACATCTGGGAGCTCCCTATTAACTACACAATGCTCATAGCTCTGCAGGGAGGGCAGAGGAACAACACAGAGCACATTATGGCTGTCAACTTTTTAATGAGCCCCTGAGGACCGTGATACCAACTCCCTGTTAGTTGTAGCAGTGGCAAAATCTGGCAAGGAGCCTTGGGGAAATGACAGGCAGAAGCAGAAACAAAGTTGCTTGGAGCTTTAATGGAGCCCAGTGCGAGATGCAAGGCCAGAAACCGAGTTGATCAAAGTGTTGTCACCAGGGCTCATTAGAGCAGAAACTCACAGATTTTGATTACAGACAGCTCAGAAAGCCTCAGACTTCTAATGTATCAGCCTTCCCTTACAGAAGTCAAACAGCAGTGCCCAGTCTATCACATTCTATCACTGTTTTTAACAGGGAACAGCAAGATCTCTGGTGGAGCAGATATTCACTGCAGCCTGGGAAAACCCACATTGGAACAGGGGAAAAGTGTGAGAGGAGAGAAGCAGCCGAAGGGAAGAACTATGTATTGACCACAACCCTCCCCACCCATACTGCACTGCTTGGGACAGTGGTGGAGTATTCTGGAATAAATGAATAAAACTGAGCACAGGAAAGGGGGAAGTAGAGGTGTTTGTTTAGTATTTGTTTCTCACAAGCTAAAACTATTTTAATTTGCAATAAATTACACCAGCTTTCCCAAAATCCAATATGTTTTGTTCCTGATAGCCATTGGTAAACCATCTCTCTGTCTATATCTCAATCCATAAGACTTTTTGTTTCAGTTTTTCCTGTTCTCTGCCTCTGCCCCATCCCACTTCAGGGGGGAAAGAGTGAGTAGGAATTTTCTTGTTAGCTAAGGCTAACAAATCACAGCAAGGAGGTGAAATACTGAGGCAAAGCTCAGTCTGGGTACTAGAAGGCTGGAAAATCCTTTCTGTGTTGGCATATTTTGGTTGCTAACAGAAGGTTAGCGTAAATGTAGAAGCATAAACCATTTGAAATCAGCATCTTTAATTCACAGTTACACAATACTGATATCACATCTGAGAAACAATTCAGTTACTTGGATGGCCTACTCCACAATACACAACACACCTTCAGCATGTTCTCCTTTAAAGCTTGTTTGACTTGCTTGTTCCTGAGGGAGTAGATGTATGGGTTAAGCATCTGAGTCAGCACAGAGAAGAAGAAAGAGAGAACTTTGTCAGAGTCCTGCCCACCTCGCTGTGCTGGGCGGATGTACCTGTAAATACAAGTGCTGTAAAATACCATCACCACTATGAGGTGAGCTGAGCAGGTGGAAAATGCCTTCTTCCTACCTGCAGAAGATGGTATATGGAAGATGGTGATAATAATGCAGCCATAAGAAAAACCAGTTACTATAAAGGTACCAGGTAGGATGATAATTAGTGTGATAAACATCAGTTCTTCAATGAACCCTGTGTCTGTGCAGGACAGTTGCAACAACAGAGAATTATCACAGTAAAAGTGGTTCATGACATTTGGACCACAGAATGGCAACTGGACAGTCATAATGGTGGGAGGAAACATCAAGAGAAAACTCACTGCCCAGCACGCCAGGATCAGCTGCAGGCAAAACCTGCTGTTCATAATAGTTGTGTAATGCAAAGGGCGGCAAATGGCAACATAACGGTCCAAGGACATCACTGCCATGTGGAAAAGGGTGCAGGTACCCAAGTAATAGAAAAATAGCATCTGAAAGAAACAACCAGGTAGGGAAATCGTCTTCCTCTCTGTCAGAAGGCTGTAGAGGGTGCTGGGAATGAACGTGGAGGTGAAAGTGATTTCCAAAAGGGCGAAGTTCCTGAGGAAGTAGTACATTGGGGTCTGAAGGAAATTGTTCACAAGAGTGATGCTGATGACAGTAATGTTTCCAAACAGGATCAAGAGGTAGGCAATAAGAAGAAACAGAAAGAGGATGATCTCCAAGTGGCGGCTGTTGGCCAGCCCCAGGAGGACAAATTCCACTACTCTGGTGTGGTTCATTGAGGCGTCATTACTGGCAGAAAGAGAAAAGAAAAGAGCTGTTTTGGGAACTACTGGAAAACAACTGAATACACGTCAGTTTGGCTTTGCTAACATTAGAGGGCAATACCAGCAATAAACCCTTTGTAAAAGACCAGAGCAGCCACAGTAACCACATTTAAAAATCATGTTCATATAAAAAGAGTCCCAAGCTCCATTTGTAAGACTGAGTCCTCACTCCAGTTGCAATGATGCCCACAGTTCTCTCTCAGCATAATTGAGAGGGGTACAGAAACTGTTACAGACCTTGGGATCAAGGAATTTCTGAGTGTTCTGACAATATTCACCCTCCAACAAATACAGGAAAAAGCCAAAGTCACCCAATGAGTCCTTGAGACTTATCACAGAAGAATGCAATTACACTGTAGACTGACTTTGGAGCAGATTAGATTAGTTGATGGATACATTAGAATTGCAAAGGAGAAACTTACTGTAGTTAAAAGGAGACAGAAAAAGGGAGAGAGAGAGGAGAGGGAGGGAGTGGCTTTACAGAGAAAAGGTCAGACAGAAAGACAACAGTGCTACAAAGAGAAGGATATCTGGCTACCAGTGAGAGAAGGCAAAACACACAGAGAAATGGATGGGTGCTACAGCAAGCAAAAGTAAAAAAGCGGGGAATAGGAAAAAGCATGGGAAGATTGTCCTACTCTTTTTGTTTGCCCTAAGCTCTACAGCTTCAGTGGATCACCTCTGATGGTGATGGACATTATTTCTTCTTCAGAGTCCCTGTCTCCAAGCACCCCTTCACCTTACAGCACCCTACCCCAAGCTCAGACATGTACACGGCACAGTGCAACGTGTCTACTGCAAGAGCCACCCCTGTGGTAGCTTGAAAGTTAAGTGGAACCTGAAAACTCTGCCTGATGCCCCTCAATCACATTCTTTTCTTGCAGGTTTGCAAGGTCCCATCTTTGGCTTTTCAACTTCTCCCTCCTTTTTCTCCCAGCCCTCCTTGCCCTAAAAGGAGATATGTCCTGTTTTGCACTCAGGTATCCCAGGTTTTATCTATTATGTCTGGATCTTTTAATCTGGTTTAAATTGATTTCTGACTTACTTCAGATATTTCTGAATGACTGAAATGAAGACCAACACAATGAGCTTCCAGGGAAAGCAAACCCATCTTACATAGCTCATAACCCATATCAAACATGACATTCAATTTTCATTCTTCAAATGCTCAACAAAAAGATAGATATAAATTAGGATGCTACAACCCTTCTTATCACATTGTTCCTATCAAATCTTTCCCCTTAGTGCCATTCTTCCAGCAAAACACAGAGTTTATTAGCACCATCCCATGGTTATTTCTCAAAACACACTAATACAAACCAACTTCAATAACAGCTAAAAGCTTTTACTTTAGTTTGAAGACTAAAAGTTCAGTTTTCCAAGCCATTGCCCCTTTAATTTTTCCCTATCTTCAAAAAATCACACCCAAACTCTAAGAAATGGTCCAAATAGTTACCAATATATCTACAACAATCCAGGATGCCTCAAGAAGGAGTCTCAGTCTGATGTTTCTCCCTAACTTAGTTTGACATTTGATTTTTGGCAAATGAATTTCCTCTCTCTTCAGGTCCTTTTTATAGAAGTGGCAACATATTACAGTCTTATGTTTCCTCACCAAGTCAAACCTCAGGGACCAATTAGGTATTGAAATCTGAAAAAAACACCTTGTGGGAAAACACTTGAGAAAGTTTGAAGAACAAGAAGAATGTAATAAAACCGTGAACACAGTGAGATTGGGAAGGACCTCTGGAGGTCCAATCCCAAGCTAAAGCAAAGCTGACCTCAAAGCTGGCCAAGGTTGCTCGTGACCTTCTGCAGTAAGTTTGGATATCTCCAAGCATGTAGATGCCTCAGCTTTCCTGTGGTACCACAACTTCCCTCATGCTTCAACATTTTCATTGTGAAGAGTTATTTCCTTGTGTGCCGTGGAGATTCACTTTAAGCTGTGATCCACATCTCTTGTTCTGAGAGAACTGGCTCTGACTTGTCTATAACTCCCCCTCAGCGGACAGTACAGCTAATCCCTCCTCTCCACTTTGTCTTCACTCTGCTTCTCCTCATGTATCATGTGCCCCAGCTCTCCAATTCACTTGCTTGTCTTCCACTGGTCTCAGACCATTTTAATAAAATCTTCTGGGTTTTTTTACTGGGTGTGGGGAGCTGTGCACAGTTCTCCAGGCACACAGTGTCAAGCAACATGAATTTTACAAACCTGTTCGGAATCGTTGGCCAATGCAGCCCAGCCTGCAGTGACCCCTCAGTGTCACAGAAACACCCTGCTCAGCATGTCAGCCCCCAGGAACCACAGCTCTGTGTGCAGAGTTGCTCCACAGCCAGTCAGTTTCCAGCCTACACTGGACGTGGTTATCCAGTAGGTTATCCGATCCCAAGAGCATGACAAGTGAGGGAGCACATTCCTCCTCGCTTAGAACAGCCCTTCAGCTACTGTCATTACCACCAGGGACTGAATTCAAAGCACCAATGTCAGACAGGAGTCACAGAATCATTAAAGCTGGAAAAGACCCCCAAGATCATCAAGGTATTTGGACCAAATACCACCATGCCTACGAAAGCATATTACAAAGTGCCACATCTATTCATTTTTTGAAAACTTCCAGGGATGGTGAATAGAGTATTAAACCACCCTTTGGCACCATCCGTTGTTCTCCCTTCACTTTTAGGAATAAAGTGACTCCCAAAGCAGAGACCTAAAGTGAGCAGAGGAAACACTAACTAAGTTCATTTCTAAGTTCAGTGAGAAGGTATATCCCAGATCCTTACTTAAATTAGGATGTGGTTATCAAAAATCTCAGAGTAATATAATTTGGAAAAGACTTCTGGAGATCTGTGGTTCAACTCAAAGCAGGACCAAGCTACAGCAGCTGTGCAAGACATTTTACAGTTCAGGTCTGAAAATCGACAAGATATTAAAGAAATTTTCAGGATCCCTATTTTAGTATTTGGCTACATTGTGAAAAATCTTTTCTGAATATCTAACTAAATTTTTTTGTGTTCCCATCCTATCTTTGTGCACCTGTAAGAAGACCCTTTTATACACCAAAAGGTAGCTGAATGTCACAGCAAGGTCCCATCTGAGCCTTCTCTTCTTGAGACAGCACAGACCCAGCTGTCTCAGCCCTGTGTCTTGTGCTCCAGCTTCCCCTTCTCCCAGACTTGCTCCAGTATATCAAAGTCTGCCACGTCCTGGGGAGTCCTAAACTGGAGCCAGTTCTCCAGAAGGGCTTTCACAAGTGCTGAACAGAGGGGAAGAATCACCTTCCTTGACCTATGCTCTTACAATGACCCAGAAAATGCCTTCTTTACTGACTCATGTTCGCCTGCTCACAGTAATTCGAGGTTGATTGGGTCATTACCCAATCAACCCTGAGACTCTTCTGTCCCATGAGGTTATCCCAGATCAGGACTTTGCTCTAAACTTCAAAGAATTTGGTGCTGATTCTTTTAATACATTTCTTGGCCTGTCAAGTCCTTGCTATACAGGCTATTGACTGTTCTGTCAAACTTGGTATGGTCCACAAACTAGCTGAGAGTGAACTCTGTCCCATCATACAGGTTGTTAATAAAAACAATGTTGATTCCCAAAGGATTCCACTAATAACTATCTGCCAGTTTGAGTTTGCAGTATTGAGCATCACCTTTTGAACCTGGAGGTCCAGCACTTTACAATTCACCCCTCCATTGCACATCTCTCCAGGGTTTGATGTGCAGCCCAGCTCTGGGGTACCAATTCTCTCCCTCCCAAAACACTGTTCTTCAGGGCCATGGAGAGATCAAACACAGGCATTCTCTGATGAAAGGAAATCACTTCCAGCCTGTTTTTCTTCACTCAGCAGCAGGGAAAGTTCCCACAAGTCCCAGCAATCCTGAGCACCACCAAAACTGTTGGAGTGCCCCAAGACTGCAGTGACCATCTTCACCCAGGACATGGTGTCATAGGGTTGTCTTGGTTTGGTGAGGTGAGGACGAGACCCTATGGTTTCTGATGGTTCTCAGTAGATGGGAATATGCAGAGGACTTCAGCAAGAGCTTCAGCTGCTGGCATTTGGGGGAAAAAGCAAAGGACATGGCTGTGGAATCCATTCCCACACATGCTTTTGCTGCTGTGCCAAATGATTATTCCCAGAGCTGCCACAAAAAAATGGCCAACCAATAAGGAAAAAAATGTCACAAGCCCCTTATGGGCACAGGCAGAGAAACCCTGGGGTAATATGCATGCTCAGGTCCCATCCTCCACAACTGGTGAGACTTCAACACATCAGGATACCAGGGGCTGTAGCAGGAAGATAGGGAACGTCCCAGATGGTGTCTTAGCAAACCCAGGCTGTTAATCCCATCTCTTGGATGCTGAAACTCCACTCAGAAATGTAGAAAGTCTCTTCTACAGGATGAGGCTCCTCCAGGAGGCCCTGGAGGCATGAGCAGAGGATGGGACACTTAAAAACATCCCCAGCTCTGCCCTATTGCCTACAGACACGGACCTCCGAGAGGAAACACTGCACAAATTGAAAACAAAAAATAGAATGTGTACCTTGCTGAACCCCCAGCTGGGTGCTTTCCCTACCACACAATCACAAAAGTTGCTTCTTGGGGGTATTTCTGTCTCTATCCCAAGCATAGGTAAGGAGAATACATCCATGGGGAGCAAGCACAAGAGTTAGAAGGGACAAGGTCTCCAAAGATTCACGCTACAGGACTGAAGCCATGGTGCTGTTCAAGTGGCACACAAACATCACTTCTGTATGATGGCAGCAAGTCTGCAGATGACATGAAGCTGAGTGGTGCAGTTTACTCAACAGAAGGAAGGGGACATCCAGAGGGACCTTGGACAATCTTGAGAAGTGGGACATGAGAACCTCATGAAGTTCAACAAGGCCAAGTGCCAGGTGATGCACCTGGGTCAGGGTTCTCCAAACAGACTGGGAGAAGAACTCATTGAGAGCAGCCCTGAGGAGAAGGACTTGGGGGTTCTGGTGGATGAAAAGCTGGACATAAACCAACAATGTGCACTAGGAGGACAGAAAAGCAACTGCATCCTGGGCTGCATCAGAACAGGTGTGGTCAGCAGGTCAAGGAGAGGATTGTCCCGCTCTATTCTGCCCTTGTGAGATATCAGCTGGAGCACTGTGTCCCGGTCTGCAGTTCTCAATACAAGACACAGAACTGTAGGAGCAGGTCCAGAGGAGACCACAAAGTTGCTCAGAGGGCTGGAGACAGCCTGAGAGAGCTGGAGGTGTTCAGCCTGGAAAGGAAGAGGCCCCAGGGAAACCTTACTGTGACCTTCCAGTACTTAAAGGAAGGTTATAAAAAAGACTGAGTGACTTTTTACACGGACAGAAAGTGACAGGACAAGGGAGAATGGTTTTAAGCGATGAGGAGAGATTTAGGTGAGATATTAGAAAGAAGTTCTATAGAGTGGTGAGGCCCTGGCACAGTTGCCTTGAGCATCGTAGCAGTTTTGAATATTGATAGCCCTGGAGAAACGACGGGCCTTTGCTGTGGAGTGCGAAGGGGACTCTTTTGAAGGCAGCGTTGATACTTTGTGCTGTCCAAAGACAGAGTCTTCATCAGTGGGGTTTAACCCACCAGCTCCATCCCAGGGCTTCAGTGCTTGCCACTTCAAACCACAGTCCCTCTGCTGGCACTGGACACACGAGCACAGCCTCCCTCCCACACACATAGGGAAACAGCCACACACACACACAGACGCTTCCCCTGCCTCACAGGACACTCTGGCTGCACAAAAATGGGATTTATCAGGAAAGCATTCTGAACCAGGAAAGACAGAGGAACAAAAGGGGCTGTGGGGAGGGGACCCTGCCACACGTGCTGACCCCCTGGACACTGCAACCCTGGCAAGGCTGCGCGCTCCGGAGCCTGCGCGGCGGCAGCGACTGCTCAGGACACCTGAGTCTTCCTGGATCACCTGTTGCTATTCCATGAGGAGGAGCTTTGAAGGTCTCAGGGCATCCCACCCCTCCATTCCCAGGTCCCAGGGAGGCTCCTCAGGGTGTCCTGAGCACGGCAGCTGCCTGCAGCATCCTCCTCTGCAGAGAGGGGTCACGGAGTCAGCGGTCCAGATTTTGGGGTGCTGGAGGCAGGGCAGCGTCCGGGCAGGAGTGTCTTGTCTCTGGGTAAAGGCGTTTCCTTAGGCTTCTTCCATCTGGAGTAACAGCAAGGAAATCACATGCAATGAAATAACAGTAAAGGAAATAACGTTCAAGGAAAGAGTCAAGGAGGAAATAGCCAGGGAAACAGCCTCCAAGGAAATAGGATCCAAGGAAAAAAGACTAAGAAAATGACAAGGAAATAACAGTCAGGGAACAAGGTTCCAAGGATACAGCCACCAAGGGAATAGCATCCAAGGAAACCTCACCAGTTCCTACATCAGAATAAGAGCTGAAGAAGCAGCACAGGTATTGCTTAAAAACATCCGCCAGGCCCTCAATTCCCAGGAAAACAAATCCCTGCATGAGCTGTGCAGTGCAGAGTACTGGGGTATGGAGGAAGAGATTTTCCTACACACTTCAACTTGCTGGGAATATTCTGTGTTTGACTTTGAAGTGATGGGAAACAGGCAAGTGCTGGAAAGCGCCATGGAGGGGAATGATTGGAAGAGGTGAGGAAGAGCAGGTGGTGTGGGCAGAGGGGCAGCACTGCAATGTGCTCCCTGCTCTTACCTGCTCTACATCCTTTGCCTTGTTGTGCTCCTCCTTCCTCCCTCTACACCACAGTATTTTAAAGAACCTGATAAACAAAAAGGGAAAATAAGGATAAAAAGTGCAGACAGCTGTTGATGGTGGCTGAGGGCAGAAAGGCTGTGTGTGCCCTGCCCTGTTGGGGAAGCAGCCACAGGAGGAGTCAGGAAGTGACATTTACAGCACTGCAAACCACTGGAGTTTGCAAGGGAGACCGGGGGAAAAAGGCTTTTGGGCATCATCTCCACAGAATTCCTGCTCCCAGTCCATAAACAGGGAGGTTTGACCAGGGAGGGCAGCAGCAGTGCCAGCACCTCTCTCTGCTTCTGGCAGGTGTTTCAGCAGAGCCCAAGGAAGATGGGGAGCCCGGAAGGGACAGCGCTGGCTGGCGTGGCTGGGAATGAGCCCTGGATGGGAAAGGCATCAGGAAAGGATGGGAGCAAGTACTTTAAAAGCCTCTCTGGGGAGCAGGGCAGGGAGAAATAGGGCAGAGCTGTCACCAGAGGACAGTCTTGCTGGGACCTGGAGCAGAGAGGGATTTCCTTGTGGTCACAGCAATGTGTGACCCCCCCAGAGCGTGACACCCACCCCAGAACTGGTGCAGAGAAGGACTGGTTGGGATGTGATCTGACATCCATGCCTGTTGCTCCCACTCTGGGCTCCTTTTCTGTGTCTCTCCCAAAAGCAACGTGTTTTAAACACAGGCAGGGGAGTCCTTGGCAGCGGCTCCTGCGCGGCTGGGGGGTCTGGGGATGAGTTGCTCTTCAGACTGTTGGTGGCACAGCAGTGGCACGGGCAGGGAGTAATTACCTTCCCAGCAATGATTTTCTACCGCGTCGGTGTTGGGAATCATCTGCATGACGTCGGAAGCACAACGACTGGGGAAGGAGAAAGGGAGACTCGTAACACCAGAGTTTTCTTGCCATACTTTGCAAAACAAGAGAGGGCTGAAGCTCTCCTAACTCAAAGGACTTATTAGCTTACATGGAGGGCACACTTCAGCATCACAAAAACCGTGGTGATGGCAGACAGCAGTATCACAAACGATATTTCTTTGTCCCTGGGCTGTCGTTTCTGGTGTGAGAAAAAGAGACAAGATCAGCAGGCAAGAGAGGCTTGCTCCTTCCATTCCTCATTGCCCTGAAGGACACATCCAGCACTGCCCAGCAGCTCTCCTACCTCCCCTGCGTGTTCCTTGCCCTCCGCCAAGGCTGTGCGTCTGGAGATGTTCTCTTCTATAGGGCACTGGCCTGTGAAAGCAGAGGTTCTCTCGCTCTCTTGTCTCTCACTGAGGAGATTTATAAGCAGCCCAGTCTTGGATACCATCTTGGCACAGGAAAGCTGCAGCCCAGGCAGGCTGCAGTCCATCCTCAGGGCTCGCTCCATGTGGGCCATGAACGTCCGCAGGCCTTTGTCTGGCACCAGCAAGCGCAGGGAACAATTGACCGTGGTTTCCAAGTCCTCTCCTGAATCCGGCAAAACATCTGCGCTCTCAGGGCTACCTGGCTTGTTGAGGAGCCTGGGCCCTTCCTCTTCTTGCTTCCAGGGTGTCTCAGTGGTGTCAGGGA
>JAWWLV010000087.1:3115816-3133025 GCA_035041135.1 Platyrinchus mystaceus
CTTCTGCCTCACAGCCTTCTTTTCTGGTTTCTTGAAGATGTAATTGGCAGAGGCGTTACTAAAACTTTTGATTGGGGTTTTGCCCTGGAAATCCACCTGGAAGAACCATCCTCAGCCCCCGGGGGGCTGACTGGCAAACCCATGACACCCAGTTTTGAAGGGAGGCAGGAAACAAGTTGTCATGAAAACTCAGTTGTCATCCAGCCTTTTCATCTCCCTCTTTCCTGCACCTTTATCTTACTGAGTCTGTTGCCAGTGTGCCCCTGGGCTTCAAAGCTGTGGAAAATTTGGGTTAGGCTGTGGAGAGTGGTCATGAAGGGAAGGAGCTGGTGGGTGTCCTCCAGCATGTCCCCAGGTGTACCCAGCTTCCCACAGGTCCTCCCACATCCCTCAGAGGCATGTGGGCCACATCTGGATGTCCCAGCTGGACTTAGAGCCCCACTAAGGCCTGTGAGCTGTTACAGCCACCCTGCCACAGTATCAGGATCCCTGCACTCTGATGTGCTGATGAACACAAGCATGTTGGAAGGGGCTGCCAAGCTGTCAGGGCCTCTGAGCTGCACTGAAGCTGCTCTGAGGGAAGAAGCTGCCCCCTCAGATTTAGAATCACAGAATCATCAAGGTTGGAAAAGACCTTCAAGATCATCCAGTCCAACCCTCCATCCACTGTAACCCCTAAACCATCACCCAGCACCAGATCCAGGCACCTCTTGAATGCCCCCAAGAATGGTGACTCCACCACCTCCCTGGGCAACCTATTCCAATGCCTGACCACCCTAACAGTGAAAGCATTTTCTTCTAATATCTAATCTGAATCTCCCCTGACTCAGTTTAAGGCAATTTCCCCATGTCCTCTCACTGCAGGCACCGGACAAGAGGCCGACCCCACCCTCCTTTCAGGTGTTTGTGAAAGCAATGAGTTCCTTGGACTAAACAAACCCAGGCCTCTCAGCCATCCCTCATAAGACATGTTTTGTAGCCCTTTCACGAGCCTTGTTTCCCTTCTCTGGACACACTGCAGCCCTCAATGTCCTTTTTTGAGTGAGGGCCCAGAACTGAACGCAGCACTCAAGGTGTGGCCTCACCAGTGCCGAGTAGAGGGAAAGGATCACTTCCCTGGTCCTGCTGCCACACTATTCTGGATACAGGCCAGGGTGCCGCTGGCATTCCTGGCCACCTGGGCACGCTGTTGGCTCATACTGAGTGAGCTGTCAACCAGCACCCTCAGGTGTCTTTTCTGCAGAACAGCTCTCGAGTCCCTCTTCCCCCAGGCTGTAACTCAAGCAGAATTCTTGAGGTAGAGTAGAATTGCAGGAGGGCTTTTCACAAGGTTATGTAGTGACAGAACAAGGGGGAATGGCTTCAAACTTCCAGGGGGCAGGGTTAGATGGGATATTGGGATAGAATTCTTCCCTGTGAGCATGGGGAGGCCCTGGCACAGGTTGCCCAGAGAAGCTGTAGCTGTCCCAACCCTGGAAGTGTCCAAGGCCAGGTTATTCAGGGCTTGGAGCAACCTGAGCTAGTGAAAGGTGTCCCTGCACATGGCAGGGGGTGGAACGAGATGAGCTTTCAGGTTCCTTCCAACCCAAACAATTCTGCTATTCTGTGATTCTCTGATCAGTTCAGGTCCTATCAAAGCTACTCCCACACTGGAATAAGCTTCAACAAATCCATCGAAACCTTCAAGCTCTGCTCCTCATGAAGTCCATGCTCAGGTTCCTGCTCACACAAGGAGAAGGACAAGAAGAGAGGCTGGTTTGTGCACAGGGCCATGTTTGGTGACAAATGTTGGGCAGGGTATTTCTTCCAACAAAACCCTTAGAAATGTTCAAATTCATCTCCTACCCATAGGCAGGTTTGGGGGACAGGAGCTGGTATAGGGGAGAGGGTGCTAGAGATGGACCATGCAACATCTCCTTCCCTGCCAGTGTGACAGGCCTGGCCATTTATCCTCCCTTCTTGTCTGGGTCAGGAGAAGTGGAAGGATTTTTTCTGGATGGATTCAGTCTGTAAAAAGAGTGTAGGGTTCTATCAGCAAATTCAGAAATCTGACACAATTCTAAGATCTTTCTCCACCACCCACCACACTTTATAATGAATTTTCTCCCCTCCTTACCCTGCCCACTCTATTCATAGCTCAGTCCTTCCTGCTGTACCCAAAACAACTCCCCCACCCTCCCCAAGTGCAGGCTGTGGTGAGGGGGTGGGAGGGGAGGATGTATTAACCTCATTCCACTTTGGCTTGTGGTCTAACGTCTGCTGGTCTTTTCCCTTCCACAGCTTCTCCCCCTCCCTGCCACGTGCCACCCCAGCCCTGCACCTCCACCCCCATTTGTGCTCCACTTTCCAGAGGAAGTGGTTTCTGTGGTCAGGTGTAGATGAGCATCAGAAGGTGACCCAGATCTCGATTGTGGCGTCATGGAACTGGTGCTGTGGCCTCTTCCTGCCTCACCTGGGCCATGAGCCCCTTTCCACCTCCTGTCCTGCTGTGTTATTTCCTGCCTTCACTTTGCTCTGTGGTTTTTATTTCTCAAAATAAACAAGAAAGTACAAGAGGAGGCAGGGGCACATTGTGGTGGTGGGAGATTGCCAGCCTGATACCTGAAAGTGTCTTTGAACTAGAGCTGCAAATTCAGTGTTTTGCAGGTCCCATGCCCAGAGCCATGTTAGTAAAAATATTTATCTCATCCCCCACTTGGCATATCCTGTCACTGAGGTCATTTAACCTGGAAGAAGAAAGACTGAGATGTGGAAACAAAGGCAGCACAGTACTTAACCTTTGCCCTTACAGCTGGGAGTAGGTTTGAAGTACAACATAAAAAAATTTAGATTTAAAAAGTGATGCTGCAGGTAAATGAGTATGGAAAGTTTTCTCCCACATCCCTGAAAGTTGCTGGGATGAGGTTAATCAGTTGGAAATCCGTGAAATTCAATGACTTGCTTTATAGTTCAAATATTGTTTAAGCAGCTTCTTCAAGCTGCTTCCTGGTGATTTGGCAGATCTCATCATGAGCAGAGTGTAAGCTCCAAGAGCTGCCTGGAATCCAGCACTTAAAGAGCCACAGGCTTCCTACATCTGGGGAGATACCAGAGTGACTGCTGTGTCAAGGGAGAGACAAGAGAGCAAATTCCTGAACATCTGTACTATAAAATAATCAGGGCAATAGACACAGAAAGTTTAAAGTTGTTCCTTGGCAGGAGGGGTCAGTAACTTTGTCACCCTGTGATAGGCCACCTCCTAAATGGTCAGGGTTGGTCACCATGGCAAGAGACTAGGGAGACACTGTCATGCTGCGGCTCAGCACTGCAGGGTCAGATCCTGGCATGCTCCTCCCACATGGAGCACCAGGAGTTTTGGCTAAAAGCGTTTGAAATCAGTTATGAAATCAGCTCCGTGTGAGGGCTGTGAATCCAGCAGGGTGAAAATACCCTATGAGGGGGAATCACCCCCACGAGGTGATCCCAGCGAGGCTTTTCCCAGCACTCCCTTTGGGCACCAGTGGGAGGTACGAGCAAGGCTCAAGCTTGTGTTTCTGTCAGAGCACACTTCTTATTCCTCCCTGCAGAGGAATTGCTGGGCCCTAAGAGGAAGATGGAGAAATTGATATCACAAAAGGAGAAAAATTCCTTTCCAGTCTGGCCAGGGACAGATGGAACCTGGAGGCAGAGGGCAGAGGCACTTTTGGTTGGTGTCATCACTGCAAAGCAGCTGCCTTGTGCTGCAGTGACACTCAGAAGTGGGAAACACTTTGGACACTTCAGGCTCCTGTGTCTCCCACAGCAGCAGGCATCCTGGACCCATGACAAGTCCTCTCACTGGCCAAGCGTGTTTTACTAGCACAGTCTGCTCTTGGAGAAGAGCTCCCCTGCTCCCCTCCTTCCCCAGCCACACTGTTCTCACATGGACAGATCATGGCTGTCCTGGAGAGGGAATCTGTAGCTCTTCCCACCCTGCATGGTGGATCCAACCCCTTCCCTCCTTCACCCCAAAGGCCAGGCTTATTCCTAAAGCCCAGCTGAAGGTTGAAGCAATTCCTCAAACAACAAATATAACAGACAAACAAGTTTCTCATTTTGGTAAGAATTGTTTAATAACAGCCAAAGGCCTAAAGAAATGCCAAGACATTGTGTGGGTGCCAGTACAGTTCATGCATTAGCGGCGTGTGGATGTCACGGGCATGCTCTGTCCAAAGGTGGGCACACATGCACAGGTAAATATTACAGTATATTTTTATGCAATGATTATAAAAAGAAGTTGGGAAAGCTCAGGTTGTAAGAGCTAAACGAAAAGAACAAAGGTGGTTTGTATTTTTACTAAATACAAAGCCAAACCTTAAGCTGGTTTAAATTCAGGAAACGTTAAGGCCAGATAGACTTCAGAAAATAATTTTTTTTTTTGTCTCTGATAGTAAAGTGACAATTTCACTGAATTTAGGACTTCTGGGATATGTAGCAGCATATCCTTTAGGGGAAAGAAGGGATATCTTGTTCTGATCCAGCAAGGGATAGCAGGACATGATGCACAGCTTCCTGAGAAAGTCTCCCTTTGCTTTTCAAAGTGTTTTATTTGTACCTGAAAAGGTGGCTGGGGGGTGCACCCTAAGAGACACCCTAAACCTACCAAAATAGGAAAAATTCACATTCAGTTGATATTTAGCTCGCAGTTTGCGACAAACAGCACTGCTCCAGGCAGAAATTGTCATTTTAGTGCAAGAAACAGTGATGTTTGGGGATGTATATTTATAGCAATGACTGCTGCATGCAGAAGAGGTGAATGAACCATTCTGGGGGGCAGAAAGCTGCAAATTTTAAGCTTAGTTTTGAGTAATTTTGTAGCAATGCAAATAAAGCAATTTAGAATAGAATGGTTGGTGTGATATATAAGAACAGCAAGTGATGTCCCTTGCACCAGGAATATTCCTGTGTTCACTCTTGCTCTCAATGGTCTCTCAAAGATTCCTCAGCAGATTTTTTTGGTACTTCACGACTGCACCATCCAGTCACTTTCAATTCTGCAACAAAAATAAAGGTGTGTTAAATCATTATTTGGGCTACAGTCACAGCTGCTGAAGTGCCCAGGCAAGAGAAAGAGAAGAAAGAGACACTGGCCCAAAACCAATATATTGAGGTCTTACACTGAAGACAAATAAGCATCAAACTTTCTCATCTGGAGACTGGCCAGGGGATAAATCTGACAGATGAAAGCAGGGAAGGGAAGGGATGATGTAGAAATAAAAAGGAGAGATGTCTTGAAACAAAAAAAATTGCATATGGACAAGGAAAGGTACTTGAGAGGTGGGTGAAAATGGTCTGGCCAGAGAAGTGGAGGAGTTTTACTGTTGGTAGATAAAAGGTGTATGGATAGACTGCATAAACAGATGTTCCAGAGCAAAGGAAGGTTCATAACTGATGAACTGATCCAGATATTTTCTGACAGATGATTTCAGATCCCCCATCCATACTCACTTCTTTTTTCCACAGGAGCATTGTCATCACCACATTAAAAATTAATCCTTTCATTAAAATTATTTTCAGGCCCAGCTGTGATAAAGACAGTGTGTTCAGGTGTTCATCTGGAAAAGTAATAGAAAATGAGAGTCACAAGAGCACTGAGACATCCGCGTTCCGAACAGATTAAAACACTTCCTTAATGAGGCTGCTCAGTTGTGTGATGGAGTCAGCTGGTGGGACAGGGAGCAGGACTGGAGACTTTTATTTCTGCCATTCAATAACCACTTTATTATCTGATATGCAAGTCTGCCAACCATCTAACTGGTTTTAAATACTGTGCATTATGCACCCAGGATGCTGGAGGCATCCCTCCTCCCTCTCTCTAAAATTTTTTTGAAGATGGGCAGGGGGAAAAAATTTTATTCATAGAACAAAGTTGTTAATCTGAAGTTTGAAAATACATTGTTCTATTCTGGAGAAGCAGAGAGCTGTCATCAAAAACACATTTTATATTTATCACTGAAAACCTCTCTCTGAAAGGCTGATCAAATCAGCACATTTACTGATGAGTATTTTCCTGAAATGGTGTTTTGGAAAGATTTGCAAAAGCGCAGTTGTTCTATGAGCAGGGCAAGCTCAGGGGCAGGCTCAGCTCCTTTGAACTGGCAGGAAGAGCAGTCCTTGGGCTGCAGCACCCTTGTACACCCCCCAGCCCTGAGCTAGAGCTCGGCTTGCTCAGATGCACCACAGCTTTAGTGCAACCCTGAGCACACACAGCAGAAACCGCCTGCTTGGCCATTGGTTCATTAGGTGTTTGTGCACCCAAAATAAACCCAACTCTTCTGAAGTCTGAAAGGCAGCAGACAGTGAGGCTGACTCATATCAGAACCTCAAGTCCCTCAGTGATGGGCAGTAGTTGTTTGGTGAGTCATTGCAGGAACATGTGGGCACTGGCTACACTGGTTGCATAAAATTACCAGCTTGGATCTGGAAGGCCACATTAACCCCAGGATTCCCAGCCTTGATGTTTAAAACCTGTGGGGCCCTTTGGGAAATTTTCAGTCTGAGCTTTTTGGTCCAACAACAGTTCTGCAAGCAGGGAATATCAGCAAAAATTTGGGAAGATATTTCTTTTAATCGGGCCAATCTTTACTACTAAAATGCTGTGTACATACCTGTCCTGAAGTGTAGGGACAGCCCTGTAACACAGACAGTGCTGGCACCTGCAAAGAGTAAAGAAAAATTTCATTAATAACAGAAATGGACTTATTCAGAAGCTCATAATGATATCTCTGCTTAGAAGGGCTAAATTAGAGTTTCTGGCCATCAAACCCTCCCATAAACACCCTTATCTGTTGTTTTCAGGGCAGGCATAAGATATGATCTAATTAAACTTCAGGGTCCCACTGGGCAAAGGAATGTAAAGCTTTCTTTCCACCACCCGCCCCCCAGCTGTGTTTTAAAGATCTCTCTGCTGTGACTGTACCAGTCTATTGACCCTTAATCTTGTTTCCACGGAGAGGAAGGAGAAAGAAAAGAGAGGCAACAAGACAACATTCCTCTGGATTGTGGGCGTTAAGGGAGCATTGCTTGCATTGCTGGGAGATGTGACCCAGTGCTGCTCATATGAACAGCACAGAGCCCAGAGCACCTCTGACCCTGCACAGCCCCCCAGCAATGCCATTACCACTTTCAGGGTCCTCGCCCTCCAGTTCTCCAAAGCCCCTGTGACTGGCACCACACTGCATTTCCTCTCTCCTGGCCCAATAAGTTGACAGGTAGCTCGATTCTGCGCTGCTCTCCCCTGTTGCCACCTCCACCACAGCAGACGTGGCCTTCTCAGCAGAGTAAAAGTTGACATTTTCAGGGGAGTAATCTGTGATCAGGCACATTTCCAAATCATCATCATCTTTAGAGGTCAGCCTGTAGGCTGAAGGAGATGGAGTAATTTCTGAAAGTAGAGAAAATAAGAGTCATTAGATGAGAGTACACATTCACAGTTCCTTTAGTCTTAACATACAGACCCTTAAAAATGCAGATTTTTCCATTATTCCAGTGGGATGTTGCCTATCTTAGTGATCTTGATTAGAGAACTGAAGCTTCTACTAAAGATGATGCAGGAGCTACTTCTATTGACTTGGGTTATGTGGGAGACACAGAGAGTGGTCAGGCAGGACCCCTGGAGCACCTCAGAAGGCTCTCATGGACATCCACACCCTGGATGTTCACATCTAACCTGGCCATTCCTCTCCAGAACAACTCCTCAGCTCTGCTCTGCAGCCTGGGTGCACTCAGGAATGTGTATGACAGGTGCAGAGAGCACCTGAGCAACCTGGGCTAGTGGAAGGTGTCCCTGCCCATGGTTGGAACACGGGTTTTAAGGTCCCTCCCAGCCCAAACCATCCTGTGGTTCTGTGATTCTTTCTTCACTGCTATGACATGTAACGTGTCTGGAGAGAGCTGAGCAGCCCAGGGCCATTCTGCCTGTTCTGCAAAGGTTTAGTCAAATCCACCACTGAAATTCCACTTCCTCCCCATGTCCTGAGGGGCAGCGGACAAACCACTAAATCTAAATAGATCTAAATCATTTACCACGAGACTCACTAACGGTGCTCCTACAGCAGAGAGGTAGAGAAGCCACGGGAAAGCAGGAGCACAGGGCTGCATTCATGGATGAAGCAAAAGAATGTTTCATGTTCCACCACCTGACAGTGCAGTGTCAATTTTTTTACTAAATTTTACCCTGCAGAAGGGAGGTTTGAGGAACTAAAGGCTGCAGATATAAGACACTTGGGGTTCATTACTGTTTTCTTGCTTCAAACTCTGCTAGCAAGTCAGTCAGACTGGGATTTTCCACACATAAAAACACAACCTCTGGTAAAACCCTTTTTTGCACATTCAGCTCTGTAAACTTGTATTCTAAGCATTTCTCTGGTTCTATGAGAAGGTACTTTCCTGAACCTTTGTTCATGGCTGACAGTAAAATGTTATGGGTGTTGCAGTGCTCTCATGATGACTGAATGAAATACCATTAGAGACATACTGCAGCCAACATTTGGGGCTCTCAGCAACCCTCTGGCTGTATTTTCCATTGGCCCTCACAAGTTTGAACCAGAGCTTCAGTTCACATTTATAAAGTGATAAGGTGTTATTGTGTAGGATTGAGAGTTTAGATTAACCTTTGTTTTCTCCCTGTTCACATACCTGACTGAGAAATATTATAGAAATGCTGAACACAGCTTAGCTCCCGGGTGAAGAATTCTTAATTTCTTCCCATAGGAGAGGTTTGGAATAAATCTTGGCTTCTAGAAACTGTCTCAAAATCTTATCTGTTGCTGAGATAAATGCTCTTCATCTGTTCAGTTACCAGCTGTCAGCACCATAGAGTAACAGCCATAGTTCTCTATTAGTATGACATCAGAGAAAAACTAATCCACAAAGCCCAGTGGTTCATTCTCTGGCCTTTCTTCTAACTTACAGTTCATCTGTCCTAGCTTTGCCCTGGCTTTGAAGAACCTGATGAGACTCTTTCCAAACCATGAAGAAATACAGTCCAATGTGTGTTCTGACTCCCTCAGCCCCATTTCCCACCTCACATACTCCCAGTTTTGTTTTGGAATAGGTTTCAATGATTGTTTTTTAGGGGGAGAGAGACAGGAGCAGGTAAAAAGCTTGGTGATAGATCCTTGTATGAAATACAGAGGAACCAGGGTACATCACTGCCCCGGGGTACACGGAAACGAAAGAGAAGAGGAGGACTTGCTAGAGCTGTTCTGTTTCTCTCTCATCACAAGCACTGTGCTTTCTGAAGAGCTACACATCTCTCCAAATTAGGGTGTTTTTCTACCTTTTAATCTGTGCAATGCTTTGATCTCAAGCAGATAAAACAATGAAGTCTGTTTTTCACAGGAAGCTTCGGCAGTACCTGTTTTGCAAAATATTAATTCTCGATCTTACTCAGAGTGGTGCTGCCCTTGCTCTCATGCTGTTTCTAGTCCTGATAAGTTCCTTTATGTATCTGCACACTGTTATGAAAGTTTGCAGATAGTTTTGGTAAATACCAGCTACTATAACCACAGCACTGTGACCTGTTATTCTGTCTTAATGAGCTGGTGGATGTGCTGGAGATGCTGCATATTTATGAACTCTATTTACAGGAAAGATTAAGAAGTGACTCATGTTACTCTGAGCTGTCCACACTGCCAAATTGCATTTTTACTGAAGAATATTTTCCAGATGGAAGAACAGGAGCTGTTGGAATGCTATTCCTGCCCAGTCTACAGAAAAAGCCAACTCCCAAGGCTGATTTCAAGAAGAGAGCAGTAGAACCCTGTTCCAATACCAGACTGAGACCTCTGCCTTTTTTATTTTTTCCCTTAAACAAGTTCCAGAAATCCTGAGCTGGTTTAAAACCCAATTTGTATTGCACAGAGAATGATCTCATTCTCCATTCCCCCCAGGCACACTCTCTGAATCACTGGTCACTCTGGAACTGGTGACAGAGGTCTTTGATGCTCTTACCATTCCTCAGTCCGAGACACAATATTCCACAGTTCGAATCAACCTGGACCTATTGCCCAGTTCCAGGGACATCTGCACCCCCCACACACACTCATACAGGCTGATCTTGACCCCAGAGGAGCAATTCCAATAAATTAACAAGCACTTTAGTGATGTTCCCCATTTCCCCCCAGTGCAGGTTCCAAAAGGTCCTTGGTGAGATCTGCCAGCCCTGCATGGATGCTGGGATGGCTACAGCAAGACTGGATGAACATATTCAGGACCTGAACCCTTCTCTAAACTTTCAGTGCTCTTGTCAGAAGACTCTCAGGTAACAGAAGCCAAATCTTAGTCTAGCAGAAAGTCATCCAGAGCACAGAGACTCTGTGCAGAGATTCACTGTTTGCAGATGTGAATATGCTCCTCCACTGGCAGACTTCAGGCATAATTCTGGTCTCCAGCCAAAAAATGTGCTTGTTATTGCCTCTGTAATTATTCTTGGGGAAGTCAAACTACCTAAACCACCCAAAACCTTTTTCACAAAGCGTTTAAGGGAAAGATTTCTAGCTAAACCAAAACTAACAGTGAATTAATAGAGGAAGATACCCAGTATGTGAAGAGAAATCAAGTGTTTAACAGATTAAATAGTTCTCTAGTACCAAACCAGGATGAACCTGGGGCTTTTATCATGTGTTCACATTGAGAAAAAATTGAAATGGATTTTTCTTAAGTTTCATATTGGGAAGTAATACTCTGTTTCTGTTCATGTACAGATCTACTCATGCATCACCCAAACCACAGGAGAGATTTAGTATGATCTCCTCTCCCACATGAGTGAGATGGCTTAACCTGTCCATGGGACAGTTGCCTGGAAACAAAAGACTTGAAGTGTCTGCTCATGAACCTCCTTAGAACCTCTGTCCTTTTCACAAAATACTTCTCCATGCTTTTTCGTCCAAAATCAGACTGAGTTTTAATTGCCAGATCAAGTTTTCAACTTTATATGCCAGAGATTTAGTTTCTTAAAAAAAAAAAAAATTCCTAGAATCATAGAATGGTTTGGGTTTGAAAGAAGCTTTAAAGCTCTTCTAGTTCAATCCTCAGTTCAAAAAATTTCAACTAAAAAAAAAGAAACTTTCTAAATTAGAGATTAAATATTAATGTAGCCCCAGACTAAAGAAAATGCTTTTGTTTAATGAATAAAAAGCTCAAAACATTAAAAAGAATCAACCTGATATCCCTTTCTAAGAACAGGTTAAAGTTAGTTTTTATGTCGACATCAAAAGTCAGAAGAACTTTTGATCTCACACTTGTGGAATTGCCTCAGACATGTCTAATTCACACTGAAATGATATCCATTCCCAATCAGGCTATTTAATGTGTACATTCATGAGGTAACTTATTTGGGATCCTGCCTTTGTGCTGTTTCTCCCAGCTCCATATTCCATACCCCAGTTTGAATCACTGCAAATACTGTAGTCTGAGTCACCTGGGACATTTCTTCACAATGCAGTGTGAAACTAAGACTTAAATATGAACCCAGAGGTATCTCTGATTTTTTTCCTTCTCAACCTATGGCAAAACACTGTTACTGTCTGACAGGACTCAGAAGGTAATGACAGGCCAAAACCATTAACCTGAGACACTGAGGATGCTCTCTCACTTCCCACTGTTCCCAGGGCCCTGCTCGACCTTCACGAGCATCCTGCTGAGAAAGGATCTTGGATTCATTTTCTTCAGCCTTCACTCCTCCCTCTACTCTTCCTCAAGAGTTTATGCTCATTCTCCATGAAGGCAGAGCTATTCAGAGACACTGGACAGAGGACACTGCTCCTGCCTTTACAGCTTCACAGCCTGTCCTTCTCCAAATCTTACACACTTGGCTTGACTTTAAATCTAGTCCCTTTTCCAAACACAAATTTACTATGTTTTTCAGTTTCCCACTCAAATAGAAGCCCCAGGTACCATAAGAGTAACCAGGCATGGCAACGAGTTTGGTTGCCCTTCCAAATGCAATCTTTGTACTTCCTGACAGCTCACACTTTAACAGTAGTTGTTACAAACACAGAAGAGGAGTTTATTTTTGGATTTTAAAACCAAAAGGTCATGACATATTTTCTTAGGCTAAGACACAGAAAATCCAGGCTCCAAGTCCCTGCCATGACCATTAAACCTGTGTCAACATCACCATCTTCTCTCGCTGTTCTCTCCTGCAGTGGGTCACTGCCACATCACAGCCAAGCACTCCTTGCATTCCAAGACAACATCTCTATTCCAACTGGCTTTTGCCCAGGGAAGCTGAAAGGAAGTTAGAATGTGCTTCCATGATAGTCCCTCCTCCACCCACCCAATAAACACCAGTCCTGGTGTTAATATGGAACAGAAAGCTCAAACTCACTTGGGGTAACAAGAAGTTGGGTCCCAGTTCCAAATGTGAGTTTCAGGTATCCCTGGTTGGCACACTGGTGTCAACCTCTACAAAAATGTGGGCAGGTTTTCTCGGTGCTTACTGACACCCAGGGCAGCAGAGCAGGGATAACTTAAGGGAGCAATGATGAAACATGCTGATTTAAGACACCATAAAAGTACCGAATAAATCTACTAGAAAATTATCAGGATCAGAAACACAGAGATCAAATAAAAGAATGTTCATTCATTTACTGGTTACAATTGTGTGTTACTTGTTTTGGGGCAATAAAAAGAACAATCTGCTTTTCCATCTGCAACATCACCTAAAATTCCAGTTCCCTGAGACATGATGTTAAGGGCAACAGCTTTTGAGTCCATGTTTCCTCCTGAATATTTACTACCCTTGATCACCAACAGTGTTCTTTTCTCTGATGTCAGCTTGTATCCTCCATCCTCATAATTCACATGGTCCAGGAAACCTTTGCAAGGACTCCTTTTGACCTTGGTTATAGTTCTCTCCTTACAAGTTTCAGTGGCACACTGTGTCCATGTCCAGGTCTTAGAGCTTCACAGGTGGTTGCAGAGGCAATCTGAGCCTTCTAACTCTATTACCTAGGGTTTCACAGGCTGCCATTGAGCTCTGCAGTCACCAGACCAAGTATTTACTCGTGGCTTTGCAGCTGCAACAGCTCAGCAAACCTGGGTTCAAGTCACAAACAGAATCCACTTGCAATATAATATAATACAGTGTCTGTACATCAGACAGAGCAGCTAAAGGGCAGCCATTCAACAGTAATATTAAAATGCTGTGGTGCAAGGTTCCTTGGTGGGATTCTGATATGAGCAAAGACTAAAATGGTGATAATCACTGTAAGTGGGTATTTTATAAATCAAAGAATCATAGAGTGGTTTGGGTTGGAAGGGACCTTTAAAGGTCATCTACTCCAGCTCTCCTGCAATGATCAGGGATTCCCTCAGCCTCCTGGACACGCTGCTGGGCATGCAGCCCAGGATAGGCTTGGCTTTCTGGGCTGTCAGCTCACATCTCTGTCTCATGTCAGGCAATGTAAATATTACAAATATTCTTGCTTTTCAATGCATTTCCACTTGACTTACATAATCTACGACTTTTCTTGAGGGCAGTGGAAGTGGCATGGATAGATCCTTAGGGGAGAACAAAGCCACAGGGCTGACTTGTCAGGAGAGCAAAGCCAGGCTTTGTCTTAACTGATCCCAGGACAGCAATGGATGGAGGAGCACTGGAAGCACATCCTGCCTCCAGGAAGGGCTGCTTGGACACCTGCCTGAGCTAAAGGTTGAGGTGGGCTACACTGCCATTGACAGCTGCCATTCCCCAGATCTTGGTGCCTATTCACAAAAAACTTGCATTAGTCAAAAAATCAGCATAAATGTACCTGGAAAAACCAGAAGTCTTGTCCCAGCTCCAAATGTGAGTTTGTAGTTACTTCCATAGTCACACAACAGCACAGACCTCTACAATATCCAGAGCAGTATTGAATGGAGCCTTCAACAAAGAAATACTCCACCAAAAGAAATCCTCTTTATCTCTGACTAGACAGAGCTATTTATCCAGGACTTTTCTTCTTATTGGCTTTCTTTCCTTGTGGTATTTTGCATCTTTCACACTCCCAAACACCTATTCCTTAGTATTGCCCTGCACTGTATTTGTCTCATTTCTTCCAGAAAGCCACCTGTATCACAACCTCTATTCTTCATCTTATTCCTCATTTATTTAGTCTGCCAGTCAGATTCCTCTCTCAAAATTAGTTTATTTATTGTTACTTCACAGCTCCCCTGGGGACTGATGGTGCAGTGCAACCTCCATCATGCCATTCTCTTGGATTCCTCATGTGAATTAGTCAAGAGTGACTCCAGAGCAAATGTGCCATTTAGTTTTTCAGTAGAAAGCACTTTCTCCTGTGTTATTTCTTTGTGGCAGGGAGACCATTGCTCATTCTGCCATTAAACACTGAGGTTTCAGGATGCATAAGGGAAGCTCCTACAGTCTGACCAGAGCAAGACCTGGAGCAGTTCACACAGGTACGACCACAGTGGTAAATCTGGAAACATGCAAATGAACTCAGGCAGAGCTTAAACTTTGATTTATAGCTCCTTTAGCTTACTGATAGCTCCATATAAACTTGAGATTCTCATTTCTCTCAGATGCTTTTGTACAGGGTCAGGAGGGTCATTTGAAATAAGAGCAATTTCCTCAGAGATTTTCAGAATGAACACTTTCTTTATGCTGCTGCTTTTTTTAACTTCCAGAAAAGAATCACGTTGAAATTACATTAAAATTGCTACAACTTAAAGAAATTAAAAAATTGCTTTTCAAGAGTAAATCCAAACTGTTTATATATTAAAAAATCCTACATGTAATCTTAAGAAATTTGGAAAAGTTGAAACATTTACAAAATATATCAATATCTTGGGATCTGTCTTTCTTTCTTTTTTACAAAGAGTTTCAGACAAGAGACAGGGTGTGGAGGTTTGGGGGCACTTTTTTCATATATTTATGGCAGCAACAGTCAAAGCACACATTTTTTTCATGCTTTTTTGTTCAGAAAATATATTTTGGGGTCAGGATCACCTTTCTATCTTTCCACCAAAGTCACTCAGTAACTAACTTTGCTTCTTGCCCTCTTTTCCCTCCGTCCAGGTGTCTATGCCATACTCAGTTTTAAGACTTTCACACTGTTTTCCAACAGTTTCAGATCCTCACTTTTAACGTGCTCCAAACTTCACCTGGATGTTGAAGGGCAAGGTAAATTCCCAGGACTCAACACTACCTGGCTGTGATTACAAACTCGGTGTCATTCTCAAGGTTGTTTTCTGAGCTTCCTGAGCATCCTGGATTTATAAAATATCTCACAGTGACAGAAACCAACTCCCTCCATTACAGCTCGAGCATCTCCAGAGCAGAGACCCAACATGTGTATTTTTTTGCATCCACATACAATTATGAGTCTGGTTATCTCTAAGTATTTGTATCCACACACTAGAAAAGTCCTTTTTACCTTCTACAGCTTTATGTAACCAGTCTCACCGCTCTGTATTTTGCTGATCCGTGTTGTCTTTCATCATTTCCCTTTGATTCTCCTCTACTTGAGGAGTTTGATTTAGGAGCCACTTCCTGTTGGCTTTCCAAGGAAAATCCTCTTGCAATGTAAAACTTCTGCTATGGGTAAAACTTCTGCTATGGCTGGTTCATCATTGAGAATAGAGAGGGGAAAATATGTATGCAGCCATGGAAATCACTTGCTCTTACACCAGTTCAAAGTTTATAGTCCTGTTGCTAATATAATTGAGGTGACAAAACAGGCAAAATAACTTGTAAACTGAAAGAAGTACTGCCAAGAGGAATCCCACCTGAGAACTCAGACATACCTGGGGAAACCATGAGTGTGGTTCCAGCTCCAAATGTAAGTTTGCCATAAGTCCCAGCATTGCACTGTGACACAGTGCTTTGCAAAATGGTGCTCTGAGATGTATCTGGGCTGGATGACAACTTGAGAACACAGAAATGCAAGATTTTTGTTGGAAGCATCTAACCAACATTACTGGCCACCACCTCAGAACCTACAGTGAAGTAAATACTTTCTTCAGTCACATTCCTCTGCCTGGTTAATTCATCATTTGAGGCATCCTCTGCCTCCACACAGCAGCAACATCTGTCCATCAGTGTGTGCAAATACAACTTTCCAGGCTCTGTTTGGAGCTTCCTGACTGCTGCTGTTGAGTCTCACCAGTCTGTGTTACCTTATCTTGCAATGTCCACCTTCCTTTGCAGGCTGCACTTCATGTTGTAATAATCCATACTTAGAATCATAAAATTGCTTAGGTTGGAAAAGCCCTCTAAGGTCATAAAGTCCAACCCTTCATGCAGCACCACCACGTTCACCTCTAAACCACATAATTTAGCAATTTGGACTGTCCAAATGCCTCTTCCCAATTTGCACAACTCACAGGAAAGCTCCACAGCTTATGTCATTCCCATCACAGCTGTGGACCATTGCTGCTGCTCTACAGTTCCCAGCACATACAACAGTAACCTACAGATCACTGTCATTGCTTGTTGGCAACAGCCTGAACTGCATTTTGCTACTCTTTTACAAACATTAACCTTGGCTATGTGTGAATTGAAGCTTTCCACTGGACTCAATGTCTAAAATCTCAGAAATCTTACTTTTCTTACACATCTCTGCTCTTGAATTTCACTTATTTTTTGCACTTTTCCCCTGCTTCCTTTCCCCAGCACGGATACATTTCTAGTGCATAGTAGTTGAGCAGAAAGTCTACCAGTTCTTTCCAGGGAATACTAAACTTCCCTAAAATTGCTCCACAAAGCCACTGCACTGTTATTTCTGCAGCTGAAGTACAACATTGTCTATGTTGAGTCCCCCTTGACTCAGAGGAGAGACAACTCACCTGGGACAACGAGAAGTTTGGTTCCACTCCCCCAGGTGGGTTTTGCCCACCCTCCTGAACCATCACTGTGTGACAGCTCACTACAAAATGGGCCTCTTCATCCAGTCCCCTCAGGGGCTGTTGGAGGGCTGGGATCTGCCTCTGGAAGAGGTTAGAAACACCCAAACACATTTCCATGGATCTCCTCTAAGTTCTCTTTGCCAAACACCTTTTTCCATGTTCAAATCCCTGGGAATAACTAGATTTTATTTTGGTCACTAAGGTGTCAGAGATGGGAAGAATGTACCCCTGAGTTATCAGGGAACATTTTATGGTCCCTGCCTCAAAGGCTGGTTGTACTGGAATGGAAAAAAAGATGGGAATAAGAACCTGAAGCCAGCCTAGGATGAGGGTCTCTGGT
>JAWWLV010000087.1:3133125-3150100 GCA_035041135.1 Platyrinchus mystaceus
CTTACGTGGCCAAACAGCGAGTCTCGTTCCAGAGCCAAAGACGAGTTTAGGAGACCCATATCCTGTGTTCACACAGCATTTACTCCCTCAGCAAAAACTAGGTAGTGCAGAATGCCATGAGTAATGACTGCCTGAGGTGCAGAGCCCCCCGTGATCTGATTGCAGGATAAAGGGCACTGTTGGACCTGTGGATACAAACCCTGTTTGGGAGCCCTGTTGCTTCTGGCCAAAGGCAATGCCTGTCTTGGAGAAAAGAAGGTGGCCTCTAACCCTCTAGCTGAAGGGCCACAAGCCCTGGAAGGTACCTTGGAGATCTTGGTGGGCAGGGTCTGTCTTGCTTGACATGAAGGGAGACTACAAGAAAGCAGTTGTACTTCCCAGGAAAAACTTGATATCCCTATGCCAAGTGTGAGCTTGTGTCATAGTTCACACAGCTGTTTTCACCTCAATAAGAATACAAGCTCGTCCACATACCAAGAGATAAAAAGCAACCCTTCTGGCATGGCCATGGCACAGAATGTCCTGAGCAAATGGGTTTAGGACCCTATATTGCCTATCTGAAAGGAAGGACATAGATTATTGACAGAGTAATTGAGGACATAGTTAGACTTGTCTTCAACTCACATATCACTGGTATGATTTTTTGTATCTTTCTTTTTTATATTTACAACATTGAGCAAATAATGGTTTAACCTTACTTGGTTTTACCCTTAGCTGCATTCCACTTTGAAAGGTGAATTTGTTTCCATAACTGTTCACACAGTGTTTTTCTTCCAAACAAAAACGTTTTTTTCTCCTCCAGTACCTAATTAGATCCTGCTTAACATCTTTTTCATTTAGTCTACCCTGTAAATTCCATTTCCTTTAGAGACTTTTCCTAGTTGATGGTTTCTTTCAGTTTGGTCAGAGAGGGTCACTCACTGCAAGTTTTGTCCTTCATTAATGCAAAGAAATGCCACACCAAAATTCCTCCTCCAGCACTAGATCAGCATTAAAAGCAGAGATCTGCCCCTGGACCTTTCTGCAAGGCTTCAAAACACATTTCTTGCTTCCCCAAACAAACAATGCCCTGCCTGCTCTAATCTCTCTCCATGACAGCCCAGCCTTTTTTTTGTTTGTTTTTTTTTTTGCCAAGGAGTGAAAACCTGGATGGAAACCTGCCTGTATTCAGAAGTAGGAGCAGCAGAGCAAAGGATAAAACAGTTTTCCCAGCTGAGAAGGAACTGCAGCTGGGACATTGCCTGGGTTCTGGACAGTGGAAGTAAAAGGACAGTGTGAGGTCTGCAGGTCTGGGAGTTTTCTGGGAATATGTAGTAGTGAAGAGAAGGACTCAAATGTTACAGCTCTCAATAACACACATGGTACAAGAAAGTCCAGTCCTCCAAATAGGTATTTAGCTTTATGAAGATTTTTTTTTTCTCTAGTGCATGGAAGGACAGAGCAATGGAATTTTAATTGCTGTTTCAAAGAGGAATTAGACTTTCCTATCCTTAACTCCTTCAAGCTTTCTACCTACCTGGTTTCACTGTCAGTTGTGTCCCACTTCCAAAGGTCACTTTCCAGTTGGATGCTGAATTCACACAGTGATACATTCACTAACAAAAACCACGCACGGCTTTGGGGCCACCACACAAATGGTGACTTTTCAGGAAGACAGTTATCCCACAGTATATATACTGTATACTATGTATATATATATATACACTTTACACAAAAAAGGTAAAGGAGAGAAGCCCCAGCCTTTAACAGCCAGAACAGGCTGTCAGACATTTCAAAGGGAGATAAAATTTCCATCACTTTTTAAACAACTAACATAGCTGTTTCCAAAACTTCTCTTGGTCTAAAAAAGGAGTCAGATCAGCCAGCTAGTCAAGCTCAAAAACTAAGCAAGAGACCAGACCCATAATAGTAAGAAGCCAAGAAAAATTAAACAGAAGGAAACTTCCAGAGAAAACCAATTTAAGGTCCTATTTTTTCTTGTTTATTCAGTTGTCAATGAACCCAGTAAGGAATCCAAACCCAAGTCCCAGAGACCAGCTCTATCTAATATTTTGAGTAAACAAAGGCTATTCATGAACACTAATCTCAAATACATTCCCCTTCAGGGTGTCTCCTGACTGACTGACTGCACAACACAAAGGCCATTCACTGATTTTCAGCAGAAGAACAACTTCCAAGCTGTTCCACTCCAGCAATAAGACAAAGAAGTTAGAAGCTAATTGTTCAGAATGTGACCTCCTTCCCCATTCCCTCTGTGCTTCATATCAAAAAGAAGCTTTCTTTTATTTTGAGGAAGATCTAACAAAAGACCTAAAAGACTCATTCTGCCCTAACCCTGTTGGTGAAGAGTTACCTACTGGGCTTTATCAGCAGCCTGGTTCCTCTTCCAAAGGTCAGTCTGTCTGCATTTCCTGAATACACACCGTGAAAAGCTCCCTTACAAAAACCCAATTCTGTTCTGCACATTTCAGGTTCAATGGCAGGAGGCATGATTAGTCACTGAAATAAAACTGTGTGTGCAAAATGCCTGTTAAAGATCCCTACAAAGTGGAGACTGGGTTGTCTCTTTTCTGTCTCCTCTCAGGTTTTGTGTCAATTATTTTTACAGTTTAGGAAAGATGAAGTGCCCTGAACATGGGATGCTTTGTCATGGGAGGAATAAACTAAGACCCCCCATATGGAAATCATACATCTATTAACATCTATTTCAAAGCTGTGCATTGGAAAGAGAGAGAAATATTACCAGAAGCACTTCATTCCCCAGTCCTGAAGAGTTTTGCAGGGGAAAGATGTAACTGGGCAGTCAGAAAATCTGGCAAGGACACTTTGCCCAGAATTTCACAGGAGCAGAACTTCTGCAGGCTCTTCTATCTCTGTTAATGCATATTAAATCACTTTTTTATAGGACAGAGACTTGCCAGTTCTCTGAAAGGCCATCTTCTCCTTTCTGCTTCTTGCTCACATAATTCCACACATGGGGAGCCCTTGAGGTACTCTTCAAAAGAGATAAATGTGAAAAGCACAAGGAAAATCCATTCTTTTCTACAGTCTGCAGTATCTCTTTCTACCAAGGAATACCATGAAGGTCGAGCAACTTGAGCAATAAGACAGCTCTATAGTTTGGGGAAAGATTTTTCTCTCTCTGGCACCTTACTTGATATACATGGTTTCCATTTTGCTGGGAATCTAGTTCTTGCTTCCTTTGTGTGAGTAGAAATTAACTGTAATTACTGGAAGCACTCCTCCCAGAGCAACTACTCTCCATGAACTCTCAGACCTTGTGAAAAAAAACCAGATTTCTTCTTGCTGCTGAGTTTACACTAAAGGGTCCAGCCACATTATCATTTCATCCCTACAAACAGTAGATACAGAAGGAGATTCCCCTCCCAGGATAATTACACAAAACCTGTTCTAAGTATTGGGTTCTCCAATACCTTTGAAAACACTTTTGTTCAGATCATGCACTTACTTGGTTTAACACTGAGCCTTGTTCCTTTGCCAAACTGCAGCTTACTATAGCTGTTTGCTGAATTCACACATCATTTAGTTCCTTTGCAAAAAACCTTTCCTGTTCTGCAACAAAATGGGGAAACTCCTGATATGTGATGATTTCTGGACAGGAACAAACTAAGATAACCCCATCCCAGACTTACTGAACGCAGCAAAGAAGATCTAGACCCATACCTGGAATCTCAGTAAGTTGTTTCCATTCTCTAAGCTACTTGGAGAGGAAAATGCTCTCACCTGAACTGCAAACCTCCATTCCTTGTTCCTCACTAAGAGCATATATGCTGACTGAAATCTAAGGGAGAGAGAGAAAGACAACTTGCCCTTGCAGTCAGATAATTAACCATCCTCCTAAGGAGTTTCTGTGATGGAAAGGCCCTTTTCAGCTATTCATTGCGTATCCTGTGTGGTCCCACATAGATTTAAGTGGATGACTTGTTTATGTGAGGTTTTTAGAAATGCAAAAATTAAGATGTCATGAATGCAACCCCACCTAGTTCTCCTTTCTGCACCCAATCTGGGTGTAAATCACTCACTGGATCCTGAATAGGATCTGGATCCAATCAAGCCTGTAGGTGAATTAACCTACACATTGTGGTGCCCACTTACTAAGAAAACCTTGAGTTTCCTCCTGTCATTTTCTACATATCAATTTTCCTTACCAGCATCCCCCTACTTGTATCACAGCCCATGAAAAAGTCTCTGCACTTTGTCAGATATTAGCTTGGAAACAAAGATCTGGCACCAAAGGCTCCAATACAGCCCCCATTACAAAGTACCACCTGGCAATTGCAAGGGCAGGACAGAATTTAACAGGCACCTGCAGTTACCCTGCCTGTCTATTCTGCTGCAAACCTCTGGGATGAACCTGAATTCATTATTCCCAGCTGAACCTCTGGGAGAAGGTCTCTAGGCCCAGAGCACAAGAACATCTCTGCATCCAGCTCTGCTGAGTGCTCGGGAGTCCCACGGGACGGACTCTGCTGGACCTGGGATGTGCCCAAACACTGCTTTGGAGTGAAAGCAAGTGCTGAAATGCTGGTGCTGAAACACTGCTTTTCCTGGAAGACTTACTTGGAAGCACAAACAGACGAGTTCCTCTACCAAAAGTGAACTTCTCGTAACCACTAAACACACTGTGAGAAGGTGCTTTCTATAAACCATTGCAGGATGACTTGAACAGATTCCCAATCACTGCTGAATGACAAGGTCAACTATTGCCTTTCCAAAATCTGGAGAGGCCAGCAGGAAGCAAAATGTCTTGCTGTGCTGATGATTTTAGCCACAAAAATTTACTTTTGTTCACTAAAATTTTACTAAACTAAATCTTATAATAAATGCCATTAGTTAATACTTTAGTGTTCCTATTAGGATATATTTTGGGTCTGTAAAAGAAAAAAAGTTTTATGTCTCCCTGCTTTTTCCATTTAAGATATTTCAACTGAAGCATGGATACAAAAAGACAGTATTTAGTATTGACACATTTATCTGCAACCATTATTGTGCCAACATATGAATTATAAAAAACCAAAAAATATATTTGTTTGAGTCATTCCACACCACTGCCGTTGTAACACAGTTCCTTTGGGAAGGGTTGGCATACAAAAAATCAGCATTGAAAGGTTTTTCAGTCTTATGGATTCTCACCAGAGCAGAGACAAGTTTTCCTAGTCCTTCAGACAAATGAAGTGCTTAGAAAATAAGCCCATGGAAGTGTAATTCTTACATTGTTCATGCTCACTTACTTGGTTTTACAATAATTCTTGTTCCTTGTCCAAAAGTTGTTTTCCCAAAGTTTCCTGCATTCACACAGCCAGAAATTGCTTTACAAAAACTATGCAGAGTAACAGATTTGCTTTTTTAACTCTTCCTTTCCTAGAAGAGAAGCTAAAAAGACCCAATTGGGAGTAGTAAATTGTGATATCCAGAGTTTATTATGGAATGAGACTCATGGCTTAACTAAAGACATCAGCATCAACCTGTTACTCATAACTGTGTGTGTCCCTTTCCTTTCTTTCCTCTTTAAACTGGAAATTGAGTTCCTCCACCAAGATGTAATTATCACTCCATCATATATCTACTTTCAGCCATAAAAGCATTTACAAGGCAATTCCTCACTAGGGTAAACAAAAAATCTACCTGTTTTTACTCTTAGTTTATTCCCATTTCTGAAGGGGTGTCACCAGTTGCAAGAACTCAGAGTAATGGTATCTGCAGTAACAAAAGCTTTAATAGACTCAGTTTCTACTGGTACCTCCTTTGCTGTAAAATACATGATCAGCTCTGGCTTAAAAGTCAACAGAAGTTTCTCCCTGTGAATTTTGCCAAAACATGGTGCAGCAAATTGGTTCTCCTTCTGTGTAAGGACTGTGCCACCTCCAATCACACAGGCAGGAATTGTCTCATCCAAAACATTCAGTTACTATAGTTGAAATGAAAACTTCTTTGGAAAGTCACCTGCAAGTGGGCACTTCTGTAAAACACTAAGTTCTTACCTACTATCTACAGTCTGATAATCTGCCCTGAGACAAAAATCCATGCACAGTGGTATTTTCTGAACACTAAAAGTCCTGGTTGTCAAAACAATAAGAAAAATTGTTGGAGGATAAAGACACTCAAGAATATTTTGTCAATAGATTTCAGTGATCAGGGTCAGGCAAGGACATGCATGAATTCTTCCCAGCCTCTGATATCCCAGTGCTTTTAAATCCTAAGTTATATATAAATTAAAATTGAAATTTCTTGGACTATTGTAATGTTAAGTACTCACATGTCAATACCCACTTCCATTCCGGAAACTTAGAATAATGCAGTTACCCAAATCATCAGTTAAACTCTATGGGGGACTGACAGTGGGCATCTGTGTCCCAAATCTTACCTGCATGCAATCCTTGGAACTACAGGCACTTGCTTCCTAAAGCCTTTCATGATTCTTTTAGGCTGACATGGCTTAATTCTATATGTATTCCTAATTCCCATTTAAGCTCTTGATTTTCATCTCCAAAGTTACACCTTGGCAGAGCTTTACAAAATCTTGACTATGGAAGTTCTAATCCATGACAGACTTTTTCTCTCTGCTTATTAAATGCTGTCTCAATTTCTAAAAAATAATTGAACCATAATTTGAAAAGAAACTGACACTCTGAGCCACATGTTCAGGGAAATGAGATGTCCTGGGAGGCCAGAAACACATCCTACACATGAGTTATCTAAACTTACTACAGATGTCCCAGTGTCCATTATAATCCATAGAAAAATATGGGCATTCTTCAAGCACAATTCACATCTTGAAGATATTACCTCAAAAAAAAAACAACCCAAACCAAACAAAAAAAACCCAAACAAAAAAAACCCACACAAAACAAACAAACAAACAAACAAAAACCCCCAAAAAACCAAACCAAAACAAAAAAACACTTCAGAAGGCAGTGATGAAGATGGAAGCAAAATCCCCCTGGGTTGGTAGGTTTGACCTTGAATGTTTTGCATGAAAGACAGTAAACTCACAAGTCTGACAATTTCAACATGAATATTCACTTATTCTTTATCTGAAAGGTGGCACATTCACTAACTGTTGGTAGTTGGAAAGCTTGTCATTAAGGGGGAAATTATCTTTAAATCCCTAAATCATAGAATCAGAGAATGGTTTGGGTTGGAATGGACCTTAAAGATTATCCAGTTCCAACCCCCTGCCATGGGCAGGGACACCCTCTACTAGTCCAGGTTTCCCAGAGACACATCCAGCCTAGCCTTGAACATTTCCAGGCATGGGCCAAAGCTCATCTCAGTATCATCAAGCCCAGTTTTTGTGACATTTATTTCTGGCACTTACTTGGATGAACAGACAGCCTTGTCCCTTTTCCAAAAGTCAGCTTTTCATAGGTGCCTCTGGAGATTCACTGTGACAAAGAGCTTTACCAAAACTGCTGGCAGCAGCTTTTGACTCAAAGGAGGTTTTTAACTTAGATGTTTGTTCACAGGTCCCTCAGGGTGTTTATTCTCAAGCTTTCTAGATCAAAACTCTGAGTGAGCAACCTGGTCTAGAGGAAGGTGTCCTGCCCATGGCAGGGGAGTTGGAATGAGGTGATCTTTAAGGTCCCATCCAACACAAACCATTGTATGATTAAAATGCTTGAAAAAATCCTGACAATTCCCTACATGAATCCCAGAGCTGTGGGATCCTCTCCCACCAGCCCAGCTCACGTCTATCACAGAGGAGATTGTAGTTCCATCCTTCTGTGATAACAGCAACTGTAGGAGTCAGAATAACTAACAGTGAACATGAAGATGTATAAGAAAAAGCAAGGCATAGTGGAAATTTTCCAACAGCATTTAGTCCATCCACCTCAGTGCTTATCTTGTCCCAGCTTACACCAGCCTGCAGCATCAGGCACCTCATGCCTGAACTCCTCATCCAGGTGTCCCCCATCCCCTGAACAGCACCAAAAGGATGATGAAGCCTTAAGGATTTACTCCTCTCTCAGATATGAATGGTGAGAGATAAAGCACTGAAGTATGTTCAAAGCAGAGTAAATTGTTCACTTGGACTTCACGGGACACTGAATTATTGCTGATGATTTACTGAGGACAAGAACTGATTTGCTTCTGACTGTCTAGTGTAGCTGTAAACCAAGAGAGTTCATGGAGCTGCTTTCCCCATTTGGATTTACTTGGAAGTAATTGAGCCTATAGAGTCTATTTCTCATATTTAGGAAAATATAACCTCTCTTTTAGGAAAAAAAACACAACAAACCAAAACAGGGAGGAAAAAGCTCAGAAGTTCTTATGGTGAGTGGGATTTAGAGTCAGATATATGCCCTTGACAAAAAGTCAGTTGGTATTTGCCCCAAGTGTTTTCAGTACTACAGAAATGTTTGTAAAAAAACAGAATTGGAATAAAAAAAAAAACATAAAAAAACCCACAAAAAAACCCCAAAACACACACACACACAAAAAACCCAAACAAACAAACAAACAAACAAAAAAAAAAAAAAAGGAGGAGGAGACTGAAACATCTCCTTGTTTTTTCGTCTCCTGCAGTAGTTCTAGGGTTTGGTGTTTTTTTGAAACTGCTGATATACAGAAAAGAAAGATTTTAAATCCCAATTTTCCTTTCTCAAATATAACTTCAAATTCTTCCACAGAGACAAACCACCCTACATGGTGTCTCTGTCTCTGAACAGGCAGGAGCTTCCAACCCCTTTCTCATGTAACACTGGACTGGCAACAACAATCAGTTTGTCCAGTCAGAAAACAGGTCTTAATCTGCAGAATGTCATCAAACTGAAAAGACATGATTTAGTAGCAAGGATCTCAGCTGCTCCTGGCCTTCAAAAGTTAAATGAACTTGAATTAAAATGAAATTTAATTAATTAAAATAAAAATATATTTAAAGTTTAATTAAAAATTAAATATCATTAAAATAAATTAATTAAATAACATTGAATTAAAATTAAATTTGCCATCTGTATGTATCAAGTTCATTTAAATGTGCACGGAATAATGTAATCCAATTGGCTCGTATCCCTCCATTTGCAGTGGTTTTTCCCAATTTTTCTTACCTGACTGCACTTTCTTTTCTGATGGGCACATCTGGGGAGCTGCTTCATTTCTATATTAGGCAATAGAAAGCAACCCCTTTAAGCAGGATTTTACTGATTCTCTGCCTTCTACGTCCCCACGCTGGCTGCTATAGTTGGCAGGGAAGGGATTTTTTCTTCAAAAAACCATTCCCCCCCCATTTTGGAATTGTAAATAGGAGCAAGGCTCTTGGAAATACCATCCTCATGTTCCTGCAGCTAAGCAGGAGCAGCTCACCTGAAACCACTGCCAGCTGAAATCCAGACACAAACCTGAGCGTCTCAATGAACGTGCCCACAGCAGCTCAGCCCTTTACAAAAACACCACCTCCAGCCCCTCCTGACATTTAACATCTTTCCATGGCACATTAGGATTTTTAACTATTCCTTATCACATAAAAGTATCAGTAATGTTTATTTTAAAGCAACCTGGTAACTATACACAGGAATTAAATACTCAAAGCCATGAAAAATCCATTAAAAAGATCATCACCTCTAAAACCAGACAATAAAAACATTTCTCTGTATGGTAACACTGATTTGAAGAAATCAAATAATTTCACTTGATTTGATTAAATCAATAATTCTGTAATGGTTTCTACAGTAAGTGAATATGTGCAGATTTCTGTTAGAGCAAAAAAACCATTTATTCGAATTTTTACTTTTCCCAGGAATGCAATCTTTCTTTCTATGTCCCACTCCATAGAGAAGGAAAACATTTTGAATGGATTTTCAAGATCAGATGGAAAAAAAAATCTGGGCATCCCTTCTGAAACAGTTCAGTCCATCACTCCCACTCCAGCCAATTCTCAAGCACATTTACTTGAAGTCAATGAAAAACATTAGAACCAACAACTAACAATGTTTTCCTCTTGGTGGCAAGTGCAGCAGGGTTTGTGTCTTTACTCAGAGTGACAGTGGCTAAACTGAGGAGTGTTTGTGGTTCCTGCACAGCAGTGACTCCCAGCACCACAGTGTGCCAGCACCTCACAAGACAATCCCTTCTTCCCATGTCCAGGACAGCTTTTCTCTGTAGGTCACCATAGCACAACTGGCATTTGGAATTGTTCTTTGAGTGCCATTTCCAAAATTACTGTACAGCAAAGCAAGGAAGGAGGAAAGGCAGGAGGGAAGGAAGGACAGGAAGGGAGAGAGGGAGGAAGGGAGGAATTCTATTGTTCAAATTATAAGTAAAATGATAGGAAACCTTTGTGCCTACCCATGCAGAAATGATTTCCATACAAACTCATTAGCTTTCCAAGCTTCTCTGTGTGTGCAATTCCTACTAAAAGATTTTCTGCTAAAAGCTGGCTGAGATGAGGGAGGAAAAACTGCCTGGTTCATTACAGGCTGGAAAGCAGCAGATCACATCACTAAACAGTTTTAAACACCTCACCCAGAATTCCAAATACACAAACTTGTTAAACAATGGAAACTCTCACACTGATGCTATTGTATAATTGGACGTATAATTGGAACATTTTATATATTTATATAAAATAGAAAATTTTATATTCATTTAAAACAAAAACAGATCAATTCTGTCTCTTTAAGTCATTTCATCTTCCTCCAAGTCCCTGCAGCATTTTGGTACAGAAGAATTTTTAAGGAATTTAATTTCTCTCTTCTATTTCACAGAGTAGACACCATAGGATAAGTTATTTTACACCCACCTTCCCCTTGATTGCCTGTACCATGGACCCCATCACACCTGTTCAAAGCACTCCCCCAGGACTGTGATGCCTCAAGGAGAGAAGGACTCCATTGTATAGCACCCTGAATTCCCAGCTGGATTAGATTCCAGAAGCATTATATTCATAGGTTTGTGCCATGCAGACAGACTTACCTGTGTGCAGGAAGAGCCAGGTCCATGGGCAGAACTCGATGTGAGAAACCCCAGTGAGAACCCCCCTCCTCAGACACCTCCCAGCTCAAAGGACTGGAGCCTCCCCAGGATGCAGCTCCTGAGGGCACCTCAGCTTCAGCCTTCCTGCATGGAACAGCTTCCCACAATTCCCTGATCCCAGGGCACCAGGCACCCTGGCACTTGCATTCTCTCATCTCCTTATCAGCCTCTTCAGTGCCTGAAGCCCGAAAGCTTGTGCTGTGTTCCTTGCTGGTTCAGACTTCCTCCTTGGTTAGCAAGACATTCCCACTCTGGGAGACCTGACTGGGACATAACAGCATTTTGGGACACAGACATATCCCTTAATCCCAGCAAGGCATCCTTCCTCCAGCCGAGGACATTCTGACCACCAAGTTTCTTGAATAACATACACTTCAAAGCTCCTTTAGAAATACTAATGACTTGTGAAAGCAGTGCTGCAAGGGCTCCCTACATTCCACTCCATTTCTTCTGGCACAAATCACTCACAGCTCTGCACCTGCTTTAGTTTGTATCTTCAAATAAAGCTTCTCTGAATCTCACTGCAGTTATTCATCTTCTTTCAGCTCCCTGGGCCTGCATTTTCTAAAGCCTCTGTGTCACATAGCAAGAGTTTCCAACTGCACCTGCTGGCAAGGCAAGAGTGCACATGAAGAGCAAAGCAGTTTAATCTGTGGCATGTGCAGACACAACATTTATTGGGAGGTTTGGGGTGTTTTTTTTTGGTTGGCTGATTAGTTGGCTTTTTTTGATTTTGGCTTTGGTTTTTTTCTTCTCTTTGCCCTATTTACTGGATTTTATCAAACCAAAAATATTATGAGAACAATAAACACTTTGACCAGCAGGTAGCAGGAGAGATCAGACAAAGAAATTCGGTTTCCATCAATAGATGTAATTTTATTAGGAACTTTTTGGTATTTTGGGAAAACAGAACAGGCAGGTCATATTATAACGAGCAAATGCAGAAATATTAATATCACATTGTATTTTTGGTGCTGTATAAGACAGCAGAAGAATTCAGCTGTACAAAAAGGTATTTAGTATTTACCATTCATATGGAGTTGTATATTGTTTAAATTAAAAACAAGAAAACAATAAGTTTGTCATCTTATAAAAATATCTCTAAAGGGAAAGTGCAATAAAGTCTGGCTTGCCATCTCAACTATAAAATTTAAATTTAAAAGAATATTCTGATGAAATTTGATTTTAAAAAAAAAAAGGGTGGGATATTTTTCACCTCATTCCACATACTTTAATTGCTTTTACCAGATTAAAACTCACAGAATTTTTGAGGTTTGCTTTGAGTGTCCTTTCAAATATAGGTACACTCCTCTTTCCACAGGCAGGCCCTGCTCAGGGGATCCAGCACAGGCAGTGATGGTCACAGACAGCTCTGACACCCAGCCAGGTTCCCAGCAGGAAGAAATGAGCAGCACGAGCCACGTCACAGCCAGAGCCATTTTACCAGCACCTGGCAGCAAACTTCCCTGCTTTCCTCTGGAAGAGAGAACTAAATAAACCCCAGATCAGGGTGCTGTGCTGGGCACAGAAGCAGCTAAAGAGTTAAGGGGGAGGAATTCTGGCCCTACAAGACTGTGGGGCATCACATGAAAAAAATCCCAAGGTTTTCTGCAAGGGTCAGACTGAGACTTTGACGTGTGTGTGCTCAGGGGCTGAGCTGGAAAGGGGGAATCACAATACAAAGATGTTGATCCAGTTGTGCCAATACACCAAGGAATGAGACTGGGAGTCCTGCCTGATGCTGCCAGAGCCTTTCTGGCTATGAAGCTTCACCATCCTTTGTGTCTGGGCACTGAAACCTTTCAGATACTGAATATTGCTTGGGGCATTCCCATACATTTCTGCAGAAGCAAGAAATGTGTAGACTGGAAGAAAAAACACACCTATCCCCATACATGAATAAAAAGATGAGGGGAAATGCAAAATATTCTCCCTGCTATTCAGATTTCCTTGTTCTTTGTGATGTTTTTCCATTTAACTTCTCAGAAAGATGTTTATTCTTTCAGGTGCTTTTAATGTTCTCTGCCACAGGAGAGAGCTCTCACCATTTTGACTTGCTCAACAGGACGTATTTTAGATACCACACTCTATGGGTGAGGCCCACCAAAGGGGACTAAGATTAAACTTGATGTGCCAGAGGTAAAAATTTGCCTGAAGTACTTAAAAAGGTTTTATTTAAGTTAACATTGTGGGTGGCATGTGCCTTTTTAAAATGAGAAGCCACAAAACATGCTGTGCTAGGACCTACTTGCAGCAAAAGGGCTGAGAAAGTGTTTGGAGGTGTTTTGAGAGTCAAGTCTAAAAGTTCGTGGTGGCTGCAGCAGTTTCAGCCTCTGTAAAACCAAAAGAGGCTGAAAAATGAAAGGCAACACCTTGGTTTTCCCAGGCTGGAATTTGCCTTCCGACAGTGATGAGTGAAGCCTTTGTGTCTGATGGATTGCAGGTGCCTCCAGTCCACAGAAATGCAGATGTTGCACCTTCTGAGTCCTACTGGGCTCCATGACCTCTCTGCATTCCCACCCTGCCCACAGCAGCCCTGAAGGATAAGGGTTTGTGAGACATTCCCAGCTGGAGGAGGAGCTGTCGAAGTGACAGGCAGGAGAATGGTGAAAGTGGAACCTTTGCATACAAGGAGCTGTAAGCCTTTGCCAGAGAATGGCCTGAGGCTCCATGGCCCTCAGAAAAGAACTGTAGACTTGAACTGAGTTAAGGCACCATTTGCAATGGGGATTTAGTGCCTCACACAGTTCAAAAGGGTCTGAAGCCTCCCTGATCCAGGATGTGAGCTGAGGACTACAGAGGGGTAAAATGATGGCTGAGCACAACGTGGACCTCACTAAGTTAAAGTAAGAAAACAATGAAAAAAAACAAAAACAAAAACCAAACCCCAAAACAGATTAAAGCAGAACTACCATGACAAAATACCAAGCAAACCCACAAATCTCAGATTTCCTCATGGTGACAGAGTTGAACAACACTTAAAGTACTATTGGTAAAGAACTGTTAACCAGTCCATCTTTTCTAAAACCCAATATTCTCTTTCAGTAGCATCCAGGTGAAGAGATTTTCAGGAGTGAGCAAAGTAGTTTAGATGTTCAGTTGAACTCTAGACATCATCATCATCATCACATTAATGAACTCTTCCACAGAAATGCAAGTTAGTTTTCCAAAGAGCTGGACTGTAGAAGTTATTCTAAAGTTAACAGAAGTCCAGCAGAGAAATAACCATGGTGATGCCTAGACAAACTTGAGAGACTCTGAAATAAAATGAAAAATACAATACAAGCTCATACAACCATTTGAAACATGCAACCAAATTACTTAGATTTACAGAAAGCTGTCATATAATATAAGTTGATTAAATATTGTAAATATTGGCACTTTGTGTAAATAAAAGTGCTGATGGTGAAATTGGTTCCTTATGCTCTTTTTCCAAACTGGGATTGTATTGCAGCTGATGTAGTAAGATGTAGAAATACTGAGAAAAAATAAAGCAATTAATGTTTGTGATAGTAAAAAATGCCATACTTTCTTCCATATACTTAGTGTGTTAAATGATCTCACCCTTAAATCATCTGACTCACTCGGAATCCTTTGAAAAAAACTGAATTATTGAACATGTTGGACCAAGTATTCTCCAAAGTTTTGGCACTGAATCTGATGCTGAACTCCCTGAGGATGCAAGTGATCCTGAACTTAAAACTATCAAAAACTTTAACTGCCACTTTACATCAGAACTCGAGGGCTTTTTAAGGTCTCTCTTTTGCACATCTTAGAGTTGAATGTCTCAGATCACCAGGGGACACAGAAGGAGTAATAACTCTTCTGCAGGTGAGCCCTCTCCCAGAATGCCAAGGCAGGCACAGACACTGTCCATGCTCCGGGTCGCTCTGGGGATCTGCAGCCCCGGCAGCACCAGCAGAAAGGCCACAGTGCCCCAGGGATGCTGTGACTGCTCTGTGATATCTCCTGTCTGCATCTGCCTTGGACTCCTGGGAACTTCCTGTGCTGCAGTTTCATCTGTTTTCCAAAAGTGCCTGGCTCCTGGTATGGGGAAGTAGGAGGTGGCAGGAGAAGGGCAGGCAACCAGCCTGCTCTGGATAAGAATCCCAAACACGTGAACATCTGACTTTTTCCTTCCTATTTGCTGAAGGGAAAAAAGCTGCAACCTGTCCTGCAGGAGGGAGACAAAAGGTTTCATAAAGCAAAGTCGGAGAGAGGGGAAGCAAAAATCCCTTGCTGACACATTGCAGAGAAGGAGAGAAGGATCTTTGAGGAGCCGTTCTGAGCAACCCGTGCAGAATTTCACTAGTAAAGGACCTGCCTTGTTATGTCTTATTTCTTGGGTAACAATTTTTGATAATATCGTAATGGGATCCTTCTCAAGTACTTTTCAATTTATCTAGGACCCATGGACTTTGTCTTATTCACTGAAATAAATGTCTGTAATTTCAGTTATAGCTTTGGGGGTTACAGGCCTGCTGCTGGCTGGTATGGACCAGAAGAACATCTTTTGTGACTCGAGTTTCTTAGGGCTGCATTAAAAGGAGAAAGGGCGTGAATCAGAAACTTCAAACAAACAAGGCCCCACAAGACAACAGGAGTTGCACAGAAGAGGTGAGGAGATGCTCACAATGAACAGCTTCCAGGCATGTGGGCCTCTAGTCTGACACACATGTGATCTTTACCTACAAAGATGAAAATTTCCTCATCCACAAGGCACATTTGTTGTGTGACTCAGCATGACCCAGACCTGGTTAACAGATCCTTAGGGCCAGGGATGAGAATGGACAGGGATGCACCATTGGGAAGGGCCAGGAGCATTGAGAAAATGCAAGTCCACGGACTCTGTAGCTTGGATATGAGCACTTGCATACAGAGCCATATGTTCACATCAGCTGTTTCCAGGCTCTAACACTGGGTGGAGAGAGAGCTTTGACTCGGGGGATGGATCTCAGAAGATTTTTCTTATTCTGAACTGGGGAGGCCCTGGCACAGGTTGCCCAGAGAAGCTGTGGCTGCCCCATCCCTGCAAGTGTCCAAGGCCAGGTTGGATGGGGCTTGGAGCAACCTGGGCTAGTGGAAGGTGTCCCTGCCCATGGCAGGGGGTGGATCAAGATGAGCTTTAATGTGAGGTCCAAACTAAATGATTCCAGTTTTGGGGGAGCAAATTAGAATGCTTTATTGAACACATGATTCGCAACATATCAATCCAGTGGAGGGTATGTTAATGAGGAGGATGGTTTATGTTAATTAGGGGATGGATTATGATAACTAAAGAGTTACACGATTTTCTACTGCAATTACACAAGGTGGTTAATATTTCCCTGAAACGAGGGCCACATGGGGGGAAGTAAAACAAAAGGGTTTCTACAGGTTTGAGAAGATCACCAAAAATTCTTTCCATATCTTGCTGAAGGAGACAGTAGGATTAATCATAACTAAATACTAACAAATCCTGTGATGGAGTGTCCAGTCTTCACAGCAGGGAATTCTTCTTGTCTCCTGCTGCCCATGGCCCTCTGCTTAATACTATCAGTCCCCTTTCTGCTGACAGCCAAGTTTCAGTCCCAACACTTTAAGGTCCCTTCCAACCCAAACAATTATAGGAAAACAACAACAGTCCAGAGAGGAATTTTTTGGCCCCTAGGCCAGACTTGAGTGTGAAGAATACTCCTTTAGAAAAAAATGGTGTAATCAGAGAGACAGGAGGGAAAGGTCAAAGCACAGTCATCACTAGTGATTTTAGAATAATTTTCTGTGCCATAAAAATGCTCACTTATATCTTTGAATAACTACTAGCCCTAATAATTCTACTCTTAAACTAGACTTTCTTCTTTGAAATTTCTAGGCAAACATTCTTTGTATGAGGAAGAGATCACAGAAATACAGCATGATTGAGGTTGGAAGGGATCTCTGAGGGTCATCTGGTCTCCCCTGCTCAGGCAGGACTGTCTGGAGCTGTTTGTTGAGGACCATGTCC
>JAWWLV010000087.1:3243529-3254195 GCA_035041135.1 Platyrinchus mystaceus
GGGCAGTGGGCACAGCCCCAAGGCTGCCAGAGCTCCAGGAGGGTTTGGACAACGCTCTGAGGGACAGGGGGGGATTGCTGGGGTGTCTGTGCAGGGCCAGGGGTTGGACTGGATGATCCTCAGAGGTCCCTTCCAGCTCAGGATAGTTCATGATTCCACACTAAGCCATTTCTCTTTGGAAGTTGTCTCTTACAGCAGCTGCTTCTGCCAGATGTCATCAGGCAACAAAGCCTTGTCAGTGTAAGAAAAGCTGGGAAAGGGGAAAAGGAACATGAGCAGATGTTTCCTCACCTGTGAGGAAGAAGAAATATCCCCCTGAAAACACAGGAACATGATGGCCCCAAAGCACAGACCTTGGGCAGAGACCCCCAGCATTCCCTGCTTGCACAGGCTGCCAGGGGAAACAGGGCACAACTCCCTGCAGGAGCCCCACGTGATCCCATGGGAGCACAACCCCTTCCTACCCCCCAGACTAACCAGTGACAACATTCCCCTGCCATGAATGAACACCCCACCAAGTTTTCTTCGAGTTTTTCTAGTAACTGGCTCTGTATAAAAACTAATCTCTATTCAGTGAACAAGTGACCTGATCCAAGAAGCCAAATCTCATCTTGGAAAGAACGTGGCTCCAAACTCTGCTTTAATGCCTCCAGGTGACATCTGTGGTGCAGGGATTGCTCACCAGAGCAGGGAGCAGAAAAGGAGCTCCAGCCCTGCTTTATCCCCCGTGCTGGTCCTGTCCAGGGCTTTGGGAGCACCAGGAACCTGGAATTCTGTGACCAGGACAGCAAAGTGCCCATGTGTGAGCTGCAGTGCAGGCCAGGCTGTCACTGCCTGTCACACCAGGGACATTTGATTCCTGGCCAAAACAGGAATTCCTGTCACTGAAAATGCCTAAATCCTTTGGCAGATACACCCCAAGACAGACAACAGCAGTTATCCCCATCAGAAGATGAACACAACACACAAAAGTATTTCCCCACATTTTTAAGAAATTCAGTTTCTCCCCATGCACATTAAAAAGGTTTCTGTGTCTTTGAGGTGTTCACTAAAAATATATCACTCTGAAGAGTCTTTAAGATAAAAGGCAAATATTTGCTCTTCAGAGACTTGCAGAAATACAGCTGAAGTCAGCAGTTAGGGGAAGGAGGGATGTTGAGGTGCATTATCTTTATTCCTGAGGTACATTATCATCATCACTGAGGAGCATTACCTTTATCACTAATCTCACACACAAGAGCTTTACAGCAGCTCTGAGTGACGTTCATCCGAACCAACACCTGCCAGGCAGTCACTGCCCCTTCTGAACTGAGCCAAAGCCAACAACCCACCAAAGGAAAGCGAACACGAGGGGATAAAAGGGAACATTCAGCACTCCAGACACTGCCCTGCAGGGGAAGGCCAGCCAGCCCCAGAAAGACCTTGAAGATACTACCAAAAGGATGCTAAAATGTAAAGATTTTGGGTTGTTAAAATGAAGTTTGGACCTTTCCAGCCCCCTCGGCTCGAATCCAACGTGTGGTCTGATTTCATAAACACAGAGAAATGTGGGGTCTTTGGTGAAAAACGATGCCCCACCTTTAGGGTGACTCTCTGGTCCCTCAGGCCCTGCAGGATGTTGGTGCCACTGCCAATAAGCTCATCCATGCCCCGGTGGGCACTCTGCAGGGACTCGTTATACTGTAAGGTTTCGTCGATCGGGATGGTGGTGGCAGAGTCCTGTGGGGAAAGGAGGGACTCGGTTACCTGTGACCCCCCAGCACACACCCTGCTCACCCCCGGCCTGGGGCACTGCAGCTCCACCAGCAACAGGGGACAGCGCTGAGCCAGAGCAGCTTAGAGAGCACAGGCAGGAGGCCAAGGCTGATCAGCTGAACTGCAACTCCACCTCGAGGACAGAGGGATGAAAAGCAGAGAGTTTTTACAGTCTCAGTGTGTGATAAAGAGGTCCAAGCAGAGAGTTTTCATAAGCTCGTTCTGTGAATTTTTACCATCTCAGTTTAGGATTTATGGAGGAAAAGGGCATTGCAAGAGAGGACATCAAAGCTGCAGGAGGTGTTTAACAAGGAGCCATTTGATCACTGCAAGTGAAAGACTTGTGGAAGATTTCCCATCACGTCCCTGAGGCCTGTAAAACACCACATTTGGAGATGATATTCCAAGTATTTCTAACATGGTGCAAAGTTCTGGCTGTGAGGGCAGACAGGCATGGGCCTGGTTCCCTGAGCTCTGGCTCTCTCATCACCCCAGGCCTCAGAGAAAAGAAATTATTACAAATTTACACTTTCTACATTTTTTTCCAGAAAGGATGCATTTGCTCAATGAGGAACTAGGACTCTTGAAATGGAAATGATGGGATAAAACTCTAATCTGGACTGCACAAGAGGGCAGAGGATGTGATCCCTTGTGTCTGTCAAAGGCCCCCAGTGCAATCTGCTCTCTCTCCCAGAGCAAGGAAAGGGCTCGTTGCTCCCACGAGGGTTTAGAGCAGGACTGGTGACACTGGAAGAGTGGGAACACTGATCCCTCCTCCCAGGGACTCAAGAGCAGAGGCCAAATGAGGTGGCACCACCAGAGACCTGATTTGCTGCTTGGGGGTTTCTCCAGAATGCTACAGGGGAGGCTTTAAAGGTAAAGACCATTTTAAACTCTGAATTAAGCCAGATGTTCAGAATAGCTTCCAAAAACCCTTCTGGATGTGACAGTTATTTACTGAGGATGCCCCAACACTCAGTTGACATCTCCATTTAACAGAATAGGGGAGTTATGAATACGAACTAGACAAAATAAGCCAACAACTGACAAATAAATCCTCATTTTCCTATTAAAATGTCACTCTAAAGTCACGTTTTTGTAGCAAGGTAAAAGGAAACACAAAATAATCATGTGTTTTCTTTCATTTGAGACACATTTCAACATCTAAAGGAGGAAAAAACCCCAATTTGCTCTATATTTTTCATCTGTAAGCCAGCTGTTGCTCTTTAAAACTGTTCTTCTAACAATGAATTCTCCTGTAGGACAACTTGTCCCTATTTGCAGAGGAACACCAAAGTGTTTAAAAATAAATCAGCTTTCAAATCTCAGTGTTCCTTTCTCATCTTGTTTATGATTTTGAAGCAGCCGACAAAACACCAGACATTATCTTTCTGGCAGGCTGTGAGAAGTGCATGGAACTGCCCAAATCTCGAGCAAATAGGACCCCCCACATTCATTCCTCCAGACTGACAACACTGACAACACACATAATGAATGTTTTGGTAGGTGTCTTTAACAAAAAACGGGAGCAAAAAGGGAAGAAAAAAACTTTAAAAATAATAATGAATTAACAAAACAAAACAACCCCCTCCCAAAAAAAAAAAAAAAACAAACAAAACCAAGACCAACTTTTCAGTTGCAGAAAAGTGAAATCAGAAAGTGAACCTACATTACTCAGAGCAGAATTGCTCCAGGAATTTGCACTGTGGGGACTTCCCAGTGGAGGAACTAAGAATTAGCATGAACAGGTGGAACATATTCATGTTACCACAAACTTTTGACTCCTTTCTAGGCAAAGAGCAAGGCCTTTGTCCCAGCTGTGTGATTTGTATTTGGATAAGTAGCAGCTTGCTGACATCTACTGTCAGCAGGGTGTATAAAGTCAGGCTTTTCACAGCTCTCAGCATTTGACACAAACCCAAGTAAAATGTACCCTTTGGGACCTACCTCACTCACCCTTTTGCAACTGGCCTACAAAGCCAGGTGGGACTGCACTGGATAAAAGAGGAGCAGCAGGTTCTGGAGCCTCTTCCTGCTGCCTCCCAACAGCCACGCAAGAGCTGTACTTTATCCACACACGGTTACTCTTCTCTGCCTTCACTCACTGACAGCATTTAACAGCCCTGCCTGAAGCTGCTCTGCCAGAGTGCAGCTCCTGGAGCCCAGGGAGGTAAAGCCCACCTACTGAGGAAAAACACATATTTACATTGGTGGTGAAGGTCCTGGCCAGCAGCTCCTCCCGCTGCCGCTCCTGCTGCTCCCGCAGGTAGCGCCGGTGCTGGAAGTTCCTCAGGGCCGTCTGCAGGTGCTGCACGTCGTACTTGAGCTGGTCAACCCTCCTGGAAAGGACCAAGAGCAGGGTGAGAGCACAGCTCTGTGCTGCTGCTTTGCACAGGGACAGTGCAGCACGACCAGTTAGCACGGAATGGTGGGCTCTGCTTCTCCACAGGACACAGCACGTTCAGTGCCAGCCCAAAATTCCACGCTCGCGTCTTCCCTGCCGCGTTTTTCTACTGAACAGGTGATGATTCAACAAGTGATTATTTATTGTAATCAATTATTTAGCCTCCAGGCTAAGAACAGAATGTAAAGCAGAATTCCTGAGCTGTCTCAAGGCATTTCTGACATTGAACAGCTTGCTTTGAGCAATAAAGTGCAATAAATGCATAGGAGAGCTAACTGGCAGTCTCAGTCACCCTGTTCCATGACTAGTGTCTTCAGGAGTTATACAGATCTATTTCTCTTTTAACACAGATTTGGAAAGATGGCAGGTTTTGTATTTTATGATCCCCATTCACATAAAAGATGAAGCTTTCAAGTTCCATTAATTAGCACCAAGTGCTTAAGTTTGAATATTTATTAAAAGGAGCTTGAAAGTCAGTGGGCAACACAGGACACATCTCGGACATCTCCACTGGGCTGAAACAAATCCTGTCCAGAACTCCTGATTAAATGTTTGATAATGTTTAATGTTTGATTACCATACTAGATAACTGACTACCTTGATTATCAGACTATCCTGGTCTGATGGAAGGTGCCCCTGTCCATGGCAGGGAGTTGGAATGAGATGATCTTTAAGGTCCCTTCCAACCCAAACGAGTATGAGATTCTATAAAGAAATTCATGACTACTTCACATACTGAACTCTGCAACACATGAAATCCCTCCTGTCTAAAAGGGCATTTTGGAACATTAATAATTGAGTCACAGAATTCACAAAGAACAGCAATTCCTGATGTCTGTGGTCCAACCTCCTGCTCAAACCAGTGCTCACTTTAGAAATCTCATTTTAGTCACCCAGAGCCAAGAAAATGATCCAGACAAAATGACACCAACTGAAGGAATGTTACTCCCTACCTCCACAAATGCATTAAAACCAAATTTCATATAAAGTGGAATTTTATTTAAGCCTCCAAGTGCACAATCTGCTCATCTGAGAACAGAGCCACGACTGCAGCTCCACCACCAGTCTGGACCTGAGGATCTCTGAGGTCTTTTCCAACCTTAATCATTCTGTGGTTAAATGCAGGAGAGGGATTTTGCCTCGGTGCCTCAACTCTGCTACTGCAGAGCACAGAGGTAAAGTCATGCAGGGTATAAAGGTTTCATACAAATCAAAAGGCAAAGGGCTTCAATAAATTTAATTAAAATAATTACAAAGACTCCCCTGCCCAATCAGAGCAAGGCAGGTGAACTCACAGCTTGGCATTCTGCCTCTTGTTGGGAGGTTCTTTGCTGGACAGGATTTCCAGGCGTTCCAAGTTGCTGAATATGTTGTCTATTCTTGCTTGGATCTCGTTTTCCACTACTGGAAGGAAATAAAAACACCATTTGATGTGAATTAAAGAACTGCAATCTGATGAAGGGAAAAGCTCAAAAGCATTCAAAGCTGTATGTAAAACCTGAGAGATGCAAATCCTTACTGGATGAAAATCAGATAACAGAACTATAAATATCATGAAATGCCTCTTCTTTAGCTCAGTAATTTGACACTCTCACCTTTCCCCCCTCCTCTGAGAGGAGAGCTAGGAAAATCCTTGCTTTTTCCAGACACCTGAGCCTCCTTTTCCCTGTCAGCTCCATGAATCAGGATTTCAGGCTTCCACACTCCCCCTGCAGCCCCTTCCTGCCCCCTCAGCAGGATTGACTCTCCCAAGCCAGGATGATCCTCACAAGGCTGGGGATTTAAACCTCTGGAAGCTGTTCCAACATGCCTAGGGCAGGACAGACTGACAGGGCAGGGCAGGATTCAGAGTGGGCAGGGCTGGCAGACAAACAGCTCACAGGGCCAGGGCAGGGCTCAGGAAAACAGGGTCACAAATAGTTGCCTCTGCAATCATCTGTACCACAACTGCTCCTGATAATCGGTGTGGGAGGAGCAGTGGGGCCACAGTGCACAGCAAACTCCTGTACCTGGACTTCAGTGGGGTGGGGAACTGGTACAACTGGGAAGAGGCAGATAACTGCCCAGCAACACTGGGCACAAGGCACAGCCCCCTCCTCAGCTGACACCCCATTTTCCATGCCCAGCCCAGAGAAGTGCACAGAGCCCTGAGGACACTCCTGACCCTCACCCTGCCCTGGCCAGACCCCAAACAAATCCTCACCAAACCCTACAGACCCCAGCTGTCCTTCTTTTGCATTTAGACTAAGGAGGAACACAGAGAATCATCATTAACCACCTGCTCATGGAATGTCAACACCTGCCAGAAAATGCCATTGAGCAGAACCCAGAAAAGCAAAGGGCACACAGGACCCTTTTCTTTGCCCCTGGACATCCCACAATGCAGGAGTAACAGAGGAGTAACATCTATAGACACAAATCAAATTGTCCTGATTCATCTCTCCATCATTTACTGCAGCTAAACTCAATGGAAGAGCACCCAGGAGAGCAGGCAGACAGTCACAGCAGCTTTTCTGAGACCAAACAACACTATTACAAGGGTTTTTGAGCAAGGAGGGACTATTTGCTCAAAGTTGGAAAAGGCAAACTGCAACTTTGATTTCCTGGCCCCTATTCCTGCTCTTCAGCCACAGATAATCCCTTTTCCCATAAATTCTGAAACACACACTAATATCTACAGCACTATCTGTATCTTTATATATGTATAAATAATCAGTATGTTCATTTATTGACCATGTAAGATGTACCTAATCCTCTCTCTTGAAATGGTCACAAGCAGCAGAAGCAAGATGGGAAATCACGTTCATTTTCAAAATCCCAGGGAACAGCAGTCTGGGAATTCTGGCAGTGTAGGCAGAGTAGTGCAACCACCACAAAAACCAGGATCAGGATTTTAAGTTGTTATTTTCGGTTAGGAAAGTAATCACAGCCCTTCCTAGTGCAAAGTCATACTTCACAAGAACATTTAGAGCCAGAGAAGTCAGTGGACATGTAATAAATGCAGCCACTCAATGCAGTGTCCTTTCACTCAGGAGCTCCTGGTGAAGCCCATGCTTAGTGACTCAAGCAGGAATTAAGGCTTCAAACACAGGTCCAAAATACATGGGCCAATTCTGCACTGGGGTAAAAAGTCCTGCCACACACTGGCATTTTATTATCAGAGTCATTTATGAGCACAGGGTTATAGTCCAAATTCACTGAGGCACTTTCAGCCCTAATGGTTCTGCACATTTCCCACAAGCAGGTGGAATTACAGCTTCGGACTCTGATGCAGCAGGAATTGTCAGAATCCTCCTGCTTGACTTCCTGCTCACCAAATCCCAGCCTCTTCCCCAGGAGCTGCACTGAGCATCTTTAGGGGAAGGCCGCAGTTGGTGGATGCTGAGGGGATACCAACAGCAGGGCAGGCACAGCCACATCCCTCACTTTTTGGGTTCTACCAAAGCAGCCCAGTAATGCTGTGGATGTGCAGCTCTGTCCACATCAAGGTGTTTATTGACTGCACCTCCACGAGGGCAGTGATGGCAGCTTTTAGCCTGGTTATGGTGCACGGCCTCCAAACATACCCTGACCTCGAGTTCCAAAATCCAACAGCACCAGAACTCTGGAACTCCCACATCAGGACACTCCAGAAGCACCCACAGTGAGCACTGTTTGTCACTTAAAGGATTACAACAGGAAGATGATTTGAAGAAAATTCTTGTTCTTTTTCTGCTCTGTGCTTCTTACAAAACACCACCTTACTGGAGTGAAGCACTCAAACGATGGTAATGCATTCCAGTCTGCTGCTGTGTCTCTCCAGCTGATCACAACGACTCCAGAGCCAAGTCTGTCCCAATAACAACTGCAAATACCACGATAAAGTCCCCCCCCCAGGGCCTGAGGGGGACTCCCCTCTCCAGGAATTACTTACAGTGCACTGACTCCTTGTCTGAGGTCTCCAGGCGCCCCATGTACGACTGCACCTCATGGACCTGCCTGTCAGAGACCAACAGTAAATGCAGAGGACTCAGTGACAGCTCCAAAATCATTTTTCAGTACCTCAGTTTTCAGCTTCCTTTATTGCAAAGTACTTTTCAGAACAGAGCAGGAACCAGCAACAGTGTTCAGTGCAGACAGCCCATCACTGCCCACCACCACAGTTCCACCTCACAAGCACTGCAGAGTAACTTCATTTAAGCAAAGAAATCAAAGTGAAGATTAGGAAAAGCACAAAACAGCTTTTCTACAAGGAACAGCTGCTCTGCCTGGAGGTGACAGGGGGGAGATACCTGAGAGCAGAATGGCACAGAAGGTGAATAAGGAGTGGCTTTCACTGTCCTACAACATATAAATTCAGAGGCATCAAGTGAAATTAAAAGCTTAAAGTTATAAGGAGCTACTGTTTCCCACAGATCTGCATTTGGGCAATGCTGAAATACCCCTGGCCAGGTCACTCGGTGTGACCAGTCTCACAGCTGGATTCAACTTCAATAAAGGTACTTCATTGAGGGTTTTGATTAAACTTGATATTTATAAAACTCTCATGGCCTTTTTTAGAAGCAAATTTTAGGAGGCCAGAATTTTGGTCATGGTAGTGACTCTTTCATCTGACAACCAAAGCACAAATGTTTCTGAAGCCAGACTTTGGAAACCAACTTGCAGAGCTCTAAAATATTTGTTCTTCAGTCATTATATGAGATTTTTAAATAACCCTCAGAGCTGCCTTCCAAACCCTGACTCTGTGCTGCTGAAGAGGGGATGTCCCAAGTATGGCAATGCTTGGAATTAATTACAGAACCAATTCCATACCCACTACCCTGCAATCCCATGCTTGTTCTATAGTTTTGTTTTCAATCAGTTCAATTATCACCCCACCTCCCTTAAAAGAGCTCCACAAAGCAGCAAATTACTACAGAAATTTGGAATACTGGATTAAACGTGTTCTCCGTCCTCGTTCACACAGGATCACAGAATGTCCTGAGCTGGAAGGGACCTGTGAGTGACTCCACATGGAGTAACAACAAAGCTGCAAGACTTTTTTGCCCCGTTTTGCAATTTTCACACCACTCCTCCCTCCTCAGATGGGCATTACCCATGAAACGTGGGATTTACCCTCGAGGAGCTCCCAGAGGTGGTTTAAAATGCAGCAGCAGAACACCTCAAACCCTGCTGCCCCCAGATCCAACACAAACGAGCATCCCTTAAACGAACGCACATTAATCAACAGGGAATAATTAATAATTAATTAACGGGTCCCCCGTGGCCCGGGCTGAGCCCTTCGGGGCTGACGTGGCAGCAGCTCCGGGGACCTCCGAAACGCCCGATCCCGCGGTGTGGGTTTGAGTGCTGTACAGAACACCAGCCCTTCCCGACCTCCCACACCCCCACAGCCCTCACACACCTGGGGCTGTGCTGGTCCAGCCCTCAGACCGCCAGAGCCCCCCTTCCCCTCCCGCACCCGCGGGTTTGCTGGCACAGCCCTTCCTTCTCACCCCCAGAGCCCTCTCACACCTCTTGTTGCGCCGGCCCAGCCCCTCCCAGCCCCTGTTCCCCCTCACTCACTCCTTGGTTTGCTGGGGCAGCCTCTCATCCCTCACACACTTGTTCCTGTGCCGGTACAGCCCCTCCCAGCCCTGTTTCCCTCACACACTTGTTGGTGTGCCGGTACAGCCCCCGTTTCCCCTCACACACTTGTTGGTATGCTGGTACAATCCCTCCCAGCCCCGTTTCCCCTCACACACTTGTTGGTATGCTGGTACAATCCCTCCCAGCCCGTTTCCCCTCACACACTTGTTGGTATGTTGGTACAACCCCTCCCAGCCCGTTTCCCCTCACACACTTGTTGGTCTGTTGGTACAATCCCTCCATGCCGCTCGCTCGCCGCTCCCCTCACACGTCGCCCTCCGGCCGCTTCCGCTCCCGTCGCTTCCGCTTCCCGTTCCGGCCCCGCCTGCTCCCCCCGCGGCCGCCAGGGGGCGCTGCGGGAGCGGCGGGGGCCCTGAGGGGCTGTGGGGGGGGCGGGTCCGGATTGCGGGTCCGGATTTGGGGTCCGGATTGCGGGTCTGGATTTCGGGTCCGGATTGCGGGTCTGGATTTCGGGTCCGGATTGCGGGTCCGGATTTCGCGTCCGTCCCAAAATCTCCCGGTTCGCGGCTCTCCAGGGCGGCCGCAGCCTCGTGCTGCGGTACAGAGCTGCTGCTGCACACTCGCACCGCGCTGGCGGAGCTGCCGTGAGCTGAGAGCTGCCCTGGGGCCGTGGAGCTGCGTCCCCTGCCCGGCGTCGTGTTCTCCGTGTTCCCCGCCACGGACACCTTCCACCAGCCCTGATTGCTCCAGCCTGGCCTTGGGCACTTCCAGGGATCCAGGGGCAGCCACAGCTGCTCTGGGAAACCTGTGCCAGGGCCTCCCACCCTCCCGGCCAGGAATTCCTTCCCAATATCCCATCTAGCCCTGCCCTCTGGCAGTGGGAAGCCATTCCCCATGCCCTGTCCCTCCATCCCTTGTCCCCAGTCCCTCCCCAGCTCT
>JAWWLV010000087.1:3254295-3267078 GCA_035041135.1 Platyrinchus mystaceus
TTCTCTTGCTTAAGACCTGTGGTCACTGTGGCTGGACTCTTGAGGATATGGATGTGCTGTCCCAGAGCAGTGCACAGGTTCCTGTCATTTCTCACAGGGCTGGGAATCAAAGCCTTGCTCTGGAGTTGTATCAAAGCCTTCTTTCAGTTCTTTCACCTGTGCATTGTTTCTTCATTGTTTGGGCCAGATAATCCACCACCGTTAAAGCCACAACCCTTTCTTGTATTTGCTGAGCTACAAAGCCCCACGTGCTTTATGATCAGAGCCTGCTGAGCCACAGAACTCCTGACACCTTTTAACTTCATGGAAAAATCAAGGAGAATGTGGATTATAAAAAAAAATTAAAAAGAGAAGATATAGACCAGTTAGTCAGGGCAGCAGGACACTGCAAACTGTTTTTTCCAATGATTGATTGGAAGAGCTCCAATTAGGACTATGATTGATTAAAAACACTGTTTAAAATCAAACACTGATTGATTGAAAAGCTCCAATTAATACAATGACTCCTTCTTGTCAGTGTCGTTTAATGGAAAATAGTTCTTGTCGGGAAATGTGGCTTCATCCTAATAAATGCTTGATTGGTAAAAAGTAGGAAAGGCCTGTATTCTGTAAAGCATTCAATACATACCACAAGATCAGGCATGTAAAACTTACCAGGAGCAGCTCTGCCCCTGTGGCCCAGACAAGCTCTCAGCTCTCTCCTTCTCTATTTCTTCCCTCTGTTAAATGGTGTAGTTTTATACTGGTTTCTCAGTCTCTGTTAGGTTGATTCTGCCCATTTTTGGGTTTGTGCTGCCTGTCCCACCTGTGGTGTGGAGAGAAACCTGCTTTGTCACCAAGAATAATGTCTTAAACTGGGTCCATCCAGATAAAATGCTCTAAGACAGTTAAATACTCTGGTTTAAACCCTAAGCTCTCTTCAGCAACCTCAGCCCTGTCTGTACTTCACTTAGGCAACGCTTAAATAACTACAGCAAAAATTCAAGATCCTGAAGGTTGACAAAGGTTGGAGGAAAGGTGAGAAATTATTTTCAGACACCTCCTGATGTGGGACTGGGCAAAACAGAAATCCTTGAGGCTGGAACAGTCTTATTTGCAGTTCAGGGTGAGCACCTGCAGAATGCAGCCTGGTCACAGGAGAACAAGTCCCTGAGCATCACAGGGATATAAATGAGTGAAATAACTACACATCCTTAATTAAGGAGAGATTCTGCCCCTGTGGGTCCATTGCTTGCATCTCAGATAATGCATCAAACTTTGTCTGCCCTGCCACTCAGCCAGCCAGGCCTCTGGCAAAAGATTATCCCCTGGCTGTCAAATAAGCCCAGAAATCACATCAGGCCAAGAATAAACAACATATCACCAAACCCATCAACTGCAGCAGTAACAAACACATTCCTGTCCTTTGCTCCCCCTTCCCTGAGCCATTAAACCCCATTTTCAAACTCTTTCTGGAAATAGGCTGAATGAAAATAGATGCTAGGATTTCCCTCCTGGCCAGGGCTGGGAGAGGTATCACAGGAGCCCTGATGAAATGGCAAGAACTGAAATACAAAAAGAGATTTCTGTTCTTTTGTGAAGAAATTGATTTTTGCCAGAAACAAGAGGCTGCGACCAAGCGTCGGGTCTTGTTAGACTTCCAGTCCTTCCAGGAGGAGTCCTTCAGCAAATTGGCTCATTTAGACACAACAGCCAGGAGCAGGGAGAGGGGAAAAAGGGTTTTGTTCAAGGAAAGCCTCTGTATTGTAAACAGGATAAAAGGGGATGGAGAGAGTCACTTATCACTGTCTAACATGTCCCCAGGTCATTCCCGTGTAGCATCTACTGGAGGAAAAGGATTTCATATTCAGTGCTCTCCCAGTAACGTGGGAGGGAACCGGGGGGGTTTTCTCTGTCACACGATCTCCAGACCCCAAATGCATTCACACCCCAAATACATTCACACCCCAAGTGCATTCAGACCCCAGTGCTGTGCTCCCCAATGCCCTGCTCAGCCTTGTAAAGCCCCAAAGGAAAGCTGGATCCTCCAGGGTCTCCTTTGCTCTGCCTGCACCAGCCCATGTCCCCCTCTCAGATATGGGACTGGGACCTCTCTGAAAAATCAGATGCTCTGCTTAATCCCAGACCCCAACACGGGTTTCTCCTTTTCCCTGAGCGTGATCCCAGCAGGCACAGAAACTCTCTTCCCCCTCCCTCTCTTTTTCCAGGCACTCTTTGCATGCTTTCCCGTTACTCCTCCCCGTGGCTTTCCCGACAAAGCCGAGCTGCACCCCGGGGCACACGCAGGCACGATGAAGACCAAGCCTTGCTGGAGCCTCCTGTGAGTCCAGCTGCAGGCCCTGGGCTGTGTGTCCCCTCTGACAGGCTCCAGGACACGAGCCAGACCCCCCAGCTCGCCTCCAGTGTTTCCAGCCTGGGGAAGTGGGGAAGAGGAGAAGGGGAGACATGACAAGAATGTCAGAGACTCATCTATCAAATGTCTTGTGCTGTGGGGTGATGTGCTGGACACAGGGCTCCCTGGGCAAGGAGCTGTCAGAGGCACATTGCAACTTCCTGCTCATCTTCCCAAGTTAAAAACATTTCTGCACAAATATTATGGTCATTTTTGAGACTGATTTGTGACCAGGAGACTCACAAATGCATGCTCAGACCATTCATTCCCTTCTTCATAAATATCCCAGGTAAAGGGACATGGCAAGGGTGGGGAAGGTCAAGGGAAAAAGGGGTCAAGGAACATCTCCACATTTCACTCCCTCCCGTCTGCAATGATGCCAGGGAAATATGACAGAAATAGGAAGAAGAATAGGAACAGAAATAGGAATAGAAATAGAAAAAGGAAAAAAAAATAGCCAGTGGTGAGAAGAACTGCAGCATTCCCCAGCCTGAAGGGTCTCTGAGACACAAATGGCTGGAGGTTTGGAAAATATCCTGATCAAGTATATTTTCCTCATGCTTTTACCCTTCCCTGGGTGACAGCCACACAAGGCTGCTGGAGGTGCAGTACTGACCTGGCTGGGTTTTTGGTTATGTTGGTTCCTCCACGCCCCCAGTGCACTATAAATGTTGTATTATCACAGTAACCATTAAACACGACTCAGTTCCCTGTGCAGGACCGAGTTCCTCGTGCCTTTTCCCTGCTGGTCTTGCCCGTTCGACCTGAGGGAAATTCAGGAAACAGGAGCAAAGAGCCTCATCCAACAGAGCCAGGGAGGCAGGAGGGGCAAGAAATGACATTGCCTTCACAAACAGTGAACAGATATAATCCAGTAATGCTGCCAATAATGTTCCCTTTTGCCCAGCATCAGGAATTTGTTAGCCTTTGGCTGAGGTGGCATCCCCCCTCAATCCCAAATCCCACAGAAATCTCTGAGTTCAGGCCTTAAAAGCTCTGTCTTTGGAAATCTTTTGTATTTCTCTGTTGGGCAGCCCTGTTTGATCTGTATTTGTGTTAGGCCAGGTTTGTTGGGGCACTGGACTGGGTGCACAATGAAGCACTTATGTAGGGAAATCTTAAAATCTGGGAGCAAAACCATATGCTATTATCCTGACTTTTCCATCAGAATTAGACAACACCATCAGCTGCATTGGGAAATTTTAGGCACAGATCTTTTGTGTTTCTTCCCACTGAATAATGGGCCATTTCCTGGGTCTAATTTTGGCAAACCAACCCGGGTAACTGGAGTTCATCACCTTAATAGGTTAATGCTGAACTGCTTCCCAAGTCAAAGCTGGAGGTCAATCTGCCTCACCCTCACATTTTGTCAATATGGGGGATCTTGAAACGAAACAAAAATGTGAAAATGGTTTTTCATCCCCGTTCCATCAGCAGGGTAAGCCAGGCATGAAGAGCTGGCCGGGCCGGGGAGCTCTCCCAGCGTCTCCCAGGCTGGATGGGATGCTCCAGGGGCTGTGAAATGTTTGTTGTTAAACCAGCCTGACACAGAGAGGCCCCAGGAGCTGCATGCACCCACAGGATGGATGTCTTGTCCTGTCAATCCAGAGTCCCCCAAGAGGGAAAACGGGATTGTCTGATAGGGTGAGGGGGAGAGTCCTCTGAAGGATGTCATAGAGGAATTTTCCTAAAACCTTCTCCAGTAATCTGAACTAAACCTTTCCAAGCCTCTGGTGTTATAAGGGAGACCAGGTGAAAGTGTGGGGACTGAATGGGGACAGAAAAGATGGAATTGGCTCTTCAGTCCAGCCTGGCAGCTCCTGTGCTGGAGTCGTGGAATCATGGAATCACAGGTTTGGGCTGGATGGGGCCTTAAAAACCATCCAGTCTCACCCCCTGCCATGGGCAGGGACACCTTCCACCAGCTCAGGTTGCTCCAAGCCCTGTCCAACCTGGCCTTGGACACTTCCAGGGCAGCCACAGCTGCTCTGGGCAGTGACTGCGAGTCCGTGGCACCGGGGGCTGTCAGGGTGTAATCACAGCAGTGTGGTGCTTTCCAGGCCAGTTCCCAATGCCTAAGGAAGATTGGTGCTCTGCTCAGAGGGGTCCCAGGAGGTGCTGATAGCCCAGGAGCTGTGGACTGTAGTGGCACTCAGGAATGCACTTTCTCCTCAGAAGTTTAATTTTGCCATCTCCTCACAAGATCTTTTGGTACCTGGGAGAAATTTCACATTTCTTTGGGGCTGCAAAAGATTTGGAAAGGGGTGGAGGAGCACATTGTTCTCCATGAGCCTTGTGAAAGAGCAAGGCTCACATCAGAGGCTGAGGAGCACCCTTGGCATGGGTTTGGCTCAGCCTCCTACGCACCAGACCTGCCCCAGGAGCAATGTCCCCTTGGACATGAGGACAGGGCACTGGTGAGGTGGCATTTGCCCACCTGCCAGGATGTCTGCAGGGAGAGGGATGGTTCCTGCCTCTCCAAGGCTGTGTTGGAGATCTTATCTCCAGGGATTAGCTGGCCCCTGTCCTGCTATCCTGAGCCATCTGTCAATTTGCTGCTTCTATTTCAAATTCAGAGAAGGGCTTGTTTTCCCTGAGGCTTATCTGCTTTTTCTGACCCGACTAAATGGTCTAATCACAAAAAATCTACCTCCAGCAGGCAGCCTTGCACCTCTTCCCTCGTCCTTCAGTCTTCTCCCAGGTCCAGTTGCATTCCCCACCCCAGACTGCACTGTCAGCAGGGTTTGGTTTGCCCCACTGCAAGGCAGGAGGGTTTAACAGCAAATGAGATCTGCAAAATTACATCCACCACTCTCCTCTGTTTTAATGTGAAGGAGTTTATTGTTCTTTCCAGTTTGCCAGTGCTGTCTCAGGGACCCAGCACTGGGGACATGAGGGCTGGCACAAGAGCTCCAGGATTTATTACTCTGTGGATTATCCACACTGGGAGGAATCCATAGGCTCTTCAGTCCCTGGTAAACCAACATCTCCCAAACCAAGCTAGATGTGCTCACCTGCCTGGTGATGCTGCCCACAGCCAGGGCAGCTCCACTGACAGCAGAGTGATCACACATCACGAGGAGATTAATTGTTTTCAACACAGTTTTTATAATTCTTTTTTCTTGCTTTTGGAAAAGTATCTGAAAATCAGGATCATTCCCTGCTGGCCACGTTCACCACTGAACTGGCTACACCTTACTATCCCTGTGGATCTGAATTTCCCAAGGTATAATTTTAACTCCTGATGGATGATTTGATGAATTATAAAATGTACATAATATAAAATTATGAGCTGTAATTATATAATTGTAGAATATTATAAGCCTGTGTTGGTAACAGGCACTCACAGCTGGCCTCTGCCACTGATGGCAAGAGATTTTGGTGCATTTCCACCTACCAAGACCCTTCTCCCAGTGTCCATACCATAAACTGGTTGGGAGAACCACTCTTGCTTCTCCAAGATGCTTCACTTTCCCGCTACAGCTGTTGTAAAACACCAGATTTTTGAGCATTTCAGATGCCACAAGCTTCACTTCCCTGATTATGAGTTAAAATTAGAAATATCACATGTGTTTTTAGGGATTTTTTTTTTTTAGTGGAAAGAAAAATATCCTCGTTTGCATTGCAAGTGCTGAGGTTAATTCCTCTGGCCTGTGTCAGGTGAGGTGATAGCTCAAACCTGTGTGATAAATGACATTACTGAACACAAGGTTGCTCACAAAGTCTCCACTTTGAATCACCAACCCTCTGTTTGAAGACAGACAGAGGAAAAGCAGAAGGACAAGTGGCCTCCTTATGTAATGCCAGCCCATCACCCTCAGCAAGGAGAGCTGGGTTTGCCAAGGCCAGTTAATGACTGCGCTGCCCCGGGGCCTGAGCTCAGCCTTGGAGGATTTGCAATGTAAATCCCTGGCCCTGCTCCTGGCCAGGACTGCCTTGACTGGTATCCACAGCAGCATCAGGGCCATTCCTGCATCCTGGCAGCTCCAGTGTGGCAGCTCTGCCTGTCCTGTGCCCTGGCTGACTCTGCCCTTGCCCTCACTGCAGGGCTAAACACAGAGGGGCTGCAGGGTTGGTCAGGATGAAGGAGCTCTGTCTGCCCAGGCCCTGCCAGGGCACTCAGTGTGGGGAACAACCCTGCCCAGGGAGGGATGGAGCCCACCCTGGGGTCCCACACTGCTCATTGAGGGATGGAGCTCACCCTGGGGTCCCACACTGCTCATTGAGGGATGGAGCCCACCCTGGGGTCCCACACTGCTCATTGAGGGATGGAGCTCACCCTGGGGTCCCACACTGCTCATTGAGGGATGGAGCCCACCCTGGGGTCCCACACTGCTCATTGAGGGATGGAGCTCACCTTGGGGTCCCACTCTTCCCAGGACCATAAGCTCTGTGAGCAACTAGAGACCAGTGGTGGGCTTGGGGGCTGAAGGGTTCAGCACAGGTCTCCAGCTCTTCTTCAGCTGCTTACAGCTTCTGGGTGTTCCCAGGGAAAGATGGAACTATAGAATCATGGAATTATTTGGGTTGGAAAGGACCTTAAAGCTCATCTCATTCCAACCCCCTGCCATGTGCAGACACCTTCCACGACAAAAAAATCCAGGTTGCTCCAAGCCCCGTCCAACCTGACCTTGAACTCCTCCAGGGATGAGGCAGCCACAGCTTCTCTGGGCTTAGTTTTGGGCTCTGGTTAAGGCCTGGCTGTACTGGCTGGGGAGAGCTCAGCAAAAGGAGGGAGATGTGACAGCATGAGCTGCCCAGAGCACAGGACCCTCCCTTCAGTGTCCCCACTGCCTGTTCCTGGCTCTGCTCCTGTGCCAGTGTCCATGAAAGGTCCTGTCCAGCCACACCTCCACTCCCTCCATCATTACACTCCCCACAGTTACCCCACTGCTATCCCACAGATAGCAAAGTTCTTTCTGTTTCCTTGTTGGAGGATTTGAGGCACAAGGAGATCGATCCCCTTTGCCCAACAGTGGATTGGAGGAAAGGTTTGAGCACAGCTCTCTTGGCCCTGGTGCTCTGACACTGGTCCCCCCTGGGATCTCCTCCCATCCTCACTGGGGTGCTGAGGGTTCTGCAGCCCTGCCTGGGATGTTCTGCAGCCCTGCCTGGGATGTTCTGCCCAGTTGCAGCACTGCAGCTCCTCCCAGGGAGCTCAAGGAGCGGCAGTGCCTCGGGGCACTCGGTAAATGAATAAAAAAACCAGAGTCAGAAGTGATTAGGGAGCTCAGGTTTTGGCTCGGACTCTCTAGAGCCTCCAAGGCATTGCAGAGGCTCAGAACCTCATTACTTCTATAAAGTGAATTCAGTAATTAGCTCAGGTCAAAAGTTTACTGCTTGGAGGTGGCTGCTGGGGAATGGTTCCTCCTGGGTGTTAGGAACCAAAGTGCAGGGAGCAGGAGTTGGCACTGAGGCAAAACACCCACTCAGGGGTCCTTTGGATGGAACTGTGTTGCTCTATAGGCTTGTTTGCCAGTGATGTCCCCTCAGAAGGAAAGACATTGCACTGGAGAAGTAGCCAGGACATGGCCACAAACCTTTGTGAACCTGGGAATTGCCTCCCTGGGTGGGTCCTGGGCTGGCTGAGCCAAAATCCTGCCATGGCCAGAGCAAGGTTTTCCAAAGCAGGCTGAGTGAGCTGGGACAGGCTGTGTCCTGCCCCCTCAGCCCCACACAGACCCTGCACAGGAATCCATCCCCCTAGGACAGGCTTGTCATCAGTTTGAGTAGCCAATCTATGCTTAAATGTTTCTATGTTCCTGGTTTCAAATATAGCCCAAAGCAGCAATTCCACATCCTTTATTCATCCTATGTACAAAAGCTTTTCAGTGACTGACAATTTTTTATTTTCCAATTTCATGTAATATCCCCCACTAATATGTTATGAGACAGGAAAGCCCAGTGCCATTTCCCATTCAATCACTTTGGTTCTGGTTTTAATGATTCACCTGACTCACAGACAATCCATTTGCCTCATAATGACCAGTCCTCTGGGTCTCATCCCACTCTTAGTGGCCACTGCACCTCTGGTACATCCCATGGGTTGCCCTGTCCATGCTGGCAGCAGCCAGAGCTGCCCTGCCGAGCTCTGGTGGGGAACTGGGGGATTTCCCATCCCAGCCTTTCCCTGGAATTATTCACCCCCCCATCCTGCCCACCTGGGGACCAGAACCCGAGTTCTGTGCCACACTGCCCAGCACAACCTGCTCTCCCCTTCTCCTGCCTGTGCCAGAGAGAAAGTGGGACGGGGAGGAGGGAAGGGAGGGGCTGAAGGATTAAACAAGACAGACCAGAAAGCTTTGCATTTTTCCCCTAATACTCAGCTATTTAATGACTAGTTTGATGATAAGCATGAAATTAAATAGACAAAGAAAATTCTCTCATGTCTAAGAAGTCAGCAGATAATTAGGCTTTGATGGGGACATTCTGAGGTACTTTCTGCTTATTTTGTGAGGCTGATTTAATGCTGGGGCTCCCTCAGTTTTCCCTGACGTTGAGCTCTGCTGATCTCTCCTGGCCAGACCTTGGAGAGATGCTGATGCCTCCTTTATCCTGGAGGTGCTGGTCCCCTGGATAAACCTTCATCATTAGGGCAAAGCTTTCTGCTCCTCTGAGTTTCCATTTCCCACGTTGATCTTCTTGCAGACTCCACAGAGCTCGTTTCATCCAAACCAGTGGTAACAGAAAGCCACAGAAGAATTTGGATTGCAGCTTTCTCTTCTCCCCAGCAGGAGAGTGTGAGGAACAGTCCTTCAGCAGCTTTAACCCCAAATTCATTGCTCCTGTACCCATTTACAGATGTAAGTGCTTCTAGTCCAAAAGTTCTGAAAGCCAGAAAACGATCAGCTCAAAGATTCAGACCCAAACCAGCTTTGAGGGTCTGGGGACCTAAATAAGAAAACTACAGCACAGCAGATGGTGTTGACTGCACAGCACCCTGGTCCTGCCCAGGGCAGCCAGAATCTGAGCACTCCTAAGTGCCACGAAAGAAAATCCCTTTCCTCCCATGTGAGCACTCCTAAGCTTTGTTTTCAGGCAAATCCTGGCTCGTTGTGGCAACACTTGAAGCCAAAATCGCAAATGTGAACTGGGAGCCCTGAAATCACAGGTGACACGGGGCTGCCAGAGCTGAGGCTCATCAGGGGTTTGCAGGAGCCCCTCTCAAAGCTTGAGGTAGGACAGAGGTGGTTAAAGGTGGTTAAAGGGCTTTAGACACTGGATTTAAACAACAAAGCACGGGAGAGGAGAGGGAAGCAGGGCTGCTGCTCCTGCCCAGGGCACTCTGGGCTTGGAGAAAAGGAGGAGGATTGACTGACTGTGGAAGCCCTGACAGCCAAGTCTGACAGCACAGGTGGCACAAGCTGTGGTAGAGTCACTGTCCCTAAAGCAGCATCTGCCCAGGTTTGGAAAAGAAGTTCTTATAATCCCAATTGAAGTGTTGGAATTGGAACCAGTTCAGTGTTAAATTGTTAATCCTGACTGTCCCTCAGGTTTCTCCCGTTTGTTTTTACAGGTCCTGATTCAGCAAGAGATTAGTTAAGATTTTAATTTTCACTAAAATGCAATAATAATAATAATGGCAGTAATAATTGTTATTATTACTATTATTTTGTAAAGTATTTTCAGACCTTAAAAGTGCAGCTTATGCTTTATTGCCATATCCAATCCCATAGAGCAAAAGGCTTTAATGGAGCCATAAGCCAAATCTTAATCATTTAACACTCTTACTGAGTCAGATCTTTAGTTTCTTGTTTAGTCTTGAGTCAGGCAAAGCTCTCCCTGAGCTCTCTGCAGCTTTGTCAAAACTTCTCCTAAGGATTTTCCTTCTCTCTCCCTCTCCCTGCCCCTGTAACACACCTTCCCAGAGCACTCACCCTCCACCAAGCTAAATTTAAATGACAAATCTGATTGACCCCGTTGAAAAATCAAACTGCCACTCCACCATTTCTGCTTTGATCACAGTACATGACGGGAAAGATTCCAAATCTTTGAAAACTCGCCCTTGTGAAGGAAAGAAACCCATTTTAAACCCATTTTAAACCCATTTCCTACTAAGCTCCAATCTCAAATACGTTTTGCTGCTTATTTCTGGAGGGAGAAGACCAGCAAACTTGACAGTGCCCACAAGGAATGTCCAGCTGCCAGCAAGCTGCTGAGGGCTCTCAGGCTGCTGGGGGAGTGCTGGGAGGCAGGGAGGGAGCATCCTCTCCTGGAATGCTGCTGGAGCCCGAGCTGGGTGTGCCGGGGCGATGGACCCGGAGCAGCCCCGAAGCCTCTGCATCGCCTGCAGCTACGGGAGGGCTCGGGGCTCACACACCCGCAGAAAGGTCAGCCTTTAATGGATGGTAAATGTTTGCAGAGACCTTTGACCAGCTCTAATGCTGCCCCTGACCGGGCAGGGGTCGGGAATGAATGCCCAGCCTTAGGCTGGGCTGCTCACTTTGGTGAACAAGAACTGTCAGACCTGCTGCTGAACCTCCCCGGCCCGTCAGGTGGGGGGACGTGGCTTGGGGTCACCCTTGTCCTGTACAACGGTCACAGAACCACAGCAGAGTCACAGAATATTCTGAGTTGGACCCACGAGGGTGGGTGAAGGGCCCCTGTGGGGATCAAACCCCCACCCCTGGTGTAATGAGCACCACGCTCTGACCGACTGAGCTCATCCCAGGGGCAGCAGAGCACTCCAGAGCACAAGGCTGAGTGGGAGAAGGTGCAGGAATAGCTGCAGATGCCTCCAAAGATGCATTCCCCCCCTGATTTTTCAAAGGAGCCAAATTTGTTTGAGCCCTGCTCATTGTCAGCAGCTTCATCTGCTCAAAGATAAGGGAGCCGTGGGTGTGCAGGGCTTGGATCCTGACTTGGTCACTCTGGGGAAGGCATGGAAGGAGACATGTTGCTTTCCCTGTTCTTACCATATCCCACTGGGCTCCAATTCCCCTGGGAATCTCACACTTTAGGATGTTCAGCTTTCCCTGAAAATACTCACACTATTCTCAGCAGAAATTCCCACAGGCATTTTTTGCCAAGCTGGAAAATCCTGGAGCCCCCATGTAAGATATTGCTCACAGCAGATGGATTTTGGTGCCCGGTTCACTACCCTTTCATGTTAGGCATTTAAATTTTCCCTTCTTTAAAGATTTAAACACTTTCAAGAGACTTTCAGCTCAACAAAAATGGTTCTGGTAGCCTGGGGAAAAGCCACTGATAGGAGGGAGTGTCCTCATTCCCACTTCCAGGCACTGTCCAGAGGGCAGGGATGGCTCTGTTTGTAGTGCCTTGGCTGGTCTGCTTTGAGGACTGATAGGACAGCAAATCCATGGCTTTATGTCCAGTATTTTCCACTAGGAATTTCAGGGGGAAATATTTCACAGAAAGGGAGTTGTGTCATTAGGGATGAGTGGGAACCAATGCACCATATTCCACAATGATGTGCCATGGAGGAAACGGGAATGAAATGAAGAGGGAATGGCTGAGCAAAGGCTCCAGCCCTTGGGCCAGTTCCTCAAGGGAGCCTTGAGGTAAATGCTGGATTTGTCCTCTCACTGTGGTTACAGACCTTTGTGTGGCTTCATGATCCTACTGCCAGTTTTTCATGATCCTGTTGCCAGTTTCTCACCATCCTGTTGCCTTTGTCTTGGGAAGCTTGGAGACCCTGCAAGTCTTCTGAGATGCCACCAAACTGCAAAATAGCCAATGAGGAACATTTCAGCTCAGTAAATGCCTCAGTGACTGCTCAGTGTTCAGACCAAGGAACACAAGTAAGGAAAATCATCATGATTGATTTACAGAGACACCCTCATGAATCCTGCCTACAACCTGATATCTTGCATGGAGTGGACAGAAACAATAAACATGTGATTTTGCTACATTTCTTATTGTCAGGTGATATTTTCCCTTTCAGGCCCCTGGATCAACCCTGCAGATTCTGCCAACCAAATCCTTGTGACTTTCAAAATCCCTGTCACAGAAATAATCTCAGTTCACATGGGAACTGGAGTATTTACTGTCATGGCAGTGCTGGAACCAAAGCTGACAATGCATAGAAGTTGACTGGAGAGGAGAAAGGAGACCCTGAAGGGTCACTGCAGGAGTGAATACACAGAGCTTTGTGTTGCCTGTCTTTGCTTTGTGAGTCCAACCCAGATCTGAGTGTAGGAGGCACATGAGATACTTTAGAAGACAGGGAAGTATCCCATAACATATCATGGTCAGAGGCCAAGTTGAGTCTGATTCCAACAGCTCTGAAATGCTTCACCTTTTCCAGAAGTGCTTGTGTTCACCTTCCCTTACTACAGATGTTCTCAACACAGACTGTGCACTGCTCTGGGACAGCACATCCATATCCTCAAGAGTCCAGCCACAGTGACCACAGGTCTTAAGCAAGAGAA
>JAWWLV010000087.1:3267178-3287952 GCA_035041135.1 Platyrinchus mystaceus
AGCACAGTGGTACCCATTTATCAAGGGAAGCTATTCCATCAAATAAAAATCCCAACAGATTCTGACAACCACCTGGGTGGGAGGGGGGGGGGCTGTGTGTGCCTACATTGGTGTGTAGGCACTGGTGTGCACCTTTTGGAACAGGAAAGAGGAGCTTTTCTGGGAAAAGGATGAAAAGCAAAGCTCCCAGCAGAGCTCTCAGTGCTCTTGGTCTGGGTTTGGGGTGGGAGGCAGTGGGATGTGACACAGCCCTGCCCAAAGGAGGGACAGGCACAGGACCTCAGTCTCCAAGCATGCAGAGGGCGGAAACAGGAGAACACAGCTGGCCAGGAACAACTTAAAAGGATTTTGCACCATCAGTCCCAGCAGTGTCAGTGGCAGGCCAGGAAAATCTAGGCTGGAAAAGCAGAGAGCTCAGCTGAACTGGGAGCAGACTGCAATCCTGGTGCCAAGGGCTGGTGGTGCTGGTGGATGCCAGGGTGGATATGAGCTGGCAGTCACTCAGGGCAGACAAGACAAGCTGCCTGCTGGGTCTGTGTGCAGGGACACAGCTGGAAGCAGAAGGACACTGCTGTCAGTGCTCAGTGCTGGGAAAGCTGCCCCCGGAACTCTGTGTTCAGCTGTGAGCTCCCAGCTCAGCTCAGTGGGGAGAAACTGGAGAAGGACCAGTCAAGGCAATCAAGATGGTCAAGGTCTGGGGCACATGATGTCCAGGACAGGGCTGGACAGGGACAGGACTGGTTCAGCAGAGGTGGAGGGAAGGCAACACCTCCTCTGTTGGGTGAGACTGAGCAGGGACTAAGAGCAGTCAATGAATTTTTGAAGGGCCATTAGACAAGGATAACAGAGCCAAACTCTTCCCACTGGTGCCAGACAGCACAGGAAGGGTCAACAAACACAAACTGGGGCTTAGGAGGTTCAGGCTGGGCAATAGGAAACACCCTTCAGGAGAGTGGTGCAGCCTTGGGCCGATTGCCAGGAGAGTCTTTATCCCCCAGCGCTTACAGGGTTCAGTTGTTCAGCTTATCCTGACCTAGTCCTGGGCTCCTCCTGCTCCAGGGAAGGCTGGGCTGGAGACTTCCAAGGGTCTCTTTCCACCAGCACTGTTGTGATGGTTCAGTTGGTGGGGTTCACATTGATCAGGTTCTGCTTCTTTGGCAGCTGCTCTCCCATGGATGTGCACTGTTCCCACTCTTTCACAGGGTGAAGGAAGTTATCCCACCCCTCTTCCCCCACACTTTCTACACAAGGTGTCTGCCCTGTCACAAATTCCAGCCAAGATCCTTGTTGCACAGACAATTTCTTTTCAGTGATACGGAGCCACCCCTCTCCTTGTCCTTCCTAGAGGCCTTTTCCAGGGCTTTGACCTTGGTCCCACACTGCTCCAACGTGGCCTCACAGCAGAACCCCCATGTGAGGCTCTGCCTGGGCATCATCAGAGCTGCTGAGAGCAGAATTCTGTCTGCAGGAGGTACAAGAGGGATGAAGTGCCTGCAGTGGATCCCTCTGTGGCTGAGAGTGTGGAGCTGGCCTGGGGAGGACACGAGCCCAGTGCTGGCAGGTCGGTGCTGCCCTGCCAGGGGAGGCTGTGGGGGAGCACCGAGCCAGGCGAGGCCCCTGCGAAGGCCCAGGACGAGGGCAGGGACAGAGATGCTGAATATGCAAAGTGGAGAGAAGCACAGAAGGCCCCGAACCACATCTGGAGGGGGTGGTGATGGGTGGAGGCAGCGCCTGGAAGGTTCCATGGGCGGGAGGAGAGCTGATGGAAAGGCCCCCAGAAAAGCCAAGGGAGGTCCAACCCAACAGTGCTCCTGTTTGTGTGCTGATGGCACATCTGACATGAAACATGCTGGCACAGAGTGCACCAATCAGCCCTGTTTGAACAAACCTGAGCTGGCATGAGGAGTTTATTCCAGCTCATCGTGCTGAGTCGTGGGGATGGATCCCTCAAAGCCCTCAAGTCAGATTTAGCTATCGCTGAACTGCACTTGTAAATCACAACCTCCCATGTACTTTCTCCTTTCTCTTAAAAACAAGCATCAAAGGACATTCTTAGGAGCTTCCCCTCCTACTCCTTCTATCTCATTTTTCAGTTGGAGGACTGAAAATCGTATCATTGTATGGTAATTTCCCCTCCCCTTCTCTCAGTTTCTTCCATTTGGCTGATGCCTTTGGACACTGCTCCAGAGTCAGGGAATATGCAAATACCATTTTGTTTGTCTTGCCTTGGGACAAGGAAGGCTTTGAAATGCAGATGTGGGAGCTTCAATTTGTCTTGCTCTCTAAGAACCTACTTTCTCTTTAACTCTTCTGTTTTTATACAAATCAGTAGAAGGACTCTTCCCTTTCCCTTTCAGTCCCAACTAAGCTGTGAACTCTCACTTAGACACAGTGGGAATATATTTCATATGGTCAATGTTTTTATTTGCTGAACTACATCACAAATTAGATATTTTTAAAAACTACTCCCACTCAATGCCTTAGCAGTGAGACAGCTGTAATTCTTCCCAGAATTACATGAAGTGTGACCATTACACCAAAATACAGCTGAGAGGTGCACAGGGTGTACAGAGCCCTCCTGGTTTAGACATGACAACACAGGATTGTCAAAGCTAAGTCAAGCCCAAGATCCCTTTAGCTCAGTGTTGTGTTCCTAGTTTTGGCCAGGAGAAATCCCTGAGGAAGGTGGCAGGAGCCAGGCGAGGAGAGCATGCAGGCCAGTCAGTGAAGCACCAGGGCACATAAGGAGCAGGAGGGACCTGTGTCAGGGTTTAAACCCAGGCAGCAACTAAAACACCACACAGCCACTCACTCACCCCACACACCCCATGGGGAGGAGAGCTGAGGAAAAGGGAAACTTGGGGGTTGAGAAAAGAACAAGAACTGAAACAAAATGCATCAATAATGATAGTAACAGTAATGGGAAGGAGAGAGAGGACTAAAACTCCAAGAAAATCCAGTGATGAACAACTCAATTACTCCCTGACCGATGCCCAGCCCGTCCCCCAGCAGCAAGGGGCAGCTCCTGGCCAACCCCCCAGTTTAGATACTGGGAATGACCTTCTAGGGTGCCACATCCCTTTGGCCAGTTCAGATCACCTGTCCCAGCTCTGCTCCCTCCGAGCTTCTGGAGCACCTTCTTGCTGGCAGAGCCTGGGAAGCTGGAAGTGCTTGGTTGAGGGGAAGGACTGCTCAGGGACAGTAAAACATCCGTGTGCAACCAACAGGACTCTCAGAGCAAGTTCAAAACCCAGCACTAAGAAGAGAATTAACTCCACCCCAGTCAAACCAGGACAGTCTGCGAGTTTGGTACCTCCCCGAGCGCAGTGAGTGTGTAACTGAGACAGGAGAAGTGCAGAAGAGGGTCACCCATGTGTCAGCAGGGACCCCACCCCTCGTGAAACCCCCATGGAGAAGAGTTGTGCCGGTGTTATGGACCAAGCCCCACCCTGCCTGTTGGGTGACACCCCAGGGCCTCTGCACAACCCTCTCACACCACGACAGTGGGCACAGCCCTGTCTGAGTTAACAGTGAGGGCTGGGCAGGCTCCACTGAGATCAAACTCCCAGTGGGCTCCCGTGAGTGTCTCCCAGATTTTTGTGGGATTGTTTCAAGGGATGACTGGGCAGCTCTGTGGCCTCTCCACCCCTGCAGCTCAGTGCACCTTCACAAGGCACCTCCACAGCCTTCAGGAAGAGAAGCTGGTCTGGCAGTGCCACCTCAAGAACCAAGCCAGTCACCCCCTGTGTCATGACCCTTCCTGATCCAACACTTCAGTCCCATCCAAAGCCTGGCTGGTGACACAACCCCCAGTGAGCCAGGGCTGACCCACAGCTGCTCAACTTCAAACCATCTCCCCTTTGTCCTCCCCACAGCCACCCCAACCACCACCAACGATTAATTCAGTCCTTAACATCAACTTTCACAGGAGTTTCACCCCACCTGCCCATGTCTGATCTTTGTGATCTGTTTTTACTCTTCACTGAAGAGTTTTCAGTTACTCCAGAAATATTTTCCTCCTTGAGTCCTTGAACTGCAAGTTCTGGAGACTGGAAGATCAACCTGTGGAAGTGTCCTACCTGCTTGCCCTGATCACACATTCATCCCTGAGATCTGTGGGTGGACTTTTAATCCAGAATAACTGTTAAGTTCTTCTGTCTGCTTTGTTTACTCATTAAACTTCCTCTGACAGGCACATGGACAGGTTATTCCTAGTCCTTGGGACAAAATTTGTCTGTGTCTCATCATCCCACACAGAGACAATTATTGTATTTGGTTAATTTGATTTAGAAGAATGTCACAGATTGAATTCTTAGCTCAGTTCTGCCTGAATTTCCTGTAGCTCTATTCCTCTCTGTGGCAAACCAGGTTTTATTTCAAGTGCAGTTTTCACCTGTGAGCTCAGATTTTCTAAGGAATCTCTTTTTTGCTCCTGCCCATGTGGTGCAGTGTGTGGAGGGGGCTGGGGTAGCTCAGACATGGGCCAAAAAGAGCTACAAAAATACACAGGTAAAAATTCACAGCATTTCTTTACCAGCATGGTTTGGCTGCCAGAGCTGAAGTTCACTCTCAGGATCTCCAACACGCTGCTCTCCACCATGTTTGATCCATCGTAAAATCTCAGGTTGAAAAACACCCTCTTACCTCTGATTTCTCCATGAAGATGCACATAATTTCCCTGGGATTCTTAAAGCCTCCCATGATAAGCTGTTGCCCACACAGCTGACTCCCCCACCTGTGATTGGATCAAGCCCTGGAGGGAATTTTTTTGATAGATCGTGAAAAAAAAGAGTGTCGCAAATGACAGTCTGTGACTGGCCAGGGTGTGGGAGCCAAGAGTCAAGAAGTGGCCAGAGGTTCCCCCGTGGGAGGGTGCAGATGTGATGAAGGAATCTCTCCACACGTTTGTCCTTCCACCTCTTCTCTCTGAGCCCTCTTGGGGACCCAGCAGAGCCAGCGGAGCTTCTGAGGGCTCATCACTGCCCGTCCTGCAAATTAACCTCTCACTCTGATTAACAAACACCCGCAGCAGGGGCACTTCTGCTGCCAATTCACAACGAGACAGTTTGTGGTTTGACTCTTGGCTTTCAACCCCCTTCCTAGTCCCTGTCCCCACCTGGCTCATGGTTTCAGTGTTGGCCCCATGACTCCCAAAGGCAGAATTCAGCCTCACTTCTTTGCCTGTTGCCTGACTCATTACCCCACGATATCCTGTTTTGTGGCCAACTCACTCCTCCCAAATTCTGGATCCAAGGTTGTACCTGGTTGAACACCTTGAATTGCAGTTTGGTCACCGCTGCCTGAACCCCTCAAAAACTCTCACAAAAGGGCCCAGGAGCAGATTTCCAGCACAAGTTAGGACTGGGGAAACAAAGACTCCAACAGGAAGCAGAAAACAAAATCTGACAAGTAAAAAGTGCTTAAAATTAACATACAATAACAGATCGTTTTCAAAGATAATTTAGGGGAAGTTTTCATGAGTCTCTGGTTGTTATCTTTTAATTTCTTGATACGTTTGTTCATTGTTGCTCTGAGTTCTCCAGGTTTTAAGGATGCTTGGAACACATTCTTTAAAAGAAAAGGAAAGGAAACGCTCAGTATCTCAGGGTGAAATTCCAAAACCTCTTAAATATACTTTCAAGAATAGAAACAGCCTTGTTAAAAACATGAACTGCCAGTGCAGTGAAGGGTGAAATGCAATAGGAAACTGACTTGATAAAAGGATAATTCCAGTAAATGAATAACACTTCCCTTGTATCACACAGAATCCAGAAGGCTCACTTGATAAAAATAGCAACTGCAGCCCATGTTCTGAGAGGTTTTTCTGGCAAACCCGGGTGGGAGCCTGTGGAGAGGGAGCTTTGCAGTCAGCCTGGATGAAGAATATGAAGCCTCATGAGCCAAAGCAATCCCAGATGACCAGCAGAGCTAAAAATTGTTTCAGTTGATGTCATTCTTGCCATTGAAAACATCACCCCAAATCACCATGAGGAGAGTGCAGGGGAGTGTCCACAGCCTGGCACCACATGGATGGGATTCATCTCCTTCTGGAGATGGAAAGTGAGATGTCAAGGATCAGCCTTAGGTTCTGCTCACACTCAGAGAAGCAAAAAGGCTCAGGGCAACTCATCTGGCCCTTCTTAGAGAGTGTTCCTCCTTTGTGGGCCTGATTCTCCCACTGTCCATAAAGGGAGCCCAGAGCTTAGGTGAAGATGTTGAATTAATTGAGGAAGGTCTGGCAAAGAGCCCTTACCATGTCATACAGAACCACAGAATGTGCTGAGTTGGAACCTACAAGGATCGTGGATTCCAACCCCTGGCCCTGCACAGACACCCCAACAATCCCCCCCTGTCCCTCAGAGCGTTGTCCAAGCCCTCCTGGAGCTCTGGCAGCCTTGGGGCTGTGCCCACTGCCCTGGGGAGCCTGGGCAGTGCCAACCACCCTCTGGGGGAAGAACCTTTCCTGAGATCCAGCCTGAGCCTGCCCTGACACAGCTTCATGTCAGGACTCCTTAGGAAAGATTGTTGACTAAGTGGTGACTCTTGAAATGGGTTATCCCTGAAGTCCTTGCCAGGCTGGGACTCTGCCTTAGCACTTCACTCTGGATGAATCTTTTCCTCTGCTCTTCTTTTGCTACTTGCACAAATTGTGAATTTGAGGCCCAGTGAAAGGCTGTGGATGTGGGGAAGTGCAGGGCAAGGCCTGCAGGATGGCAACGAGCCATCACAGCTCCAGACAGCACCCAAAGTGCCAGACATTTCCCACCTCCCTCCAGTGCCAAGCTTTGCACTCAGGCTCTGCAGGCACAGCGAGTGGTAATGATTAGTGGGTACTCCAAGTCAGATATGAACATGGTCCTATGGCCACAGGAGTGAGAACAGACACGTTCACACTGGACAGTGACACACAACACACTGACCAGCCCTGCAGAGGGGGAGGTGAGTGAGCTGATGGGCTCCAGTGCATTCAGAGCTAAGGGATGAGCCCCATTCCACCAAAAACACCTCACATGGAAGGTGTTTTCCTAATCCCATGAAAATTATGTATTCCAGTGGGAACAGGAGCTGCAATGCACTGATTTTGGAGGTTGGAGATGTTAGGAATGAGCATGGCAAGCAAGGAGTCCTTTGAGTCCTCCCACCTTGGGAGAGGTGTCAAGGTCCTGCAGTGAATGTCCATGGCCTGGTGCTGGGAGGTGACAGACACTCACTGGACAAAAGGCAGTGCGGTGACCTCACTGTGCCTGCACTGCTGCTGAAAGGGGAGTGAGGAGGAGGAAGGCTCTGTCCTGCCAGGCCCTCCAAAGAAGTGGCCTTCTCTTCCAGCATGGCCAACCTCCGTAAAACTCTTCTTCAAGCTGCTCTGCTGGTGGCAGAAGAAGCTGGAGCCCCTGCTGAGGTCAGATAATGGAATTTTAGCTGGAGGCACTTTTTGCCTCAACAGAGATGCCGCCAGTTTGTTCGGCTGAAAGATCTAAAGTCGGGGCCGCTGCGGCAGAAATCCACGTGCTTGGGCCAACCGCTGCCCACCCACCCTGGAACGGCTCCAACACACTCCCCAGACCCCCCAGCTCTTGTTTAATCTTTAATGCACCTCCAAGTGCCCCAGGCTGGACAGCACAGCACGAGATAGCAGTGATGATTAGCTGCCTGACCCCCGTGTGTGCCGGGCACTGGAAGTGCTGACCCTCCGTCGATCCCCAGCGTGTCCCCCGGGCAGGAGGAGTCATTAGTGGCAGCTCACGATGGAGGGGCCTGAAGTGCCTCTCACTCTGCTGGATGCAGGCACATGGAAAACACACAGGCACAGCAGACCTGTCCTACCTGTTCCCACTGCCCTCATTCTGCGTTTGGCTGTTCTTAGGAGTCCAGTGGAATAGGGAATGGGGGAGGGATGAACAAGTGTGCCCTGGGCACAGCCCCTTCAGAGCTTGCCTACATCCTCCTCTTCCCGGGATACCTCAGGACAACTGTCCTGTCTACAGCCTGTCTGCAGCCCCTGACATCTGCCCAGGAACTCACACAACACCAAAAAGTTCCAGGGGTGAATCTGGAGACAACTACATTACCCAGCCCCTACATCTGTGCTCAGTTTTGGTGCAAGACAGTGGAAAATACAGGGAGAGAAAATCATCAGGAGAGACCCCAGCCCCCACTGCAGAGGAACATCTCCAAAGCTGGAGCAATCCAAGGTCCAAGGTCATGGTTCTGTGTCACAAAAGGTGGGGTTGGCAACAACAGTGAGGGAACTCAGGCCAGAAAAGACAACAGAGAACAGCCAAAGGAACAGATTTTATGGCCAACACATGAAATAAGGGGATTTCTCTCTGACAAAGGATCATTTGGGACAACAAGAGAAGGGGTTGAGAACCCAACGGTGGAAGAAGGAAGAAGAAAGAAAATGAAGAGATGAAGGAGCTTAAAGATGACTGGGTAGCTTCATCTTTGTCATGTCCCATGGGCTGGATGCCAACAGGGCAAGGGCTTCCCCTTCTGTTGTTGATTTATCTTTGACTAATTTAAAGTAATAATTTTATAATGATAAATAATTATTATTTATCATTATAAATTATTTATCTTTTAAGATGACTTCTTAAATAAGTTAAAGATAAAGGGTAATAATTTCTATAAGAGAAAGCAACTGGCTAAGCACTACTGAGAATGTGTTTTGTGCAGGTTCTGTCCAGGGTCCATCTGCTCTGAGCGTGGATGAAGCCTCAGTGGTGAGATGAGAACAGACTTAACGTGGCAGGAAGAAATTACCCAACTGAAAACATCCCTCAGGATACCAGTGCAAGAGCCTGGAGTAACCAGAGCTTTGCTGGGAGAGATTTACTGAGGTCGTGTGTGGTGGCCCCAGGATCAGGAACGCTTGAACCAGTGAACTGGCTGCTGGGACAGAAATGAATACCTGGAAATGCTGGTGCTCAGAACAGCCTCGGGTGTGGGCAGATGTTTTCAATAGATATCAGACCCAAGAGGACACTCACTGTGCTCTGAGTGCCTGTTCCAGGGCAGTGATGAACCCCTGAGGAGGTGCAGGGCATGGCCTCTCATGTACTCCATAATCTTTCTGTTCTCCACGCTGGTTCTTGGTCACAGATGAATGTGTCATCTGCTCCTCTGTTCCTCCTCCAGTTGCTTTGATAAAGCAACTCTTTTCCTAAAACCCCTGAATTCTGAACCAATTTGAAATGAGTATTTATCTTGTCTTTTAACATGGAGGAAGCCCCCTTGGTTGCCATCACCTCCAGGTTCAGAAAACGAGTTTATTCTAAGACCTTAACAGTTAAATAAGGAAGGGTGGTTAGTGATGGCTCTGCCCTTACCTGTCATCCAGCAGCAATGGAGGGTCAGCCCTACTGGATGAAAAACAGTTATTAACACTATGATCAGAAACACACCTTATTTGAAGCTTCATTGGGTACCTTCGTGCAACATCCCTGGTTATGGTATTATGAGAATTTGAATTATTTAATCATTGAGATCTTGGAATAAAGAACTTGTTAAAAGCCAAACTAAAAATTAATTTCAATTTGGTTCAGAATATGGGGTTTTCAGGCAAACAGTAGCTTTAACAGACACTCTGACTGGTCTGTTACATTTTTCCCCAGACAAACCAGTGTTTTAGCCCAATCACTTCTTCAATGACATGTTCCATCAAAATCCTTCAGTTAAATACCGAGATAAAACATACGTCCTACTTTGGCAGGAGCATCCTCAATCCATCCCAGCATTGCAAAGGACAGTGATGGGAACTTCTCTGCCCCACCACTGTCTTTATCAACCTCAAATCCATATTTCATCTTTTATTTCTGGCAGATGTAAATTTTAGTTTATATTTTTTTATTTCAATTTTTTTGTATCTTCTTTGAAGAATCATCAACTTGCCAAATATTTTCCAGTTGAAAATTAACCTCCATTGCATAGAGAGTGAAACAGCATTAATGCAGAGCTATCAGCTTAAATCAGGGGTGGGTTTGCTCTGTCCGGTCTAATCCAGGATCAAAGTCTGAGACTGGTAAGTGGAGCAACTGCTGTCTTTCCAAAAATCGAAATGGAGTCACGACCAACATCCCTCATTTACAGCAAAGGGGAAACCGGGTTTTAAACAAGCAAATGCCACATCCAGGCTGTGTCCCTCAGGAAAGCAGGAGGTAGAGATGCTGTGGGATGTACGTGGTGTGGGTGCTGCTTCAGATATGAGTTACAAAGCACTGGTTCTGCTCCAACTTGGGACAAGTTTGGGGGGTTTCTGTTTTTCAGAACTGAGCTTGCTGAGCTTCAGGAGTCACAGTGGCAGCTGATGTTGGGAGAAGTTCATCAGGATTTCTGTGACCGCGTCGAGTCAGCCCATCACAAGAAATTTCTTCCTGTCCCACAAAGGCAGTGAGGAGCAAGGGACTCATATTTCCATAAAAGCAACTTCAGCAGGGCATTCAGTTCGGGTTTAGGTGTTGGGTGGGGGTCCTTTCCCCTGCCTGGAATGACAGAAATTGCCCAGATAACTGTAGAAACTCTTTCCCTGTTATCTCTGCTCAAGCCACAGGCTTGTCTTATCTCTCCCCCAATGCCCCACTGTGCAGCTCCACGAGCTCCCTTGTCCCCCTCATACTGTTCCCTCCCTCCCTGGAGTTTTGCCTTTCAATATGTCCTGAGGAATCCAATAAAGGCTCCTGCAGGAATCTGTAACAACACATTCCTTTTCCATCATCATCTGCACTTTGAGCAGGGCTCTTCTCTTACATATCTCTTCTGACAGAATATGAAACCACAAGTATTTTAAGCTGAGACAAAGAAGGCAGAGGGCTGTAATCCAAACTGACAGCAACATTATTAATTGGGGAGGAAGAGGCTGAGCAGAGCAGATTGCTCAGAGATCTGAGAAATGGCCTTGTGGTGGGAGGGGGCTCTCAGGTAGTTCTGGGCACCGAGGATGGGCTGCAGAGCCTCACCTGGAGGACACCTCATCAGTCCCCAAGGGCAATGGTAGGAACAGAGATATGAGACCACACAGGGCTGAAGTGCCCCCATTCTCAGCATCTGCTTTCCTTCAGAGCCTGCTCTGGATGCTCTTGCTTTGATCAGATCCCTGGTGGGGGGAGAGGGGGGGAGGCACTTTTTTCACAGTGTCTCAGGAAGATTTTTACCAGCTCAGGGCCCTTTCCCTGACAGTGCTCAGGGTTCTCCTGGGTGCAGCTTTAGGGTCTGTGTGTTCAGCAGCAGGATGTGCCATCCCTGGGTCCTGATTCCTCTGGAAGGTGAGCTGGGCTGTGCTGACCTGGAACCCACAGTTAGAGAGGGGGTAAACATTGCAACACTGCAATGGACCCTCTTCTACACTCTACAGACCCTTGCAGTGGGATAAAACCCATTTACACAGCCATGCACTGGGATAAAACCCACTCCTAACACTTTTTAGGCTGATGGAGAAAGAAGGGAGTTCCATTCAGGAAGTGCCTGCTGGGTACCAGGTGATGAAGTTCATGCTCCAGGGTCTGCACAGTGTTTGCATGAAGTGGATGATCCAACCATGCTATTTAAATAATCTTGGCTATAATGTAACCCAAGGTATTATTTAAGCCTGGCTTCTGGTTTTAACTGTACAAGATTCTTCTGCAACTTTTTGCTAACAATAATTTCCATTGGTGCCATCACCAGTAGCAGCAAACCCTTCTGTGAACATCCCTATTAGAGAATAGTTCCCTTGTGATGCCTTTATCAGCCTCAGTTATGTTGATTCACAATGGGCAACACCTTTTTTTTTAATTTTTAAAACAGAACATGTTGTGTCACTACATCAGCTGAATGACAGAAAGTGTCCTTCATAACTAGAGAAGAGGAGCATGTGCTACTTAGTTGAACAAAGAGGGAGATAAATGGCAGACATGGAAGGAAGGAGTCCCTGGGCAGCTGCCTGTTTATTCTGATGGTAATGGATGATGTGAGGCAGCAGTTTGGAGCTGAAGACAGATTTATATTCCATCTCATGTCAGCTTTTCCATCATTTTCTGGACACCAGGAAAACCAGTCCACTATTCAACAGGACCTTTCCCCTCCTCCCCAGAATTTCTCCACTAAGCCAAGTCTTGTTAAACATCACTGCTGATGACTCCAAGCTTCCCAAGCAGCTCCTTTTAACTTCCCAACTGTGATTTATTAGAGCCAGTCCCTACAAAAAGATGTAACATCTCGTGTAGAACCCCCAGGGATAGGGAGGAGCTGGTTGCAGTTGAGGGCAATTGCATCATCACATCACTGACCTGCAACTCAGGCCTCTCAAAAGGCTGCAGAATCCCTGTGTTTCCATTTATAAGCAGACAGTGTTTTCAGTTGATGAGAAGTGAGTCAGTTTTCATTTACAGCCTCCAGTCACAACAAACCTCTTTGGTCTCGTGCTTTGGAATCTGCATCTTTCTTTTCTTACATTTGTTTGCTCTTTAACTGACCAGATTCATCCGCTGGGACGAGCAATGCAGCCGGAGAGGTGACCTGACCAAGCACAAGGCTGTCAGTGACTGTGGGACAGGTTTTGCCTTCTCAGGGGTTGCCTTGCAGGATCATCAGCAGGTTGGACCCTGCAGCCAAGCCAGACCAGCCAGAGTTCAACTCCCAAGGGAGATGAGGTTGGAAAATCGTGCCTCGTTCACAGGCTGAGGGGTTTGCTCAGAGCACAGGGACAGCTCGGGGTGATGCTCTGAAGGTGCTTTTCCTTCCCAGTCAGAATCTCTTCAGTTACTCTGAAGTTGAGCTTTTTGGAGGTTTACATGAATTCTTACTGAAATTGTGGAAAAATCTCCATGGCAGTGGTAGGATCCAGTGCTCCTGCAGTGTTCATTACTTCTCCCAAACCCTAGGGTGCTCTTGGGTCAAACTGAATTCTCCCTCCCCATTAATATTAATATTAATATACCAATATCAATATCAATATTAATATTAATGAATATTTGTGTTACATGAACATCTGGAGGCCTGATATCAGCCTGGGCACCTTTGTGCTGCCCAAAGCAGAGCAGCTGAGGAGCTGCCCAGGGTCACAGACACACCAAGAGCAGAGCTGGGAAGGTGATCACAGAGTCACGGGATATGCTGAGTTGGAAGGGACCCACGAGGATTTTCCTCAGGATTAATTAGGAGAGGAGGTAAAAATAAATAAATAAATAAACTATTTTGGGGGGTTAGGTCAGGTTTGTGTCAATTAGAGTTTCTGGAACTTCTGTGGAGCTCATGGGTGTTGTATCAACATTCCCATCCCTGTCTGATCTCAGGTCTCCAGGCTGAGTTTCCATTCAGTCCCTCCACTTTGCTTCCTGGTTAAATGTCCTGGTGTGCCATGGTCACACCACGACCTCAGGGATTGAAACCAATCCTGAGAAGCTTCCTTTGGGAGGAGAACAGCTTCAGAACACAACCCTACAGTCCCTGGGAGTGGATAATTTACAGGCAATTCAGAGAACCCACTCACATGTGGCAGAGTTGTCCTTGCCAAGATGTCCTTCAACATGCAACCCTTCCCAGCCAAGCTACACGGGATCTTTCCATGGGAAATACCAGGGCAGTCCCAGTTAAAAACATGTTTGAGTAATAGGTCAAATTTTAAAAATATTTTCCCAGTCTCTACTCTGTATTTGCTGATTTTAGGCCACCACATTATTTCAGTGGCAGTCTCTACTCCCCCCCCCCAGCCCTGGGGAGGGTGAGCACACACGGAGCTTCACGGCTGTCGCTTTTGGCAGTTGGATGTTTTCCCACCCCTCCCTTGATCCATGAGTGGTCTCCTCTCCATGTCACAGAGTCACAGGACATGCTGGGTTGGAAGGGACCCACAAGGATCATCAGGTCCAGCTCCTGGCCCTGCACAGTCACACCCTGTGACTGAGAGTGTCATCCAAACCCTCCTGGAGCTCTGGCAGCCCTGGGGCCGTGACCACAGTGATGGTGGAGTGGTGGACCAGAGGAGAGCGTGGCCATCCTGCTCTGCCCCCCAAAACTTTTCCTTGGGTGCTGAGGGCTGAGGGGACATCTGTGCACAAACAGCCCAACCCACCGTGCCACTGTCTGTCTGTGCAGAAATCTCTGACCTTGGGCGATGAGCCCCAGACTGGAGCTCCTGTTCAAACCTGACCCAGCTCTTCCCACAGCCCAGGCAGGAGGAAACATGAGCCAGCTCTGGCTCCTGCTGTGTCCCCCTCCCCCTGCAGCAGCCTCCCCTCACCCAGGGTGGGAGCAGAGTCCTGTGTCCCCTCAGCACCTGCATGGGCTGTGACTCCCAGAGCCCCTGGGCACACAGGGAGAGCTGCAGAGCTCAGCAGAGGGGGAGGGAAACGTCTTTTAGGAGATTTTTGGTGTTTTTTTTTTTAAATGAAATGTGCTGGTTTCAGGTGACCTCAGGGTGTTTTTGGATAGCAGGGAGGAGATCCTTCTCCCACCCTCTCTAGTCAGCAACACAACAGCCCCAACCCAGATCAGCACAAGCTGCTGATCTTTCTTTCCCTGTTTCTATTTCCCTTCCATGCTGCTTGTCCAGGCAAACTGACAGGATTTGGCTGAAAAGGTGGATGGGAAAGGGTTTCCCACCTCATCTGCACTTGTGGCTTCTGCTCTCCCTGTGGCTGGGTTGTCCCCTTGGCTGGGTGATGCTACAGATCCTTAGACACCTTCTTGCTGGTTTTTTTCTTTTCCTCTCTTTCCTTCTCTCCATCTCTAGACCTGAAGAATTCTGGGAGTGGATTAAACACCAGGAGAACTTGTCCCAGAACTGAAAGAGAGGAAACCCAAAACAAGCCTGATTTTGGACTGTAACTGAGATACACAAAAGGGGACAAGTGCCTGTTTACATCCCCAAGCTCTCAGATCACCAGCTGACTTTCTGATGGGAATGGGAGTCACTGTTTGAGCACTGACACCAACTCACACCCTGCTGACAACTCTTCAGGGCAAGCACAAGTCCCAAAAGCTGGAGGGCCCTGTAAAATGAGCTTAAACCACAGCTGTGGCCACACAGGGAGCTGAGAGACCCACAGCAGTTCTCCCTTTGCACACAAGGTCCCTTCCCAGGGTCCTGAGCTGCCTGGGAGCTGGATGTGGCCCTGCCTGCCCTGCTCACCCCAGCCATGCCCCTTTGCTCCCGAGGTATGTTTGCTCTGGAGTTTGCCTGGGGCAGTGCAATGCCATGAATAACTTCCCTGCTAAAAGCAAGAGGGGATGGAGAAATGGAAGAGGCAGGTGGGGTTTGGCAAGAGCAGCACAGGGGAAGAGATAAAAAATTTGGGTTGAGTCGGAGGTGGGGGAGGAAACAGAAACTGGAGGAAAACCAAAGGGAGCAAAGGACATTGGAGAAAAGCCAGATCAGGCCAGGCAGCAGGCAAGGAAAAGGTGGTGTCAAGGCAACTACAGGCCATGGATTTGCATCTCTGCAGTGGGATCAGGCAGGATTAGACCCATGGCAGAGCCCTTCCCAGGGCCAACAGGTGACTCAGACAGTAACTGATTTAACAGGGAAGAGCTGAATCCCAGGGCATTGCTAAAGCACATGTCCTGTGGCTCAGCACATGCTGGGCCAAGGATCCAACAGCCAATATCCATCCCCAGTGCCTGGGGGGTGCAGGGAAGCAGCTGGCAGCACACAGAGCAAAGGTGACAAAAGCTGAGTGCTGTGTTGAACAGCCAAAAGCAGCCCTGGGAGAATATCTGGGTTCTGCAAGGGCTCTGAAACAGCGCCAGCAGCTGAGCAGTTCTAAGGAGCCAGTTGGGACCTGCCCCATGTAGCCTTGGGAACCATTGCTGCCTCCAAAATGGTTCACCCACAGATATTGGCAATGTCATCAATACCTGACAGATCTGAGGCATCACTTTCTACAGCCCTGATATTCTACCAAGGCAAAGAAGAGAAGAATCTCCAAAATCCTCTGGAAAATGTTTGTGCCACTGCATTAAAAACCAGCAGAGAAATGTAATTTCAGGGGGAAAATACACACCTTGCCAGGAAAAGAGGAGTAGCAGGAAGCACAGAAAACTTGGGAGTGTCTCTATGCATGGACAAAAGGGATACAAAGGCTTCAGAAATTTACATTTTGATGGGTCGTTTCTTTGCAGCCTGGATGACAAAATGTCTTATCTATAGACATTCAAATTTACAGTTGCTGCATCATATGGGGTGCTGAGAGGAAAGGATTGTTTGGCTGGGATCTGGCAGAGACCATCCATCCCTCACACAGACCAGGTTTCTAATCCAAGCCTTGGGACAAGGTGGGTGCTGGAGGTCAGAGTCAGGCCAGGTCCAGGAAAGCCTGGAGAAGGTTTTGCACCTTCTGCATTTCAAACCTGAGGCCTGGCAGAAACATTTCCCCAGTGCAGCAGAAAGGCATTGGCCAACACACGACAGGCTGCAGAGGTCGCTGACCCAGGCACAGTCATGGGATTTCAAACTTGCATAAGCTGGGAAGCAGCAAGTGGAGCCCATCTGTCCTGAGCATTCAAAGCAGATGTCCTGCCTGGGAGGGACCTGCTTCTTCCCCTGGACTCAATCCTATCTGCAGCTTAAGCTCTGATGCCCCCAGAGAAGTCAGGTTTAGAAAAGTAGAACCTGAAGAACACACAGACACAGCCAAGGACGTGTCCTGGGTCCTGGCTCTGCCACTGCAGAACCCAGAGCACAGGAGCAGGTTCTGCAGGAGCTGTACAGGTGAGCAAAGGCTCTGAGGGGGGGTGGGCACACGGATCTCCAGCCATGGGGTTGTCCCATCACCCCCACGTGTCACAGCAAACTCTGGCCCTGAGGAACCTGAGCATCAGGTGGTGCTTCAGCATCCAGGTCATGGACAGGGGAGGAGCCTCGGGAAGGACACACAGCTCACACTTTGCTGCTGCCTCTGGAGGGGATGTTGGATTTACACAGTAGCTTAGGTGCAGTTGTAGAGGAGAGGGGAAAATTGCTTGCTTGGGAATTGCCAGAGTCCCCCAGTGCTGGTGTGTTGTGGGTTTGCCCTGGGTCAATTTTCTTACCCCCCCCACACAATTGCTATAAACTGAGGGAAGATTCATGCAGACAAAAGAGATCTGATGTGGGGGAAATAATATTAGGATTTATTACTAGCAAAATAAAAACCTAAGGAACTATATATATATATATATACAAACAATTCTAACTAGGCAAAAGTGCTATGTATTTACAGAAGTACTTCTCCCCCCTTTGTATCAGTCTAGGAGGAGAAAAAGTCACTTTTTAACTTCCAGAGCTACAGGTCTTCCACACAATTCTGCAGCATTTGAAAGTTCCTCTTCTGTTATCTCTGGGACAACAGCTCCAATTCATCACAGCTGGAACTGTCTCTCTCTCTTCTGTGTCGACCTCAGGGCTGGCTCTACCCCCTCCTGGGCTTAGACCCAGGTCGTGTGGGGTCCTCCATGGATTGCAAAGGGGACATTTGCTTTGCCATGGTCTTCCCACAGTGTTACAGGAGATAATGGCTTTTGAGTCCATCCCTGTTTCCTGTGGGGTCCCAAATTCAGCTGTATCAGCATGGATCCCTGACATGAAACGGGATTGTGATTTATGCTATTTATTAATTGTTTCCACAGAGCTGCTGCTCCCCAAAGCAACGGGACCTTGGTCATCTGTGATGCTGCTCAGGGAAGCAAACTGACCTGGAAGACACTGATCTATCAAGGTATTTCCAGTATTTCCTAGATCTAAGGTGTGACTTGCAAACTACCCTGTGCTTTTTCATAGAACCATAGAAAGGCTTTGGCTGGAAGGGACCTTAAAAGCCTTTCTGTGTCCAGGCTGCTGCTGTTCTCCTGCCTGGTGAGAGAGCTGTGCCTTCAAAGAGCTCCTTGGAGGCCTCCACTGCCTGGGAGAGGGATGGCAGGGATGGCTGTGAGCCACCACAGCATGTCTGCCCCAAACCAAGCCCATCTCCCAGAGCACAGGAGCCCTGCCCAACTCCAGTGGTCCAGCTTTTCCCCACCCAGCAGGGACAGGGATTTTCAGCCTGGCTGCACAAATGAGTCGGATCCCACTGGCCTCGTCTGCCAGCAGCTCTTTCCCATGACACTGTAATCCCACTGCCCCAGTGACAGGCAGCACGGGGAGGCTTCATTGCCCCCACCCAGGGCACACACAACCCCTGTGGGAAAACAAATTCCTCACATCACCATCAGCCCGGGGACAGATGAGCTCAGAAAAATGACCTTCCTGCCCAGGGCTTGGCTGGCCCGTGTGTGTGTGCCCAGGTTTGAGCTGCCTGACACTGCTGAGGAAGGAGGGGACACCTTTCCTTCTAGGCCTGTTCCCTCACAGCAAGACTTGGTGTTTCTGTTTAGTCCCTGGCCCTGAAGTCCTGCTTCTTTTTGGTGCCCTGGCACAGCTGAGAGGTACAAGCAGCCTCTAAGGTTGGGCTTAAGGGGACCCAGTGGGACAAGTTCAGCCCCAGCACCCGGGCAAAGCCTGTCTCCCCTCAGAATCTCTTCCTGATCCCTCTGAGGGCTGATCTTTTGTTCCCATGGTGTGTCCTGAGCACTCAGAAGAGCCTGGAGCCACTGCTGCTTCCTAAGGCAGTGGGGAGGGGCTCCTAATGTGCCCTGGCACAGTCTGCCCAAAAAGTCAGCACTCTTCATTCACCCAGGGGGGTTAAGTGGGTCCCACTGCCTCACTGGGCAGGAGCAAATTAACTGGGGTCAACTTGGGGGGCAAAACTAGCCCCAGGAAAGGCTATGACCAGCATCTGCCCAGGAGGCCACTTGATGCCCATCAAAGAAGCAGCTGAAGAAGCTGATCCACGGGGTCTGTGGGGCTGTCCTTGAACCTCCAGGGTTTATCCAATTATCCCATTTCAGAAGTGGTGTTTTGGGGGGGGGGGAGACAGGACATTCCTGGGAACCCCCATGCCCTGTGACAGACAGACATTCCCTGCCAGTGCTGGATCTGCTCCCCTTTGCCTCAGCCAATCCCAAAGGAAGTGCCACTGGCCTGGAGCAGCCCATCCACAGGGGCACTGCTTGCTTTAGCTCTCCGGGGAAGCAGACTTTGCATGGCCTGGGTGACAATCAGATGTAGTCTGGGTGACAATCTGGGCAGTTTAGGAGACATCAGGGAAAAATAGAGTAGAACCAGAAGGGTAGGTTAGGGCAGAGGGTTGGGAGAGGACCCCTGAGTGTCTTGAATTACTGCTCATCCCCAGGGCACTGGGAAGTTTTACCCAGGAGAGGCCAATTCCTCCGAGTGGTATTTCTCACCCACCTTCACTGGGTATGTCCCAAGGAGCTGGACAGCCCTGTGTGCACCTCCAGGGCTGGAACAACCCCAGAGTGTTCCCTCCTGACAGCCCAGAACAGAAACTCAGTTCTGAGCAGAGGATTGAACTGGGGAAGGAGGGAGGGACTGACAGGATCCCTAGCAGAAACAAACCCCAGTGTGAAGTGGCTCCATTGCAGCCACGACTGGCAGCTCTGGGCAGTGGCACACACTGTGCCCATGCTGAGCTCAGACACAGCCCTTGACCACACTCAGCTTGGCTTGGGCCTCAGGCACAGCCCGTGGCCAAGGCCCTTCCTCTGGCCCTGTGGTCATGTTGAGCATCACAACAAAGAGATGAGGTGTCACCATGCCCTGGTGGCCTGGAGCCAGACCAGGGTCTGGAGGAGCCCTGTGGGATCACCTGGGAAACTCATTCCCAGCTCTTGCTGGAGCCAGCAGGTCCTGCAAGCCCAGGAGGAAGGGCAAGGACACCACTGTTGTGTCACCACTGCAGCACGAGGCCATCTCCAGCACCCTTCCCTGCAAAGGAGCTGGTGCTCCTCTCCACAGCCACAGGCTTCCCTCAGACAACCTGCCTTGTGTCCCCAGGGAGAGCCTGAGAGCACGGGGCAGCCTGGAGTCATGTCTTTGAGGGGTCATCAGCCTCCAGTCTGCCCCAGTTCCATCAGACCACTTCCCAAGTTCCACAGGTCATCACATCTAAAGAGGTGACACACAGTCACTGGCCAAGGGACAGAGCACCCAGGGACACAACATGGGTGGTTTTGCTGCCACGGAAAAAGTGCCACTGACACGTTCTGGATGAGGTTTTGGTCACCAGTGTCACGTTTCCTCAATGCAAACACACCTGAACTCGGCCCACCTGGCTGGGTGGGCAGAAATGGGCATTTCCAGTTATCTGCTGTAGGTGTGGGAAAAGCAGAATGAAAGGAATAACATCCCTCTGCCCATGGAGGGAGGGGTTATTCAAAGGTATTTCCCAGGGATGTTCCTTTAAGGCAGAAATGTACATTCTTAGAAAACAACTGGTATTTATTGACTGACAAGAACACCAGCAGAGCAGACACTTGTGCAACACTGGACAACACAAATCAGCACATTGTAATCAAAAGGATTATATAAAATTAAAGACAAGGTACAAGCAGGACTGTAATGTAACGTAAAACCCACAGCACCATTTTCTTCCTAGAGAAAATATAAGAAATATAAATAACATCCATACTTCTTGTCACACACGTTGTACATCTTGAGGTAGACAAAAGAGTTGTTTCCCTTAAAGCACAGCCTTTTTTTTTTTCAAGTGACATATTGTATTGTTGCAAATCAGCCTTCCAGTCTGACCTGGGGATGGTGGGGTCCATAAACACCAGAAATGGACACAGCTCAGCAAAACTTTTTATAGAATCCCAGAATGGGTTGGGTTGGAAGGAACCTTAAATCCCATCCAGTGCCACCCCCTGCCATGGGCAGGGACACCTTCCACTAGCCCAGGTTGCTCCAAGCCCCGTCCAACCTG
>JAWWLV010000087.1:3288052-3316737 GCA_035041135.1 Platyrinchus mystaceus
ATGGATGGATGGATGGATGGAGGGAGGGATGGATGGATGGATGGATGGATGGATGGATGGATGGATGGATGGATGGAGGGAGGGATGGATGGATGGATGGAGGGATGGAGGGATGGAGGGATGGATGGAGGGATGGATGATGGATGGATGATAATGGATGGCTATTTCCCTCCTGCAATCAGTGTGCTGATCCATGACTACCGAGCCCAGCACCACAACACACCAGGAGAGGCAATAAAAGCTGAACCAGGAGCTGCACACAGGGACAGGGACAGGGACAGGGACAGGGACAGGGACAGGGACAGGGACAGGGACAGGGACTGACCTGTGTCTGCAGTGCAGCCCTCATGTGAGGACCCCAGGCAGTTTGGAGTACTGAGGCTGTGGCTGTGCTCAGGTTATTTGGCTCTCAGGCACAGAGGAAAGGATTCCATCCAAACCAAGACACTCCACAGGACAGCACTTGAAGCTCAGAGTTTTCCCATCAATAGTCACTGAGGTACCTTTGCACCTGGAAAAGGGTTTTTTTGTATTGTATAATCTTTCACCTTTGCTGCTGCAAAGATTCCCATGTAAAGACTCCAATGAGATCTCTCTGTATCTTCATTCCAACAATTTGTAACCAAATCCCCTGGATTTGCTGCACATTGGAGGGTGTGCAGCACAATTAAAGAGCTCTCACAGGACCACATGGAGACCCAAGGCCTTCACAGCCCGGATCTCCAGGAGGTGGCAGAAGAGCTTTGCTGAAGAAGATGCTTGGTCTTGGCTCAGAAGGAAATACAATTCAAGCCTAAGGAAACCAACAAACAGATGCAGGTTTTGTTCCCTGATCACACAGAGACTCCCACTGCTGTTAGTTGAAGTAAATCACATTTCGGAATACCAGCCCAATTAACCTCAAGTTTGGGTGATAAAACAGCCCTGGACAACTGAATGGAAAAGCAAACAAGCAAAACCGCCAAGGTATCTGCCTCAAGAAATTCTGTCACTCCTTTATCCAGAGCATCATTCCTAAAACCCTTAGTGCTGAAGGACACCAAAAGGACTGACAGCAGTGTTGCCTCAGACTCAAAGTACGCTCCAGTTTTGTCCCCAGCCCTCAAATGGGGCATTTTAAATTCTTTATTTCCCATCAGTGTTCGCTGTTTGGTCCCCAGACTGAGTAAGGCTGTGCTGCCTGGGCTTGAAATGGGCTCTGAGTTAACCTGGCAGAGCAAAGCTGGGACCATCAGACACCCTGTCCAGACCTGGTTTAACAGCCAAATTTGCTCCAGCCCAATCCCAAACCTCCACATTGCACAGAGCCCAAACCCACCCCTGGAGTACCAGGGAATGAACCATTCCTTAGACCTTCTCCACATTTCCCCTTCCTCAAGCAGCTCTGAGCCGTGCAGGACAAGGAGCTTCAGGCCCCAAAGTCCCCTTTGGTGCATGAAGAAACTTAATTTTCCTCTGAAATATCTTTTTGCCCAGTTTTCATTCAGCAATTCGTGTTGAACTGCTCAAGTGCAGCTTTGATAAAAGCAAGAGGGCAGAGTGGTGTCTCCTCCACTTGCTTCCCAAAGAATGGGATCCAGCTGTGCTTCTCCCTCCTTTCAGTGAGTCCCAGTCCCTGTTTAAATGGGAAAGATCCATATAATGCCATGGGATCCCCAAATGAACCGCCTGTGGTGGGATATTCCCTTTCTCTCTGATGCTGGACAAGCCCAGAGGTCTGTGGGGCAAAGGGTTTGGGATCAATAGTGTGGAGCAGAGTGAGTTCCTTGGTCACTTCATCTCTGATGCCAATTTTAGCTCCTTTGGAAGCTTTTTCATTGAGTGCCCAACACTGAGACTCGTGGGAAGATTTCAACTCCAAAAGGATTAAAAGCAACATGTAAATAATGGTCTACTCTTGGGTATTTAGGAGGTAAAAAAAATAAGGTTAATTAAGCCTATTTGCAGTATTATGTCTGTCATAAACACTTTAATTTACTTCAAGTCAGCTTGAGCCAGAAAAGGGATAAAAAGGAATAAGCCCTTTAAAAGGCCTGTATGTGGGGAAAGGGAAAGTCTTGGTGGCCTCTGAACAGCCAGATCTGCTCTGAGACAGTTCTGTTGCAGCACCCAAGGGAGCAGAAATCAAACAGAGTTGTAAAAAATAAAAGGGCAAACAATTCAAGGTGTGAGCACACACTCCTCACCGAGAAGGGGCTGTTCAGACAGGTGTGAATGAACAGCTGAGTCCAGGAGATCCACACTACTGAGCTGGAGCACACAGCCAGGATCTCACCACCTCCCAGGAGAACCCAATGCCATGGACAGCTCACCCAGCCCAGCCTATGGATGAGCCCATCTAGGCAACCCAAACCAGCACCTTCACTGATTACATTGCCAGTGAATTTTGATCTGATTAAGGACTTCCATATTCCTTGCAGCACCACTCTGCTTTATCCCCATTGCCAAGACTGAGCACACACAGCAGCCTTGTTATCTCAGGGACAATCCAGAGCTACCCACAGTAGGAACACTCTGCTGCTGCTGCAGGATTAGCCAGGAAAACCCCTGGAGTGGGAAAATACACTGTCACAGAGCTGATCACCCAGAGAGGTGGTGCCACACGCACTTACATTAGGTGGGGGGTAGATCAGGGGATGCCTCCTTGCCATTTCCAAAACTGCTCTGCAAACCACAGCCAAAGAGATTGAACAGGCTGTTTCTATTGTATTCGACCTAAAGTCAACCAGGAAAATATGGCTTAAGGTCTCTATAGGCTGTTACAGACTGGGCTCTCTCCCCCAAGGCACCTTCTGTCATGTCAGACACCAGTGTGTGGATAAATCCGACTTCTCAGGGCAGGGACTGTCATCTCATGACTTGCAAGTTCTTCAGATGCCCCAATTCCTATGGTTCCTCATTCCCTTTCAGAACTTTTACCTGTCAGTAGCTCAGGGCAGGACTGTGGGATGTGACACATCCCAGGCACCAGGCAGTGCACACAAGACAAGAAGGTGATTGATTGATTGATTGATTGATTGATTGATTGATTGATTGATTGATTGGGGGGAGAGGGGGAAGAGAGAGGTATAATTGGCACCATCACTCTGGATCCACCACCACAAAATACCCCCTGTGAGGCTGCAGAGGGGGAACTTCACAGCCCTCCTGTGGCATATCCACTGTTACAGAGGCTGTTCCAGGCTCCTGCATGGCAAAATTAAAATGTGGTTAAAACGCCCTTGGAGTCAAATGTCCGAACTGCAGACTTGGGAGATGATGGACATGAGCTCCATTGGTTTGTAAACTGGTACTTCTGAGGCACAATTCTTGCATCAAAATGAGGCTGTTCAACAGGGTGTCTTTAAGTTCACAGCAGAAGGGATCCAAGCAGCTCCGGGGAGCAGCACTGGGAATCCTCTGCTGCCAGAGTCTTTCTGCCTCGGTGCAGGAACACGGCTGTCCCTGCCACATCAGGATCCAGCCTCTGGTTCCCTGCCTCCCCAGTTCCTTAATTCTCTCCTCTCCAGGAACCAGGGCACGAGCCTTCAGTACCTCAATGTCACCACCCCAAAATAAGTGCACCTGAGGGATGGAGGAGGAGGATATTCCTGAAGACCAAAAATTTTAACTCAAGAGAGATATATGTCACTGTTTCAGTGTTTCTGCTGTCCCCACATCCCCCCCCTCCCTCCACCCCTCCTTCCTGACCTGACACCTGACAAAACCTCTGGTTTCCCCCGCTCCTGCGGGGGTTCTCCCCGGACTGGAGGATCCCAACGCTGAGGACACAGGAGCACTGCACGTTTGTGGTGCTGGCCTTTGCCCTCACCCCGCGGCAGAGCATCGTGTCTCTGCCTCCTGGCACTGCCCTGGCCCAGTCCTGCCCCTGCAGCGCCGCCCTACTGTTTGCAGCTGTACACCACCTCCTCCTGCATGCACTGCTGGCACTCCACGTAGCAGCACCACTGCACCTGGCAGTGGCAGGAGAAGGTGACCAGCCTGCTCTGGGTGTTGTAGCCTCTCCCGCAGCACATGCTGTCACAGTTGCCCTCCCTGGAGCAGGTCCTCCCAGCGGTGCCCAGCGAGTACTTGCTGGGGCGGCAGAAACTGGGCGAGTCCTCGACGTAGACGAGGTCGGTGGCGCGGGGGGCCGGGGGCAGCCGGGGGGAGTGCCCGTGCCGGGGGGGCCCGGCCAGCTCCGAGTGCCCCACGGCGTCGTTGGTTGTGCTGAACACCTTGACGGCGTCGTCGTAGCGGAGCTTCAGCAGCCGCCCGATCTCGTGGAAGGGCGAGAGCTGCTTCCAGCAGGTCCGCACGGCGCAGGAGCCCGACACGCCGTGGCACTTGCACGTGGTTTTCAGGCCGTTCTTCACCGCCTGAGGAAGAGGATGAGGAGAAGTGGTGGACCTTATCTGAGCCTAGCTCTGGGCAGCCTGCAAGAACTTTGATTTATTGGTATGATCTCTATTTTATGAGAGAAAAAGTGATAGGAGTTTAAAAATCACGAAGCAGAGGAGCGGCTACGGAGTTGACTGGTGGGCCAGAGAGTGGAAAGCCTGAATGAGGACAAACAGCTGAATACCAAATAAGTTCTTGCTAAGCCTATTTGGCCCAGTAGGAGTAAAAAAACCCCAAAAAACCCTAAAATAGTATCTCCAGCATGGTGGATTCTCTTTGGTATATTCAAATGAAGACAGTGCTCTGATTGGACTCGGGAAATAGGAAACAGTGATAAGTCAGTAGCCTGTAGAGGCCAAATATGGAGGCTAATAATGCCAACAGAGGCCAAAATGCTCAATCTAATGGTCTTCCTGACCCAAACCTATGATGAGTTCCACAGCAAGTCACCAGCAGACTCATAACTGACCTCAAGAGTGTCAGCCCTCGCTCTGCCTTACACATCCCACCAGCTCTGAAGCTCTAGCTATTCTCAGAGCTCCCTGTGGCTGTGGCATAGGCCATGGAGTCACTCAGCCACTGAATGTCACAGCTGTTCTGTGCTGTGTGTTGCTGTCACACAGCCCTTGGTACCACTAGAGGATACAGGATGCTCCTCTGCCTTGTTAACATGCAGCTCCTCACACCAGAGTTCAGGAGACTTTCCAGGGAGCTCTCAGTGCCAGGACACACAGACAAACAGGTGTTGTTTGTGAGTAGGGGCAGGGAATTCCCCCCTCACAAACAGCCTCAGCTGGGGACAGATTAGAAGACTTGCACGGAGCCCTGCGGTCACCCCCAGCCTGCCAGCGCAGCTCCTCACCTTGATGCCCACGTTGGTGTTGTGGATGTCCACCTTGGCCCGCAGGTCTTTGCCGATCCTCTTCTGCCCCAGGAACTTCTTGAGGAACTTGGTGCTGTACTTGAGGTTGTCCCCGCAGACGCCCCACTGCCAGGCCTTGCGGTTCTCCAGCCCCGGGGAGTCGTCGCAGGTGCAGCGCTCCATGCGCCCGGCGCTGCAGGCCCGCGCCAGCGAGTGCGTCAGCGCCGCCGAGGACACGGCGTACAGGAAGGCTGTCTCCTTAAAACCTGCACGGGACGAGCATGGGGACAGGGATGAGGTGTTCGGGCTCTCCCAACCGGCCACGGACTAAAACAAAGCACGACAGTTGTAAACACAGCGAGACCGAGCCCAGCGAGGGCGTGAGGGACGCGGAGGACGTGGCAGAGGGGAGGGCAGTCTCCTCAAAGCCTTCGTGGGACAAGGATTAGGAGATGGCAAGAGCAGGAGAGGCAAAATAATAAAAAGGTTGAAGGCTCCCTCACTGCCTCTCCTGACTCTTCATGACTAAAGCCAAGCACAATAATTACAGATACAAAGACACAACACCCAGTGAGTGTGTGAGGGACACAGGGGACGTGGCAGAGGGGAAGGGAAGGCAGTCTCCTTAAAACCTGCACAGGAGAAGGACTGGGAGAGGATAGAAGCAGAAAAGGCAAAACATGGTGTTCAACCGCCTCACTGGTTCTCCTGACTGTGCAAGGACTAAAAAACCAAGCACGATAATTACATTAATTATAAATACAAAGAGCTGAAACTCTTTTCTTGCACGCCATCCTAGCAGAGAAGCTCCACATCGTGTTTGAAGTAACTGGTGTGGTGACACCCCAGTCTCACAGAGGAGGCAGAGGAGGGGAAGGGACTGATCTCTGCTCTGTGGGGATCAGGGACAGCACCCAGGGAATGGCTGGAGCTGTGCCAGGGCAGGGTCAGGATGGATGTCAGGGAAAGGTTCTTCCCCCAGAGGGTGGTTGGCACTGACCAGGCTCCCCAGGGCAGTGGGCACAGCCCCAGGGCTGCCAGAGCTCCAGGAGGGTTTGGATAACACTCTCAGTCACAGGGTGTGACTCTGTGCAGGGCCAAGAGCTGGACCCGATGATCCATGTGGGTCCCTTCCAACCCAGCATGTCCTGTGACTCTGTGACATGGAGAGGAGACCACTCATGGATCAAGGGAGGGGTGGGAAAACATCCAACTGCCAAAAGCGACAGCCGTGAAGCTCCGTGTGTGCTCACCCTCCCCAGGCCTGGGGGGTGGGAGTGGGTTTTCTGAATTCCCTGTCAATCATCCACTCCCAGTGACTGTGGGGGTGCATTCTGAATTCTCTTCCCAAAGGAGCCTTCCCAGGTTGGCTACAATCCCTGAGGTCATGGTGTGTCCATGGCACACCAGGACATTTCACCAGGAAACAAAATTCAGTGACTGAATGGAAATTCAGCCTGGAGACGTGAGATCAGACAGGAATGGGAATGTTGATACAACGCCCATGAGCTCCACAGAAGTTCCAGAAATTCTGATTGACACAAACCTGACCTAAACCCCAAAATAGTTTATTTACTCATTTATATTTACCTCTTTGCCTATTCAATCCTGGGGAGAATCTTAATATTCTTTCCACAGTTAATTTGTAAAAAAGAAAACTATTAATGAGAACTTGTTTAACAAGTCCACAATTTAGGAATTAGTGCAAGGAAGAGAGGCAGGTGACTGATCAACAGCTCTGAGTGCAGGAATGGGTAAGATCAGCCAAAACAGAAAAAAAATTGGTTTATGAAAAATAGAGCATTGGTACATTGCATGGAGGAAAACACGTTCAAGCAAACAACAAATATTCCACAAGGGAAAATTCCAAATTTCCTTCCACATCAGAAGGAAAATCTGTTTCTCCCAGTAATGGAAGAGAGAGAGACAACCACAGAGACCTGATCTAGCTTTACAGTTACCTGCTTGGAGCAGAGGTTGGAAAGCACGTCTAGAGTTCACCGAGTCCAACCTCAGATCTTTCCATTATTCTGTTCCCTCAAAGAATTCCCTTCAAGCTGCAATAAGAGATCAGGCCACTGACTGCTGAGATCTGAGTCACACCACCACAAATCTGACCCGAGAACAGGACACAGAGCTCTCCTGATAGTTGTCAGCAAGAAGAATGAGATGTGTGACTAACCATGGAGAGACTGCATTGCCAACTTCAATACAGACTTCACAGGAGCAATTTGGAACTGCAGAATTGCAGATAAAGATTCAGTGACAGCATGGACATGAGGGGAGAGTCAAAACATGGAGGAGATCAAGGAGATAAACCAACAAACTCCTTCCTGCCTCACCATCTTGGTCGCCGTAAGCACTGGGGCAATAATTTGCAGTTAATCTCTCTGGTTGATGATGCTCTATAAAATTTCTCAGGGTACTGGAAAAATAATGAAAAGATGTCACCAAATCCATCAAAAGTTTTGGAAAAGCTGGTGTGGGACACAGCCAGTACAGACTACGGACAGCAACACGGTGCTCACACATTTTCAAACAGTGGCCAACCCACCCCTAAGAAGGAGCTAAGAAGGGGTGAAATATTTTTGTGATCCTAAATCTGTTAAATCATTCCAGAAGCCAATCTCCAAATGTTTACCAGATTCCCGGTATCCTCCCTGACACACTGATCCCAGAAGCAAGGAGAACATTCCAGAAAGCCTTTCCCATAGCATCTGAAGGCAGCAGCCCCTGGCAGCTCCTCAGCCCCTGCTAAATCTGGCTCTGTGGAACACCACACTGCTCCTGCTATTTCTGCCCAGCAATGCTCTGGTTATCCTGTGGCACTCCAGGGAAGTGCTGGCCAGCTCTCAGCCCACTGCAATTCAGAGACCATGGCTTGTGGTCAGGCCACTGCAGACAGCAGGGACTGCACATACCGAGCAGGCTTTCAAATCATCTCCTTCTCCACCCCTCCCACCTCCTCCCCAGGCAAAGATTCAACATCTCCAGGCTGCCAAATGCTTGTCCGAAAAGTCTGAGATGATTCCTTGTTCTTTGTCCTAAGGGATCAATCACCATTTAATGGTTAATTCACAGATCACCTGAGTAAAGGGAGAACTGAAAGGGCCTTCAGTCCCCGTGGGATAACAACGTGCAACAGAGCAGCAGCTGGATTTTCAGTAGGACACACCACAAATGGGCAGCAATCAGCTCCAATGAGAGTGATTGAAGATCTGAAGAGAGGTTTCCCCATGTGTCCTGGTATCCCTCCTCCCACTGTGCCAAAGCAGCCCTTGTCACCAGAGCCAGTGGAGCCTGGAGCCGATGCTGGGCTGGCAGGACACACTTTGGGGATGAGTCACTCCCCTGACCCCACTGACTGGGACCAAATGGAATCTGAAACACTTGGGGCAGGGGGGAACATCTCCATGCAGATGTGTGTGCAGCACAGAAGGAATTCCAAGATGCTGCAGCAAACCAGCCCCCTCAGTAGGACCTTGCACAGGCCCAAGGCTTCCCCTGAGCTCTCTGGGAGAATTTCTGAGCTCAGCAGCCTATAAATACAGAGAGATGTTTGCTGCAATGGCACCACTGTTCTGAGTGTGGTGGGCTCCAGACCACAAGGAAAACTATAACAGGAGGATTTCAGCCATGGGCTGGTTCTGCCAAAGGAAAGATGTTCATGGGCAATGATTTTTCAGTGCTAACAGTGAAGATAAGTGAGTGTTTCAGAGCAAGTGGAGGAGGGAAAACAATCACATCAACAAACCAACCAACCAACCAACCAAACAACCAAAAAAGAGCTGTAGAAAGATGGAAGGATTCTCAAGGTCTTTAGCACAACCTCCTGCTCAAAACGGGGCTAACAGTGCCAGCTGCTCAGGTCTTCTCCAGCTGAGCTCCCAAAACCTCCCATGGTGGAAATTCCATGTCTCTGCTACACCATTCCTAGATTCCTCATGACATCAATAAAACCACTGCTTGAAAGTCAAAGAGTCCAGCATGAGGCCAAGAAATGGATTGATGGATGGAAGGATTGTAGAGTGCTCATTTCCCAAGAAGGATTTTTTTGAGTGCTGAAGGTATTTCTCTTCCCTGAATCACCATATTGTTGGAGATGAAATTCTGTTTACCTGACCTTCAGCAACCTTTATGGCCCTCCTGGGACACCAGATGACCATCAGTGCTTTACAAAGACACCGATTGCCACCGTACAACAGGATGGCTTCAAATGTCTCTCCAGAATCATTTTCAATCTAACTCTTACCGTGGATTTTTAAGGATGTGGAGAGGGAATGCAGAAGGAAGTTGCATGGATCAGTGAACAGTAATAGCTGTCATAAGTGACAATGGTCACAGAGGAGTTGTAGGTTATGCTAAAGGAGTTTCCCAGTTGTATCCAGAACAACAAATGGTGCAGACTCTGATGGTGAATCTGGCATTTCAAGGACCAGAAAGCCCTTGGCTCTTTTTGGGTTTTTTCCCATCTCTAGAAGCAGGAAAAACATCGATGACCCAAATGAGTCATAGCAGTTTGGGACTGCAAAGAGAGTGTGGCTTTTCACCCCTCACAGAAACAACCCAGCTCACTAGGACACTGCCTTCTTCACTCTCTTGCACTCATGAGACCTTTAAAGACTGTTAAAAGTGTGTATTTTTCTTTGTGGTTTCTCTGGGACCATGGAGATATCAAATGATTTGGTCACTCCTAAAACTCTTCAGGAAAGGAGAAGAGTCCATTGTCTGGCCAACAATTTCCAAGAGATTTCCAAGAAATGTGAGGAACAGGCCAAAAGTGGCAGCTGAGAGTGTTCATGTTCTTTGTGAAGGAACCAAACTCCTTTGGAAGCTGAAGGCAAAGGAGAACCAATAACTGCTCCCAACCCACTGTCCCCTCACCCAGGAGGGGCACCCAGCATACTTGGCTGTATTAAATCATCATTCAAGCTTTAAGATTGTGTAATAAAAGTTTTCAAACACTTCTCCTCCTCTGCCAAAACAGGTTTTAAATTCCAGGTGATATTTTATTTTGTCAGTCAGGAGTCCCTGGAAATGTTAAGGCTTGTCACTGCCGGATAATGAAATGTTTTGCAGCTATTTGAAGAGGAGGATTATTCAATTGTCATTTTCAAGTTCTTTGAGGCTGATGAAGGTGCAGGTGTCAGAAAGACACTCAAAATGATCACAAACAGCTTCTTCTACTGAAGAAATTTGCATTTGCGTGCTAAAAAAAAAAATCACAATAGAGCCTTGCAAGGAGGTAAATCTGACCCTGTACATGCTGGTTTAAGAAAATATTAACTTTATATTTAATATAATAAAAATGGATAATTTTAAATGAAACATTAAAAATTTTCAATCCAAAGGCTAATTTAAATTTGCAATTATTTTCATCAAAGTTAATTTTGGCTTGGCCGAGCCCTTTTTTAAAAAACATTAAGTTGCTAAACATTGTTAAAGGACTGAAACTCAGTAATTCTGAAGAATGAAGTTTAGTAAATGCCACTAAAAGTCATTGAAGGGCTGAGAGTGGGTAACATGCAGTGAGGCTTTGTTTGGATCAGGACAGGTTTAGCAAAGATACTTTTACTAAGAAATGGTTTCAGTGTCTGACTTAATTCTGTTTTTCTCAAGCTCTTATAATTTGAAGGATTTGTTATGCTCCCTCCTACCTCAAATAGAGAATTTAAGAGACATTTTCTTCCTCTAAAGCATTTTGGGAAACAGAAGCCAATGGCTCCTCTGTCCACTCTGAACTTACACAAAAACTCCAAATTTACGGCAAAGAGTCTTGGGAGCGATTTGTCAACTTGCACTGAAATGCCTGAATAATAATGATAAATGATAAATGGCAAACAGGTATAAACAGTCTTGCTGACAAACAGAAAGTGGGTATAAATTTTGTGTCTGAGAATGACAAATACCCAAAGACCTAAAAAGAGTTTTTCTTAAAACATCCCTTGACATCAAGCCCTGCCCCTTTTGCCCACAGTACCACCCTGATTCCCAGCTGAGGAGGGTGCTGAGTCCAGGGACCACTAGACAAAAATTCACAAGCCAAGGGTGACAACTTCCTCCTACCCTCCAGTCCAGGACAAACCGTGCAGGAAACATGGGGACAAAGCTTGTTTTGCAGCAAAGGGGCCCAACTTGCCCATTCCGGGGTGGAAGGGATGATCTGGGCTCTCAGGGCACTCCCTGGGGCCAGTCAGACCCCCTTGGCTGGATTTGAGCCAATGGATTGTGGACATTCCAGGGGCTGCAGCACCGGGAGTTTCCCTGCCAACCAACTACCTTGTACCTCTCTTGAGCAGGCTGGTCCTCCCCTCCAGGCTGCAGTTCCAGCGCTCGCTGCGGAACTGGAACTGGCACTCCATGATTCCGAGGCGGATGGAATCCCGCAGGGTCTCGGCCAGGCCCGGCTCCCGCCGGCACAGCCGCTTCTGCTTGCGGGACAGCTGGAGCAGCTCACACTGCTTGACGTGCAGCCTGCCCTGGGCAGAGCCCGGCGGGGGCCCCAGCGATGGGAAGTGGGTCAGGGCATCCTTCCCGGTCAGGCTGAAAGGAAGCAGGAAAAGCAGAGGTTATGGATCGCTCGTGGCGACGGCACCAAGCCTGACAGAGTGTTCGTGCAACGCTCTCAGGCACAGGGTGTGACTCTTGGGGAGGGTCCTGTGCAGAGCCAGGAGCTGGACTGGATGATTCTTGTGGGTCCTTTCCAACTTGGCATATTCTGTGATTTCCTGAAGGTCAGGTTGGACAGGAGATCTGAGAAACCTGGTCTAGTGGAAGGAGTCCCTGCCCATGGCAGGGGGTGGGGCTCGATGGCTTTTAGAGGTCCACTCCAACCCCAACCATTTGGGAATTCTATGATGATTCTCAATTGGCAGATTGGAGGGCAGGATATTTGGAAAGCTGCAGCTCATGGTCCTTTACCAGCTCAGAAGATTAATCAATACAGATTGATTAGATCTTGTATCCCATCTCCACCACACACCAAGGCAGAGTACCACGGTGATGCTGTGGGGAAGAAGGAAAAACACGTGTGTTGTCTCCAGAAACCCCGGGTGGGAAGGTTCTCTTGGCTCTGTGACAGGGTGACAAGGATGAGGAGGGGACTGGAGCATCTCTGGGAGCAGGAAAGGCTGAGGGAGCTCAGAGGAGACACTGAGAGGAGACCTCCCCAATCTCTGTCAGTACCTGCAGGGAGGGGGCAGAGGATGGACCAAACTCTGCTGGGGAGGCCCAGCAATGGCACAAGAGGAATGGGCAGGAACTGATGCCCAGGAAGTTCCACCTGGACAGGAGGAAGAACTTCTTTGCTGGGCAGTGACCCAGCACTGAACAGGTTTCCCAGGGCAGGTGTGGACTCTTCCTTACTGGGGATATTCCAGGACCCTCTGGACACAATCCTGTGACATGTGCTCTGGGATGGCCCTGCTTGGAGCAGGGAGCTGGCACCATGGTGACCCACTGTGTTCCTTTCCAACCTGACCCATTCTGGGATCCTGGGATCCTATGACATGTCTACACCCTCCAGTTTGGTTTTCTTCCCAGTCACAGAGTGAGTTCCCAGTTCCTGGTTACCCCGTGGTGCTGCAGGTCACAGCTCTCCAAAAAAACACTAATCACGTCCTTCCCAGGATTTGTGTCACTGGACACTACCAGGAAAGGCCAGTGGGGAGACAGTATCAATGACCACCTTCCTACAGCAAGCGTGAGTTTTGCTGGAAAACATATTATTGCTGAAAAAAAAATTAAAGGCCAGGTCAAATAAAAATGTCCTTCCAAATGTAACAGCAACACATTATGTGTCCAGGTAACTCAGCTGGAAAATGCAACACATTTTTGAGACAAATGTTTTCCCTTTTATGGCAATACAATATTTTTCTTGCAAAATTTATCTTTAGGATGCTTGAAACAGAAGTTATTTTATTTTGCTGCAAGATTTGAGGGCTGCAAACACTCTGGGAGCAGCCGTGGGATTGCACAACAGGGCCAGAGGGGGGAAGGTGAAGTCACAAATTCAGACCTTGAGCCGACACAGTTTAACTCAGGGCTGTTGAGCTCCCCCTGGTTTTTCAGGGACGTTGATGCATTTCAAGCAGCAGCTGCAAATCCAAGACTGAGCTCTCCTGTAGCTCAGGGGTGACTGATTCCCATCTGGGGCAGACCCAGGAAGGACAATGTGGTGCAAAAGGTATTGCTTAAATCCGCATGAGTGTGAAAGGGAGAAAAGGTGGCACCTGATTGCCAAACACAGGATCACAGAGTGCCCCAACCCCCACCCAAAAAATACCCAAACCAGGGAAATGGGAATGTCCTGGAACCTCCACTTTTGGACATGTCTCAGCCCCAACAGTAACATTTGCAAACAACACCTTTCCCTCTCCCAAACCATGTGGTTTTCTGTGCAAGTCCACAGGTAGTTTAGGGAGTACAAATGGGAGAGCTGGTTGGTTCTTGCTCCTCTCCCCCACTCAGGCAAATGGGGCTCCACTGTGGGAGCCAGACCAGCAGAGCTGGAGAGGGAGGGATGAAATGAGGAGCCAGCTCTGGAGCTTTCCTACAAGGACATCCTGGCCACTGGCACTGCCACCAGCAGTGCAGGGACTCTCCATCCCCTTCCCTGCCCAGCCCAGCACCTGAGCAACACAAACCAGCTGGACATGGGCAGTAAGGTGGTGCTTCCAGCAACTTGTTGGTACCAAACAAGCCATTCCCTCCAGCAATGCAGGCAGTGAGACTCTTCATCTCTGCACCATTCCCATGCTCCTGGTAAAACATGGCTCTTCCCCATTGGAATTGTCCATCAGTCTGTCTATGTTTGCAGATGTGTGTCTGGCACAGCAAATGTCTGACTGGGCTGACACAGGAAGGAGAAGGAAGTCTGTGCTAGTAAACAGGACATGTGTCCACATTGTCCAGCACACTCCAGTCCACGAGTAAAGACTTTTATCCCAGGGAGGTGACCAAGGTGGAAACTCACCCGGCTCCACAGCAAGCATTGCTACTCCTCAGCTGTTCAAATAAGAGCATACTCGTGTCAGGGATGTACCTTCGTGCTGGAGGATGCAAGTCAAGCACTGCAGCTCTGATTTGGGTCCTCCAGACACTTCATGGACATCTGTTTCCAAGCTATTTGTCTGGGTCTCCCTGGAGTCATCCCAGTCTATCCAGGCACAGGAGTCCAGTTCAGACCTAACCCCACAGCACTGTTCTCACAGCACCCTACAACCTCCAGATGTGCTCACACACCCTTAACTGGGAACAAATGCAAGTAAATAACACACCCAGAGACCTGCAAACTTTCCAAGAACAAGGAACCTTGTGAATCCCACAGGAACCCCGAGATGAGCTCAGCTGGTCAGAGCATGATGCTGATAACACCAAGGTTGTGGGTTCAGCTCCTGTATGGACAATTCACTTAAGAGTTGGTCTTGGTGTCCCTTCCAACTCGGAATATTGTGGGATTCATTGATGTTCTGTGAGCATTAAGCCTTAGAAACCAAGGGGGTGAGAAGAATCTCTTCCTTCCCTCATCAGTGCTGAACTGGGGGACAGAAACATGGGATGTCCCAGAGAGCCAAGAAACAAAGAGGCAATTCTGGAGACAGAGACAGAAATTTAGGGCAGGTTCAGCCCAAGAAACTCGAATTAACGCAGCTTGGTGAGCTCCAGAGAGCAGTTCAAACAGCACAGGTCAAAGCCCTGTTTGACACCAAACCCTGCCCAGAGGAGGCAGCACAGCTGGTGCTCACGGGACAGAACAGACCTAAGGTGGGGGAACTGCACTGAGGGACAAAAGGTTGACCCAAGGGAATGAGACCAACCACGATGAGGCAGCCTAATGGCTCTGCCAGTACACGTGCTCATTGGGGTTGTATCTCCCTGGGTGCAGAGGGCATGCTCTGCACAAGCTCTGAAGCTCAAGAAGATCAAGATATGCCAAGGGTTGCACAGGCAGGAACAGGCTCAGAAGGCAACAAAAGGCTGATTTAGGGATGTTCACACTCTGCCTATAACTCAGTGGGACAATGCTGGGCTCAGAAGAGGTGTTGCTGTTATATCAGCTGGGGGAATAACAACCCTCACCCAGAGCCCTGGACTTGGCCTGGAAGTGGGATTCCAGCACCCACATCCCAGGAAGGTGCCCTTGCCATCAAGTGCAGTGTGAGAGGTGGTTACTCTCCATTTCCACGCAGTGTCTGTGCTCCCACAGGCCAAAGTTTCCTGAGTTCACAGCACAGAGAGAAGAAACAAGGAAGAGGGAGCTGACACTGAGGAGTCTGAGAGCCTGATATAGCAACACTGAGATCATCCACTGCTTGAAAGCCACAGACAAAATCTTTCCAAATTCCTTTATACCAAAACACTGCCTGTCCCCATACCATGGAACTGCCACCCATGCCCAGCATCCAACTCCTGGAGCACCCAGAGCACCCAGAGCACCCAGAGCACACAGGGCTGCAGCCCAGTGGCAAACCGCAAAGCAAAGGCTGGGGGGTGAAAGCTGGAGTCACAAATTCAGACCATGAGCACACACAGTTTAACTCAGTGAGCTCTCCTCAGGTTCGATGTGTTTGGAGAAGCAACTGCAAAGCCAAGACTTGGAGCTCCTCTGTAGCTCGGGGCACTCAGGGCATCTCTGACTCGCGTTGAGGGCTGACAGGAAGGAAGATGTGATGTAAAAGGTATTGCTTGAGTGTGAAAGGGAGAAAAAGGTGACAAACATCCTCAAATTTTTACAAGAGATGTGATGAACAACACAGCACAGGGGAGAGCTGAGAGAAACTCTAAAACTAGAGTACAATTAGTGGGGAGAGGTTAAACACAGAGCAGGGGAGAAGGGACAACACAGCTTTTGTGGAAAGTGGTCAGGCCTCTTAAACCTGCTGTGAAGGAGCCACTGAACAGACAAGTCAAATTCTGCTATCCTGTAAAGTGGACAGATTTCCAAAATAGCTTGTGCATGAACACAGATGGACTGGATGTCTCCCACAATTCCTACGAGGAGAAGAAGGAACACGAGGAGAACACAGGGCTTTGAAAGCAGGACTGACCTGCAAGTGAGTCAGGATTATTCTGACCTCCAATATACAAGAACCAGGGGGAATTATGATAATGTATGAACTGACAGACTAAAGCTAAATGAAATGAGGCACAGAGACTGCAGGTAGACTTGAAGCCCTTCTCAATGCAGGGCACAAGGAATGCCAAAATATCCATGTGGGAGCAGAAGCCACTCACTGGGTCACAACTGACCCACCAAGATCACCCATCTGAGGGGAGGCTTTGCAGGCTCCGACCATAATTGCATTTTATTGGGGTAAAACCAGCACAGGATCAGACCGAGATCACAGGATGGAAACACTCACAAAAGATTCTATATAAAATATGCAGATATTTGCACTTGGGCAAACTGCACATCGTTTTTAGATGATTTAGGGTTTATTATCTACAGATCATACAGCAAAAAAAGTGAGCTCTGTGAATTAATGCACACCTGCTCGTGATCTGAAAGAACAATAAGGAGCTCCAACTTTTATTTCTCTCTCCTTTTCTGTCTGAGCACTTTGGTAAATTCATCTATTTCCTTTAATCTCCTTCCAGCCACATTCCAGCTGCTTAAGAGACTTTTAATGAGAGCCTGTTCCTGTGCAGTGCCCGATGTCCTCTGGAGCTGAGAGGTCTTAAAAACCTGTAAAAATATGCCTTTCCTACCTCTCCCAAGCAAGGAGAAAAATCACAGGGAGCCCCAGCAATCCTCCATATCTGATTTCAGGGGCCTTTCATGTTCCACAGGAACATCTACACCCCACGGAGAGCTGCAACAGGCGTTCAGGGAAGGCTGAAGAAATGTGGGACATGAGCAAACCAAGGCCACTGTGGTGCACAAAGGTCCTGCAGTCTCCTCTGTCCAGGGCAGCTCAGTGAAACAGTTCTGGTCCTTTCAGAAACATCGCATTTAATCCTCCATATTTGTCCCTGGGTGAAGGGATGGCCAGTGAGTGTTGTACTGCTGGGATTAATTGGGTTGGTCTCTGCTTTGTACCACCCACAGCCTACAAAGAAGGAGGCAGAAATCCCCAAAGCCTCTAAATTATAAATCTCAGTAACCAATATTGGGATTTAACAACTGATATCAAAGGTTTTGACTTTCCTCCATCAGAGCTGTCATTTCAGCCCCTGGGGCAGGTGTCTCTATACCTGTTGTCCTCCAGGTTTTCTATCAAGTTTCTGCTCCTCACAAAGTAAAAAACCTTGAATTAAAACCTCAGGTGAGTTTACACTAGGTTATGAGTTAGAATCCTCTGAGGGGGGCTTTGCTTGCTGGAAACCCTTCCTGGCAGCAGCAACAGATGGTGTGTCCACATCCAGGCTCACTTTTTAAAAGGAATTCTCCTGAAGCTCCACAGAGAACAGGATATCAAATTCTCAGAGGCCTGGGAGGAGAGGGTGACCTGGGTGAGGGCTGAGCTGGGGCCCTTCAGTCAGAGCCTTTACCTCTGCAACACCTCCCTGTTGTGGCAATCACTGCCCACTCCATCCTCAGACTCCATCTTTCCAAGGCTCAGCTGAAAGTTGCCCTCCCCTCCATTTCTGCTCTTTCTCTCTCTATTTTAATACCCCAGTGACTGAAAATGCCAAAAACCCCGGGCTGTAACAAACCCTCCTGCTACACTGGGCTGTGAGGAATGATGATGCAGCCTGTAAGTAATATCAGCATTTAATTTATCAGCTCAACAGGAAGAGAAACATTCTCTGAAACCATTCCAGGAGCACTCAGACAGCAGAGTCCCTTTTTGAGGTACATTTGGCCCATTAGATTTGTCAGGGAAATGCTTCAATAAAACACTTACCAAAGAAAATGTAGGAATGTGGGTAAATGGGTAAAGGGATGAAAACCAAGCCTTGCTGGACATCTCCAGGACACAGGGGAGGTGAGAACAGTGGGTTTGAGGGTGCTTATATTAACATTAAGATGTCATTTGGCACAATATGCTGTTTTCAAAACTATGCAAGCCCCAGATTCAACAGACCTGCAGGTCACCTGCTGGTTTTACTCCCCAAGAAGCCCAAAAAACCTCTTCCATCATGAAATGAGCAACAATTGTGCCACTAGCCATGGTGGGAGCAGAACCAGCCCTAAATACAGAGGGCACAGGCAGGCTGGACTAAGATGAGCTGTTAACCCAGCCAGCACATCCTGTGAAATCCCAGGAATCCTGTGAAATCCCAGGAATCCTGGCGCCTCTGCACCTACCACAGGTATATCAGGAGGGGTTCTGAAGGCTCCAGTAGATCTGACTGCCCACAGAGCACAGGCCAGACTGGCCCATGGATGAGACATGTCCCAGCCTGCTCCACAGAGGTCTCCCAGGAGAAGGCTTTGATCAGATTTGGAACTTCCACCTCCCCAACTACATCCTACCTGAGGTGGGTCTCTTCCAGATTCTGCCCTGGCCTAATTCTAGGAGGGCCCACCTCCTCAGCCTCTGTGAGGAGCTCTTTGCCCTCCAGCACATCCTAGATGCCTTTTCACCTTGAAAACACGGCCCCCTGAGGAGGCAGCAGGAGCTTTTAATGAGGTCTGGAGAGATTCCCACCACCCGAGGAGATGAACACCCTGGAAGGAAGAGCGTGGCTGAGGCAAGGAGGGAACACCTTACAGGAGCTGCAGGATGGGGGAGGACTGAAGCAAAGGTGAAACCAGCACAAAGGAAGTCAAGAGGTGCACAGCAGCTGTACCTGGGGGAGCAGCCACTCCTGGATTCCTGGAGCCAGGAAACCCAACACAGCCCCAGCCACAGCCGGCCCACCTTGCACACAGAGCCCAGTTTCTCTCCCTCTCCAAAAAGCAGGTTTTAATTTACCCCCTGTAGACCCTGCCCTGGCAGTTCAGGGTCTGTTCAAGCCCAGCCAGAGCACTGACACCAGTGAGCCAAGAGCTCCAGGAGCTGGGAACGGAGTGGGAGATCTGCCTACAGCTGCTGTCCTTTAAAAGCCCCTTGTCCTAAAACCATGGCAAAACTTTGTATATTTGTATATTCAGGGATGATCTGCATCTTTTCCCAGGCACTTGGATGATTTTTGCTGGACTATCCCACACACTTCATGCCTTACTTTTATCCTGATGGAATCAAACTTGGCTTTTTCTTCACCCTTTCAACCAGCAACACTTTACCTTTGCCAAACACCCTGCACACACGGGAAGGGCTCAGCTCCTCTCTCCACCCAAGAACCTTCCCTTTTTCTTACACCTTTGCAGTTTTTCTCCCTTAAGTGTTTGGAAAGCAAAGATCTGACCCACGTGCCTAAGTCTCTCCTATTTGGCAAAACCTAGAGGCAGACACTGATCCAGCTCTCCAGTCCCTTCAACTCAGGAGTAATTTGGGTGTGAGGTTGCTCTTCTCCCCAACTGAGGCTGCATCTAAAGTATTCTAAAATATTCTAAAATATTCTAAAATATTCAAATTCCTCTCAAGTCTATAAACTCAACTTTCTATCTGAAATATTGTCACATATTGTTCACCACCAGGAGTTCTCAGACTTCAGTTCCTTCTTGTTACTTCCAGATGAAGAGGTGGGGATATGCAGGACCCCTCTGTGTCAAACCCCTCGAGGAGAAAAAAATCCCCCTACTTCAAAGGGAACCTACAGCCTCAGACCCTGGGCTGTGCATTGTCGGGAGGCAGCACACACAGAGTTCATATCCCAGAAAGCAGCTTGCACCCAACAGGTCATTGCCACAAGGTGAGGAATCATTCAGGTTTCTCGAATAAAATCCTGCCTGAGCAGCAGTCAGTGACAGCTTGGTGTCTGGACACAAATTCATTGCCTTCCACTGGCACAGCCATGTGCTCATGTCCCTGTGGGTGGCAAGCCAAAAACCCCTTCACAGAGCAGGTTCCTACACAGCTCTGGGTGACTGAGAAAAGGGAGCCCTCCCCGTCAGCAGAGACCCAGATGTGAGTGAGGCTGAATGATACAATTAATAAATTTAAAACCTAGCTAATTTAAGGAAGCTTTGCAGCAGAAATGAAACAGCAATCATGTCCTAGGTGAGCAAGCCAGCAGACCCTTCCCAGCAAAGGTAGGAAGAAGTGTCTGGCATTTGGTGGGAGGATCAGTGGAGAGAGAACAAGACCCTCCACACGTGTAAGGCAGCACAGACCTATCCCGAGAGCTACAATCCCTCCCAGCAGTGTCTGAATGTACTGATGTTTGTGTCTGTTCTGCACTCCCTGATATACACACACACACACATCAACAGCTCTGGCTGCCCTTAAGGGAGTCTAGAAACGTGCCTGAGGAGCAGCTCACACAGAAAACAAGACAGAACAGAACACTCTGCGTGGGAAATTCTGCCTGGACCCAACCTGTCACAAACCCATCTCTGCCTTTATCCCGAGCAAACAGCAATGGGGGGGGGAGGACACGGCCCCGGGGACAGTCGTGCCCAGGGGACCCTGCAGTGTCCCAGGCTGGGGCAGCAGCTCTGCCTCCCTGCACCCGAGGGAACCCCTCTGTCCCTGCGCTGGCTTTAGTCCCGTGGAGCCCCTCAGCACCCTGCGGTCACCGTCCCCTCCCTGCTGGGCGCTGGATCCCTGTGCCAGCCCCATCATCCCACTCTCTGCCCCCCAGCGAAGCCGCCTGCAGGGAGGAATCAGTGCCAGACATCACCCGGGGCGAATCCCCACCCTGAGCAGACACGGGGCACGCTTCAGCGCTACAGTCCAGTTTTCCTCCCTCTTGCTCCGAGCAAACAGCATGTCCCACCCCGTTTCCCCGTTCCGCTCTCGCACGGGTGATCCTCCCCCCGTCCCCTCTCTCCGGGCTGCCCGGGAGCACTGGGGGGGCTCCTGCGACACCCAAACCCTGCGGCCCTTTCCCTCACCGCGCTGCCCCGCTGAGACCGCGCCCGCCGTGCCGGCTCCGCCCGGGCCGTGCGGGGGATGCTCCGGGCGCTGCAGGTGCGGGGCCCGGCCGGGACCCCCTCCAGGAGCGGCCGGGACGGTCCCGAGGGTCGGGGCAGCCCCGTGGAGCCCCCTCCAAGGGGCATCCACGGGAATCGCGATCCCACGGGAACCGCGATCCAACGGGAACTCGATCCCACGGGCCCCGGACTGCCCCACGGACACTCCGAGCTGCCCCACGGACGCTCCGCATTCCCCTCCAGAGCCCGTGCACTGTCCCACGGACACTCCACTGCCCCCGACGCTGCCCCACGGACGTTCCGAGCTGTCCCTCGGGTGCTCCGCATTCCCTCCCAGACCCCGGTGCTGTCCCACGGACACTCCCAACTGTCCCACGGACACTCCGTTCCACCTCTCCGGGTCCCCGCGCTGCCCCACGGCCCCTCGCGCTCCCCTCGTGTCCGCGGCGCGGAGGCGGCGCCGGGGTCGGTGCCCGCGGGCGGTGCTGACCCGAAGTAGGCGGCGGCGGGCGGCGGCGGCAGGAGGAGGAGGAGGAGGAGGAGGATGCGGCTGAGGGCGGCGGCGGAGCGCATGGTGCGGGCGGTGCGGGTCCCACTCGCTCGGGCCGCCCGGCAACGCGGCTCTTTAAGCGGGAGGCGGGGCGGCCCCTTCCCGTCCCGTCCCGTCCCGTCCCGTCCCGTCCCGTCCCACCGCCGCCGGGCACCCCCGGGGTTCCCTGGGGACCCGCTGCCCCCTCCAGCCCTCGGGGAAGCCGCGCAGGGTCGCGACCCGCCGGGTCCCTCCATCCCCACAGGATCCCTCCATCCCTACAGGATCCCTCCATCCCTGCAGGATCCCTCCATTCCCGCGGAATCCCCCCATTACCACGGAATCCTTCCATCCCCACGGGATCCCTCCATCCCCGCGGGATCCCTCCATCCCCGCGGGATCCCTCCATCCCCACGGGATCCCTCCATCCCCACCGAGTCTCTCCATCCCCGCAGGGTCCCAGGGCAACCTTCGGGGCTCCGCGGCTCCCGGACCGTGCTGGGGCATCGGCAGGACCTGCACCAATCTCGGTGCCCGGCAGTGCCCCATGGAATGATAAGGGTGGGAGAACATCGCGGTTCCAGCCCCAGCGCTGCCCTCGGCGGGGCCGCGGAGCCGTGGGCGGCTGTTTGTGCAGGTCGGAGGTGCTGGGGAAGAGGGGAAGAGGCACCTGCCATGCTCGGGCATCCCGGACCCACCCAGCACATCCCTCCTGCTGCCTGGGGTCCCTGCTCTGATGTTCATGGATGGAGGCTGGAGGATCCCAGAGCATGGACAGACACATCTAACCAAACATGTGATGCACATGCAACACCTCATAGAACTGCTGGTGGGAAGGACCATTTGGAGGTCTCTGGATCAACCTCCTGCCCCAAGACAGGCTGCTGCCAAGTCTAGAGAAGGATGGCTGTGACTTTGTCTGTCCAAGTCCTGTGCCCATCCCCAGACCTCTCTTATCCTACAGATGTACAACCCTCCAAGGGAAGTGTTTCACATCCAGCCTGACCCTCCCAAGTGCAAGGAGACAAACTTTCATACAGGAACTCCACAACAAAATTTCCAGAACCCCACCCTGGACTTTGCAAGAAATGTTAGGGAGGTGCAACCCCAATCCCCTGCAAACACTCCCACAAAATCCTGGAGCCGTGGAGCCACACAGGTGGAAGGGCTCTGGGCAGGCAGACAGGCACGTGAAACCAGCCCCCCCAGGCAATACCAGGGCAGCTGGGGGGGCCCTGCTGGATGTCCCACCCTCCTCCAAACCTTGTGTACCTGGAAGGTGCTTTGCAAACAGCACAAAGGTGTGTGTGAGGCCGTGAAATCCATCCCTTCCTGGTGACAAAGAGCTCCAGCTGAGCCTGGGATTGGTCCCATCGCTGCAGCAGGATCCTCAAATGCCTCAGGACAGGGAGGGTAAAGACCTGTTCTCTACTACTGGGTCCAGTGTTGTTCTCCAGTCTGTACTGGGGCTTCTCCTGTTTGTTCCCTGCACGGGGTCTCCTCGTGGCACTTCCCCAGGGCAGAGCGTCTCTGTAACCCCTCCCCTGCCTGACAGACAGGGGCTGCAAGGACTGGTGGGTTTAGGAGAGGGATTAAGGTAAGTGGGGACAACATGAAAAGTCCCCATCTCACACTAGTCCCACGACAGTAGGCAGAGAAAGCCCTGCTCTCCTCCCCTGCTCGGACCTGAGCTGGGCTGTGCCCCTCCAGCCACGGTGACACAGGAGGTTGAACAGGGTTGTTTTCTTGGGAAGGTGTGTGGCTGCATGTCAGAAAAGTCTGGATTCATGAAAGGGGTAAGATGGGAGTCTCACATACCATGAAGGGAAACACAACTGTCTTCAGCCCTTTCAGAGCTCCCCAACATCCAGTGCTCTTCGCTGTCCTAGGACCCTGCTGACTCCTCTTGGTCTTTCCTCTAAACCTGCTCTGCCTAAGCCTTGTTGCCCAAATATTCAAGAAGGATCAAAGTTCCATTTTTCCTGCCCCTCCCAGAAGCTTTTCTCCTCTTCTGCTCTTGGCTCATTAGGTGAGACACAGACTTGCTGATTTTGTTACCCCTGCTCAGGGCTGTTTGCAGAAGAATGGCTTTTGATGCTGTTTTTCATAGAAACCCAGAATGGTTTGGCTGGGAAGGGACCTTAAAGACCACCAAGTTCAAGCCATGGCAGGGACACCTTCCACTGGCCCAGGTTGCTCCAAGCCCTGTCCAACCTGGCCTTGGACACTCCCAGGGATGAAGCATCCACATTTTTCACCAAACTGTGTAGGAATGACTGGGAGTGTGTGGGGGGGTTACTTTTGACAACCCTCTCATTTCTTGACTCACTTCTTGCTGCCACGACAGCATGCAGAGGATACAAGCCTGGCATAAAGGAATCATGGATATCAGCATTTTTCTGAGAGCACATCACAGACTGCAGTTCTGCACCTGGGATCATTCTTCACCCCCAGTGCCAAGGTGTCCCTAAGCAGACCATGGGATCAGCTCAGGAAGAGGAGGCAGCCACCTGTCTCCAGCTCTGGGAGGGGACCCACGTGGGGAGCACCACGCCATGGTCTTGATGTCCTTGGCAAAGGAGATGACAGTGCAGCCTCTGCAGTTCTGCTCTCTGAGTGTGTGAAATACACTGAGTGTGATTTGAGTTCTCTGGTGCACCAGAGTCCAAATTCCTGGAGTACTAAAGCAGCCACAGCCCCTTCTCCCAGACTTTTTTGGGAAGCTGTGATGCCACTGCTTCAGTGCCACTCCTGGGAGTTCAGCACCTCAGAGGATTCCCAGGAAAGCCATGAAGCCCCACAGAGGAAGGAAAGAGGGCCAGATCCCATAGGATTGGGCAATCCCATAGGGACCTGCTGAGGAAGGGTGAAGAGGACTGGCCAGGATACAAGTGATGAAATACCCACAGAGGTCAATTATGTGCTGATGCACCAACCTTTCAGTCCCAGACAGAGAATTCCAAGGAAAGACCAGCTCACTGAGGGCTGCCAAGGGAGGCAGGTCAGCAGTGGAGGTAAGAAGACATGAACACCACTCTGGTGCCTCCTGGAAAGTGTCTCTGATGCGAGGAAGGGTCTTTGGATGCCACAACCACAGCCAGATTTTCACAGCTTTGACAGTGCCTGCTTCTCTTGTCAGAGTGGTGCTTGGTGTGAAGGAGGGAGCTTCAAATGGTGTGTGAGTAGCTGGGGAGGAGGTGGGAGCTCCAGGGCAGAGGGAGGGAGCGGCCCCACTTCATGTGGGGCAGTGCAGTCCCAGCTGACTGTGCTCATCGTGGTCCTGCTGGGGCAGGGTCTGCACTGAGGAGCTGCCAGGAGGTTCTGGGCAAGCTGAACATGCTCTTATGCCATGGAGGGGGTCTGTCATGTAGGTGACCTGTCCTTCTTGGTCCTGGTTCCTTCTGCCAGCAAAGGGAAGCCTGGGAGAGGCTGGCTAAGGAAGGACAGTCCCTGCTGTACCTCTTGCTTCTCTCATCCCAAGCTGGCAGGACCAGTTGAGACGAGTCTCCAGCAGGAGGTGTTAAAGGGACCTCTGGGACAGAGTGCTCATCTGGTCCCCAGAGCTCTGCTCCTTCTTGGCTCTTTGGGCAGCCACTCTGGCAGGGCCTTTCCCCGTCACCTCTGTCTTGGTCACGAGGTGGGAGGGAGCCAAGTGTGGGGAGAGGAGGTGCAAGGAGGACACTTGTGGAGAAGATCTTGGGGAAAATGCAACAAACCTCAGGAGTTTGGTTGGTCAGTGAGGAGCTGGGTCAGAGGGAGGAGAAAGGGAAGGGTGAGTTGGTGTCTGGAGCAGAGAAAGTATCAGGAGAGAGAGACACTGAAGGAGGACAAGCTGGTGGTGGAGGTGGGCAAGGAGCAAGTCCAGGAGCAGGAAGGTGGGTGGTTTAGTGCTTGGCTCAAGAGTTCATGCCAACAGCAGGAATGGAAAAGGCTTTGCCAGAGGCAGGGCTGAGGCTCAGGTGTGTTGGGGACTTTGGAGGAGAAGGACGTAACACATCAGAAGGGAAAACTGGTGACAGTAGGAAGGTACCAGGAGCACCTGAGAGGGTCACCCTGTGTGGGTGAGAGGACTGTTCTCCCTGCTCCATTTGTTCCACTGCTCAGTGCAAGGCCAAGGCTCAGGCTTTGCCATGGGGTTCACAAGCCAGTAAATCCTATAAAAGCCTGGAGAAAGGAGAACAGTTGTCTTCTGTCCTGGCATGTTGTTTTATCCCAGTTCCCAGGGTCACACTCCAGGGCTTGTCATTGTAGATGTCTCTCTAGTTAAATTATTTCCTTTCAGAGCTGATTTGATCTATGCTGTTTTGAAAGCAGTTTTGGGGATGTTTCCCAAGGTACAATGGCCATATTTCTTCTAAACCAGGTGGTTTCTGAGGCAGCTGCTCACTGCCCTATTCCCTGTCCTGCTGCCATTTGGACAAGTCTCTGTCTCAGTAGGTATTTCACACCTACAGCTTATGTAGGGTTTTGTATGTGACATTTCAAGGACCTTTTAAATGAATTTCAGTTGCCACCTGACTTTATTTGATTCACAAAAAAAGAGGCCCTTTGTGAGGCATGTTGTGAGATTTTGGAGTAAAGGTGTTTTGAGGGATTCATGGAAACCAAAGAAACCTTCCCACTCGCTGCTTCAATGTGCAGGAGTTTGGCTGCACAGGAATTTCTGATACTTCAATCACGTGCATTGGGAAAAATCCTCCCACTTTCCCAACAAGGAGCTTTGCAAACCCCACCCCACTGGTCTGAGTTGTAAATTAGTCCATACAGCCACATCCAGGACAGAGAGCCCCACGTCCTCAGAGTCAGAGTGCCACTGGCATTGTCTGCCCACAGGGCAGAACTGATGTTCTGTTCTCCATCAGGGCCACCCAGTAGGTCTGAGGTGATATTTTTATAGAAGGCTGTGCTTAATTAAGCACTTGTTGTACATTAGAAACTCATTATTGAGCAAGGGAAGCTGATTAATTATCTCAGACATAGAGACCCAGAGCACAGACACCCTCCCATCACCCAACAGATCTCTCCTCCTGTGTCTCACTGTGAAAATGGTGCTCCTTCCACCAGTCCTCAGCTCACCCCAGGTGATGTTCTGGAGCACTGCTGTGCTTCTTGACCCCTGCACTGCTCTGCAGCTTCACTGACACTCGACACTCTCGGGCACACGGTGGGATTTGGGGTGTCCTGTGCAGGGCCAGGAGCTCAACTCAATGATCCTGATGGGTCCCTTCCAACTCAGCATATTGGATAATTCCATGGTTTCATGATGCTTGGAGATCCAGGCACGTGTCAGCCTCCCTCCCACCTCAAACAGGGGTGCAATGGAACAGGGAAAGGTTTGGAGAACTTGGTCTGAGACAGAGAAGGGATCTGGAGAAGCAGCTACAGAGCAGGGACCCTTTGATTGGAATGAGGGACAACTGATGCTGACACAACACAGCTTGTCCAGACCACCTCGTCTGACAGAGGGTGGACAAGAACTTACAATTACTGTGGCATCAAATTAGATAAAATTAAATAAAACATAAAATCCCACACTGGATGCTGTTCTTCACACCACCAGGACATTGTCTCCAGGAACTGTGGGGCTGCAGATGACTCCACATCACAGAAGCCAAATGTTCACATGCAGTTTGAGGAGAAACCATGTAGATTTATGGAAGAAAAAAAATAAAAATAAACACTGTTACTGAAACCATCAACACCACCTTGGGCTGGGGAAGTCCCTCAGCTGCAAATTCTTGGTGTCTGGGAAATTTTTTCAGGAGAGGAGTCGTTACGTGCGCATTCTGTTCCTGTGATTTTCCCAAGGAATCTGCTTTTGCACGGAGTTGCTGCTGAGAGGGAGCCAGATTTCAAAATCTAAACAGAAAATTGGGGAAATTGTGAAACAGATCAAAAGAAAAATCAAATTACAAAGATGGCAAAAATGAAAGCAAGGGACGTGTCGTGGATCAGAAACACACACACCTTGGAAAGACGAAAGGCAGGAGGGAACATGATGGAACTCCTCTGGAAATGCCCATTGCTCCCTGACATCCCAGTACCTGCTGGGGATTTCCCACTGGAGTTTTGTCTGGAGAGGCAACAGGTCCAGCAGTTGGATCCACGGTCACCAGTGGGGGTGGGAAGCAGCCACATGTACCCACTTGTCCCATGGGCAGAGCTTGTGCAGAGCAGGGGACACTGCTGAGGGGTCCAATGGCCCCGTGGGCCCTCGAGTGGGATGGACAGGGATGAAGTAGAAGCACCAGAAGACTCCAGAGGACCTGAAGGACAACCTGCATTCTTGAAACCCGTGTTCCTCAGGGTCTGCCTCTCACCACAAAGGGGAGCTCTGTGAGGGGTGCTGTGAACTGCACTGGGAGCACCCCCACCTTCACCACACTACAGGGCATTTTCCAACCTAAATCCAGTCTGGACCTGATATAAACTAGAATCCTGGATTTCCAACTTCCTTTGCTGGTGGAAGGTCCATGTCTGTGCAGGAAGCCAGGTCATGGAGATGGACACTCTCAAGACAGGATTGAAGAGCAGGGTCAAGATAGTCCTTGCACCCTGGAGGAAACAGGAGAACGAGAGGAGATCACCCTTCCTGGTCATGCCATGTCAGTCTTGCTGAGGTCCTGGGAAAGGGCCAACAGCTCAGAGAGGCCTCCAAGGAGGTCTCTTGGGTGGATGGAAAAGGACTGTTGATCACAATTCATACTCAATCAGCCCATGTAGAGCTGTTGGGCTCCAAGGAGGGAATCAAGGACAAGGGACCAACCGAGCCAGTCTGAGAGCCCACTGCTGCCCCCTCCTTTCTTCATCCCCCCCTGCTCCCAACATCAGCCCTGACCACTGTGTTACACCCTGTTCTGCACAGGTCTGATCCATGGAGAGCTCTGTGGGCCCTGAGGCCATTCCAGGTGGAAGGGAGGGATGGATGGATGGATGGATGGATGGATGGATGGATGGATGGATGGATGGATGGATGGATGGATGGATGG
>JAWWLV010000087.1:3333295-3344269 GCA_035041135.1 Platyrinchus mystaceus
TGCAGCTTGGTTTTGGCTTGGCTTATAAATCCTGGCATGGAGAGGTGGATAAAGAGCACTTTGTATTCCCCAGAGTGTGATGGACAGGAATGTCTCAGCCACCAGAGAATCAAAGAATTATTAAGGTTGGAAAAGACCTTTAAGATCATCGAGTCCAACCATTAACTCACCACTGCCAGGTCCACCAAGACCTTGATGATGGTCTCCAACCAACCATTCAATTCAGATTTCAAAAGCTTTCCCCATATGGATTTCCACAGTGTCTGAGGGTTTTTTTCCCCTTCCACGGACTCTCAGTCACCTGCAGTGTCACCTGAGAAAACTCACTTTGGTCTCTCTTTGCTGCCTCTCTGAGAGTTTGACATTTTAATGTCAGAAATTCTGTCACTCAGTACTTTTAATCTTTATTCTGTTTGTGAAGCTTCAAAACACACCCACCAGTAGAGGTACAAACCTGGGCAGCACTTTCAGTTCTGCTTTTCTGGACAGGCTTATGGGTGTTTTTGTGGCATTTCACCCACTCTACGGCTTTCTTTAACCAGTAAGTGAAAAAAGACCACTCCCTGGCACTGGAATGAGACAGACAGGGGCACAGAACCACCTTCATCCATCCTTCTAAACTTCCTTAACCTCCAGAAGAGGTGGGTCACACCTTAATGGTCTGTTTGGAATAGTTCCTGTTCCATACCAGCCTCAAACTGGGACTAAAATATCTGCAGGGCTGTGTAGCTTGGCCAGGTCAGGCCCGTTCCAGGGTCCATCTCCATGGTTAAAAACATGGGCAATGGAGTTCAAGAGCTGGAGAATATTTCAAGGCAGAGTTTAATTTAGTGAAACAGATTAAATCTATGTCTTCAAACGCTCCTTTGGCAACCATGGCTTCCTTAGACCCAGATGACTGTGTTCAGTGAAACATATCTGGGTGTCAGGATAGGATTTGTCAGGACAGACTAAATACCCAACGCACCCTTTGGGATTTGAAATCCAACAAACCATATTTAACATCTATGACGGGTCATGAACAGCTGGAAACCCAATGCACGAAACCTGGAGAAGCTTGGCCTCCCAGTCCAGGAACTGGTGAAGAGGGAAGGTGTGAGCAGCTGCTCTTGGGTGTGTGATGGCCAAGAAAACTATCACTAATGAGAGCAGCTCTGCATGAACTCAGTGTCCAAACACACAAAAATCAATAAAAACCGGGAATCAAGAAAGCAAGAGGCAGGTGCATCATAGGATCGTGGAATGGGTTGGGTTGGGTTGGAAGGGACCTTAAAGCCCATCCAGTGCCACCCCCTGCCATGGGCAGGGACACCTTCCACCAGCCCAGGTTGCTCCAAGCCCCATCCAACCTGGCCTTGGACACTTGCAGGGATCCAGGGGCAGCCACAGCTTCTCTGGGCACCCTGTGCCTGTGTGTAACTAAACACCAAGAAATCTATTTGCCCAGAGCCTCAATATAAGGAGAAGGTCGACAGCTTTCCAACCCATGTGGTGACTGAGCTGTCTGAGAGCACCTTGAACTTCTATTGTGGCCATGGCTCCGAAAGCAGCTGATTTATTGTCTGCTCCTGAGGCCCCTGAACTCCAGGTGGTCACACACCCTCAGCCCCAGGGCAGCAACAGAGCTGTGGGTGCTGAGTGTGTTTTAGGAGCAAAAGCAACTGTTTTGGTTTCTCCCCTTTCTTTGTCCCATTCTGTGGAGTTGTCCCCTGCTCTGACACAACAGCCCCTGCAAAAAGAGCCTCTCAATCCAATAACAAGGATTTTTAAGGCAAAGCTTTGTTGGCTCCATTTGCAAACCACGACACTGATCGTGATTTTCTTTTATACTTCCATATGTGGGGTTTCGACAATATTTACAACTTTCTGCATACAGAGATGCCCTTCAGAAGAAATCCACTCATGGGACAGATTCCCACCTCCCTGCTCCCCTCTCACCGTGACATGGCATTTTTTCCCAATGGAAACCCAGCCTGCCAGTGCTTCCCCCCTCCACCCATCCCACCCACCACTGAAAACCCGGGCACTGCAGGTTTCCTTTCGAGTTTAGGACCAGTTCTGCCCCCACCGAGGCACCCAGCGGGTTGCTGTGTCCCCGGGCGCCTCCGTTAGCAGGGGTTGGTGCTCACCTCACCCCCCAGCTCGACTGAGGTCGGTCACAGCCACCCTTCAACCCTTCACCACGTCCACCCCTCGCCCTTACCTTGCAGAGCGCTGGCGAGCAGGGGCCGAGCATCCCGGGCTCCGAGTGGAACTGGGTGGGGGGGGTGACATTTAAAAACCAAAAAAATTAAAACAAGAAATACACCCACCACCCCAAATCTGAGTGCCCCAGTAAAGCCTGGTGCTCACAGGGTGTGTGTGGCAGCCAGGGCTCGGAACAAAGTTGTGGGGTGGAGGGGGAGGAGGTGATTGACAGCCCTGGGCTGAGACTCATCCCTCACCTTGGGCCCTGATTGGCCGCCTGCTGACATCCCCGAGCCCTGCACTTTTTAATAGACGCTTTTGGATGATCTACGGGGGAAAGGCTTGGAGAGGTGTGTTTCTGACAAGCCAGAAAGTCACCCACCCCGCACCACCAGGGACTTGGACTTGGCTTAACTCTTCTTTTTCACCCCTTTTTTTTATTATTATTTTTATTTTCCTGCGAGGAGGGAGATCCTTCATTCTGGCACTTCATGTTTTGCTGAAAACTTCGCCGAGGTTTTCCCCCTGCACCAGCCTGGACTGATGGATTACCACCTGCTTGGACTAATTCTGTCTTTTCTCTTCAATGGCACAAAGGTCTTAGCCGGGTACCCAATTTGGTGGTAAGATTTCTTCCTTTCCTCCCCCCCCCCTCCCCCGCCCTTCCCTCTTTCTATGATTGATTAATGAATTAATTAATTATTAGCCATGGGGGCTGTGTGGATCCAGGTTCCCTTTCACCCCTTACCCTGCTGAGCTGGTTGATTCGGAGCATAATTTGACCTGCAATTAATGAAATGAATGAAAAGTTTGGGGGTTATTTTGAAAGGGTTTCCCTTTGCACAAATGGAGGCTTCCCCACCACTCTTAATTTCTCCATTTTCGGCACTGGAGCGAAAGGCTCTTGGTTGAGATGGGGAAGGATGAGGTTTTATTTCCTTGGGCAATGGGAATTTTGTCTCTCTCATGACTCTGTCACAGGAATTTTCCTCCTTTCCATTAAACTGTGATCGAACCCTTAAAAAAAAAAAATATAATTCTATTTTCTTTTTTGTCTGCTACGTTTTTTGGACTTCTTTCTCTTCTTTTGTTGCATCCTGTCATGTGAATTTAGTCCGGCAAATAAGCCCAGAACACAAATGGCACCTGAGAAAATATTCCTTAGTAAAATTCCTCAAAGACAGATTTTGTTCATTTTAATTATGGAAATGGCACTGATTTCCTCGCACCAACAACGAAAATAATTGTTAAAAGAATTGGTTATATCTTAAAATGGTGCTGAAAAGTAACCTGAGCTACTCATTTTAAAAATAAATAGAACACCACAGAAATAAATGCATGAACAAAATGCCATTGGAAGCACTTTAGAACAAAAAATATCGAATCAAATATTTCAGGTCGTCTGAACCCGGCAGGCAGCGAGTTGCATAACAGAATATTTCAGTGAATTTTTCCCTTTATGTTGGATTTATCCTTGGAATATCTCTCATGGAGTTTGTGTCTGTAGGTAGGGGCTGGGAGCCTGAGGATCCAGGGGGCAAAGAGGGAGATGGTGGAATTTGGTGTTACTGAGATTCTTGGGGTATTTTCGCCTTTCCAGAAAAGTCTCTTTTTTTGTGACTGAATTCGATCCTTTCAGTGCCAACATGGAGATGGCAAGAAGTAGGTGAGAATGAACTTGGGAATGGGCTGCCATGGCTGGGGATATTTAGGAATCAGAAGGGGGAAAGGGTGCATTTTTTTTCTGCAATAATCCATTTATTACTGTGGGCTTTGGGCACGGAATTGTGCCGTTCCGGTGGGGAAAGACTGAGAGCACAATGAGAAGTCCCCGCTCAGGAAGCGTTTAAAGGCTCCGCAGGTTCAGGAAATGGCTAAATCACAGCAGGTTTTCCTGGAGAATTAAATGATTTCCTCACCCTGAGCGTGGCTGCCGAACTTCAGGACCTCAGCCTGGGGCAGGGGAGGCTCCTGGATCACAGGCAGCAGCACTTTGATTCCTCCCATCCCTCCCATCCCTTGTCTCCTTCCCCCGGGGACCCGCGCGTCGGCACCGCGGAGGTGGAACAGGTCAGGACGGCAGGGCTGGATCTGAAGGCAGGAGCTGCACAGGGCACTGATACCTTGCTGTGCCATCAGCTCTGCCAGGGTCTCACCAGCTCCTGACCTGCCCCAGGCTTTGGTATAAATCGGGATTGAAAGCCCGAGTCAAGGAGGGGTTCGATTCTCCAAGCGAAACCTCCTTGGAGAAAAGGGCTGGGTTTAACCTGTGAAGCAAAAACGTCCCTGTTTTCAGGAGAAAAGGCTGGCAGACGTGTCTGCCCCAAGCCCTCACCTCCTCCAAAGCCCCCAGGAGCTCACCCCAGATGAACAATACAGAGATGTCAGACACAGACACCAGGGCACAGCAGCAGCCACGGAAGGCAGGGAGGCAAACACGCTCTCCTCGGAATTTCAGTCCAAGGATCCAGCTTTGCATGTTTTTTAGAGATTCTGGCAACATCAAAGGTCCAGAGAGTCTCTGCTGCGCCAGAGGGACATGGTGAGATGCCCCATATAGGGCTGAGGCTGCAAATGTTGGAGGGTTGCGGAGGTTTTGTGGAGGCTGAGGGAGCAGGAGGCAGAAATATCTGGGCCAGGGCTGCAGAGACAAAGCTCCCAGAGCACAGGAATGAAATGTCTCCTTCGGTCCCACTGAAGGCTCTCAGTGCCTGCTCTGGACTCTACATGCTGTGATATACACCCTTCTAAAATCATCCTTTTCCAGTTGTCTTCCTGAACCTCTGATCTTTAGGCAGCACAGAGCAGACTTTGGGGGGGATGAGCCTCAACATGCTCCAAAATAGAGGGAGGGAAGCGCAGATGGGGCACAGCATCAGCCCAGGCCCCTGTGCTGGGCTTCTGCACCCCACCAGGCCAGGCTGGGCTGGGCATCCCCTGCGCTTCCTCACCCTCAGCTAAGCCCAGCCCAGCTAAATATGACACTCCCAGGAGGACTGTTCACCTGGCAGGACCCCAGGGATGCTGCCAGACAGTGTCCTGTCCTGCTGGGACAACCTTTCTGGGGGCTTTCCTGCCGTGTGGGGAATGTTTTCGCAGCAAAATCAAAACAGATCATTTCTGCTGTGGGACATAAACAGGAAAAGTGTTTATTCCTGTGGTGCTGAGGAAGTGTCTGGATGTGCCCCAGGAAAAGAAGGGCAATAAGAGCAGGATCTCAGCACCTTGGAAATGGGTTTGGGGATGGCTGGAACAATCCAGCTGCTCCAGACAATGGCCAGCAAGGATGGCATCGGTGACAGTGTGGTGGAGGGGTAGAGGAAAAGGGATGAAGCTGCTGAGGGTTTGTGGAGTTGCAGTTTTATTGAGGGTCTGGGGAAGGATGTGGCCATCTGGTCACATTGTCTGGAGGGAGGAAACCCCAACTGCAGCCCTCCAGCTCCTCAGCATCACATCAGAGGAGGGTCCTGCCTTGGCCTCTGTGGTGAAGCTCTTTGAGCAGAGCAGAGGGGTCACCCCACCAGCTCTGGGCACAGGGCACAGTGTGGAGAGATGGCACTCAAAGGGAAGGGGTTTGTGGTGCAAATCCAGAGCTCAGTGTCCAAGATCACTGGTGGCAGCAGGACAGGGAGGCTGCAGAGCCAAGAGGGAGGTTTCAGAGCAGCCTGGTTGTTGGCAATCCCCTGACATCTCCCTGTCCCCCTCCAACCAGCACTGAGTGAGGTCCAGGGGTGGCACGGACTGGATGTAACCTTCAGTGAGTGGGGGAGGTATTTTGACACAGGTCCAACCCTTCTCCACATGCTCCCATCCTATTAGAGCAGAGCAAAGGAACAAATGGGGCACAGATGGGAAAAGGTCAGTGAAATGCTGCCTGTGGGAGTGCTGACAGGAGGGGCTGAGGCCAACAAAGCTCCCTCAGATGAGTGTCCAACTCTTGGGCTGACTGGGTTACTGCTGCTGAAAGAGAGGAGGAGGAGATGGGGAGATGTGGAAGGCCATGGAGACCAGGACTGCTGCTCCTCCTGACCCTCAGGAGAGGAGGCAAAGTGGGCAGCAGGGGCATGGCTGGCACCCCAGACCCACGGGCAGCAGTCATGGGTCATGCCAAGAGGCTCTTTAGGGACCATCAGGAGGGATGGGGTGACACCAATCACACCTGCAGTCATTTGTTTAATCCCAAATGCCCTGATGACACAAGGGATGGCAGGACATGCCTGAGTCACTGGGGCTGGGGGGTATGAAGGTGTGAAAGACAGGTCAATGCAGTGTATGGACAGACTGGTGGATGGGCCCAGAGCTTTGCTGGGAGAATTCAGCTGGAAATCCAGCCCATGGGCAGAGCTGGGCCAGAGCAGGCCAACAGAGACACTGTGGCCCAGGAAACAACCAGAAGTTGCTCCCAGGTTGTTGATACATGTGCAAGGGCTGAGTGTGGCAATATGGAGGACAATCAGAGAGACAGCTCCACCCAGGAACTGAGAAGAAACACCACATGCTCTCCTCTTCCATGGACATCATTCCCTAAAAAGTCTTGAAAACCCCTGGTGTGTCACCAGCCTGGAGAGAGGAGAAAGGTTTGGAGTCACTGGAGTAAACAGGGAGTAAAGACTGAGCCCCACTCCTGTCATCACTCCTCAGGCCTTGGCACTCATGGGTCACTGCCCAGAACTGTGGCTGGTGCATCTCCCCATCCAACACTCCCTTGTCTCTCAGCAGATGACCCTCCCCACTGCAAGACTGGCTTTGTCCTTCCTAAGTTACTACATTTTATTTCTGTCCCTCAGGAATGTTTTGGGGGGGAACTGGAGGCTCTGGCAGCTGGCTGAGGATCCCAGTGGCCTTGGGCCCTGAGAAAGAGGCAGAGAGAAACTTAAAAAAACACGTTCCCACTAGTCCCAGAGCAGCTTCCTCACAAGGAATGGATCTCCCCAATGTGAGAACCACCTGTAGCTGCAGTCTGAGGTGACATGTACCTGGTGTCCTTCAGCTGCCCCTTTGCTGGAGCAAATGGGAGGCTTCATCCTCTTGGCACTGTGGGTTTTCCATTCTCTGCAGGTTCAGAACTCTTCTGTCCTGCAGCCTGGGTTGTTCCAGAGGCCCCCACAGCTTCACCCTAAAGGAGGAAGCGACAGTGCAGCATCAGGCTCGGTGACCCTCAGGGGTCCCTGCAGCTCGGGGTGTGCTGTGACTGTGACAATGGGGGGATGGTGCAGCTTGCCAGGGATGGAGCTGATGGCATGTGCAAGCCCAGAGGGGCTGCTCTGGCAGCCCAGACACCCCCACCAGCAGGCTGAGCTGTACATGGAGCTCTGAACCTCATGCCTAAACCACATCACCTCCTGCTGCTGCTGCTGCTGCTGCTGCTGGGGGTGTCACCACCCACCAGTGCCTGGGGGGTGCCTGGCAGAGTGTCCCAACTGCTGCCAGGGCACAGGGGGACCTGCCTGGGGACTGCAGTGAGGGCAGGGGGAGATGCTGGGGTGACCTGTGGCTGCTCGTGGAAACAGCTGTCAGCAGCTGAATGGCCACAAGTGTTCAGGACCTGCTGCTTTGAAAGGGGTTTGTGGCTTTAAGGTTTCCTTCAGCATTTGCCACAGCCAGGCGTGGCCAGTGGGAATCCATATCACCACCTCCAGAGGATGGTTAGTCCATGCCATGACAGCAAGAGCTTTTCAGGCTGGAGTTCAGATTCACCCCCTGTCCTGAGCAGCACATTCACCAGCCCTGCCCACTGCCACAGGAGAGATTCCAAGGATGCACAGCCTCGGGAACCTCAGCACACCCCAGGCCTTGGCAGAGGCTTCCCAGGGCCAGGTGGCATCTCTTGTTGGTTTTCTGTCTCCCCTGCATAGAATCCCTGAATGATCTGGGTTGGAAGGGACTTAAAGACCATCTCATTCCACCCCTGCCATGGCACAGGGCAGTGCAGGGCAGTCCTGAGTTCAGCAACAGCTTCAAAATGCTGCTGGAGCACCAGAGCAATCAGAAGTTTCTCATTCCCCTGAATATCAGAGAATTATTCCCTCCAAATGTAACCACTTCTGTCTCCTGGAACCACATGAGCACAGGGAGAAGGGCTCTGACTCACGCAAAGACTTACAAGTGTTTCTGCCCTTAAGCCAGAAATCTCTGGTACCAATCTTGTAACTAAATTTGGAAGTCAATTTAAGTGGTCACAGAGAGCTGCCTTTAAGAGGCAGTTTAATTGCAAAACTGGCTGTTTCTCATCTGACTTCTTCATCACAAAGGAGCATTTGACAGAGTGAAGCACCTGGTGAAGGGGACCCATGGAAGAGCACTGGGAGTTCAGGTGGTACTTCTGGCCCCCAGATACTCTTGGAGCTGGCTGGGGCTGTTGGGGCCACACACCAGTGCCTTCCCATTCCAGCTGTCCCACCTGCTGCCTCTCTTCCCCAGCACTCACCTTGAAGTGGTCAGGCAGAAATTCCAAAGCAGCACAGGGGGGCAGGGAATGGGGATGGTGGTGACCAGCAGGAACAGGAACTCACAGCGGGGCTCAGCTCAGGCAGAGGGAACTCTGGGCTGGGCTGCACTGGGAGCAGGAGTGTGGGCAGCAGGTGGAGGGCAGTTGACACCCTCCTTGTGGCGTTTGGGGCACTGGCAATGCTGTGTTGAGATGTGTCCCCCTGCCAGCTCATGTAGAGAATGGATCTGGGCCATGTGGCTCCCCAGGAAAGCTGGTGGGAGCTGGGCTGGTGCAGTGTGGCCAGGAGGAGGCTGAGGGTGTTCAGCTCCTTGGAGGGCTCTTGCAGACAGAACAGAGCTGATCTTTTCTCTCCAGTGCCAAACAGTCCAACAAAGGGCATGTCTGGGATGTTAAAGGCTCATTCCTGATGGGACCCTCCCTGCTGCAGGGTGGTGAGGCTCTGGGCTGGGTGCCCCTGGAAGTGAGCAGGAGCTGTCCTTGGGCATTTACAGCATTTGGCTGCATGAAACCTTGGCCACCATGGCTGGTGCTGAGGGGTATCCTGCTCTGAGCAGGAGCTTGGACTGGAGACCTCCAGGGATCCTCTCAGCCACCACTTCTGTGACTATGGCACCCCTTTGCTGAGGCCAGTGCTACCAACCTGCTGGTCCCTCATCAGCCCTTCTCTGCATTGCACACCTTCTGTGCCCAGGTACAGGGCAGCTCTTTGGCTCATCCTTCCCACTGCCTCTGTCGTGGTTCAGTGTCCCTCCTGCTCCTGTGGCTCAGTCAGGGGCAGCTGCCTCCAGCCCTTCCTGCAGGCAGGGAACAGACCTGGGCAGCCTGAGCACCAGGGGACACGACTCTTACATCCCTAAATGGCTTTTGACTTTTAAATTGCACTATCACCCTTTCCTGACACTCTGAGGGCATTTGGTTTCCACTGCTGTCCCAGGGGACAGATGAACACTCTCCCCAGGGCTGGGAAGCTGGGGCAGAGGGTTGTCTGCCACCTGACATTGGTGAAAGAGCCTCAGAGATGCTCACCAGGCCCTTCCACTGCCAGGTCAAACAGTTCAGCCTGGCTGGATGTCGCATAGAAAGGCAGGAAAATGTCTGGCCAGCCGGTTTTAAAGAGCTAAAAAACAAACATTAAACACGAAATTGTAAAGACTGAAGAATTGTGCTGTGTACTGAGGACATGCAGATGTGATGCACAGCATTTTAAGTTATCTCAGTCATGTACCAACTGAAAAACATCTCCCTGTGACGTGTGCTGCCAGTCTCAGTGTCCAAGGCTCACCAGCAGCTCTCCCAGTCCTTCACAAACCCCTCCATGTGCTGCCCAGGCACCAGAGCTGTTGGTCCCCGTGCCACAGACCCTCAGTGGGAGCAGTGCAGAGCCCCCCTGGCACACACAGAGATCCCCCCCAGCTGGGTCAGGGGGTGTTCTGAGCTCTGCTCACTGCTGACACTCTGCGCCATTGTCCCTCTGACTGCCGTGCCTTGTGCTGAGCCCAAGCTGTGTCTGTGCCAATTTGGCTCCACTTGAGCCCCTTCTCAGACTTTTGCCAGGCCTGAGTGAACCATCCCTGGCATGTGTAGCAGGAGCCTTGGCAGCTGCTGGTTGCCCTCTCCCCGCTGACCAGTGTTTGGCTGGTTTAAAATGTGACAGCACGTCAAACATGGAACACTTCTGAGCATTAAAGTAGAAAGAACTGTGCATTCAGAGCCCTTCACCAGCATGGACACATCCACAGTCCTTGATGGAATTCAGGGCCTTTCCTCTTTCAAGAAATCCTTCTGGTAACTATTATCTTTTTTACAACATCATAAAGCTTTTAGAAGACGTATTCATGGATTTTATTTGTGTCCGTGGGATTTTGATCACGTCTCAGGAGATAGAGTGGAACCTGGACATACAGATCCAGTGGTCTGGTGCTCCCTCTTTGTTTAAGCACAGTCCTGCTCCCAGTTTCCTAAAGGCAGTGGCTCTAAACGGAGCTTGTGATGGAAATTGGGCTCAACCTGGCACAGCTCTGGGCAGTTATGAGCTGCGTCTCAAAATACTGACCCACAGCAGAGGAACTGGGATGGGATGTCTGTTCCAGGAGGGGAAACCCCTTGGGCAGAGTCTGCTGCTGCCTCTCTACAAAGCAGAGCTCCAGAGATCAGATCTTGGAAGGGATGAAACCTCCTGGTCCTTCTCCTGCCTTGGTGGATGGAGCAGCCAATGACTCCAGACCAGACACCTGGTTTTCATTGGCTGTTGTTTTGATGAGACAAATTTGGTGTTCCTGCTCCTGCTCCACAGCCTTGCTCTTCTTCAGTTCCCAACTCCACTCAGTGGATCAGAG
>JAWWLV010000087.1:3361721-3373852 GCA_035041135.1 Platyrinchus mystaceus
CCTGGGCAGTGCCAACCACCCTCTGGGGGAAGAACCTTTCCCTGAGATCCAACCTGACCCTGCCCTGGCACAGCTCCCTGATAACCTGCCCCACATCTCAGATGTCCCATTAGCAAACCAAGACCTTGGATTAAAAGGCAATCCCAGGAAACTGAGCCCAGGGGTGGATTAGAAACTCCCAGTGGATAAAAAGCTCCAGTCTGTCCATCCTGCCCCGTGGGTTCTGGTGACTCTGGGCCATGTTTAGCTCAAGGGACATCCCCAGGTAACATCTTGGTTTCACAGCTTCCCAAACACAACCAAGAGCATTTCCCTCTCAGTCTCAGGGGTATCCACACCCACTGGGTCCCTGCAGCCTTTTTATTGCACAGAAATTATTGTTTCCAGTGCTGCCTCAGAAATGGGAATATTGTGGTATAGCCTTTAAGAAACTGGAGAGGTTGGAGTGAGAGCAGGACACTGGACTATTTCCCAGTGGTCTCCTGGAGAGTGCAGGGCTTCTGGTGAATTTTCTTACAGAGCCCCAAGACGGCACATCAACAGTTCATGAGATCTTTTTCCAAGCTTCAGCCTCCCAGGAAGGGAAGGAACCATTTCAGTTCCCTGAAATGACAGTCCAATATTTCAATGAGAATTACTCCTTTGTGTTAAGGTGCAATTCTTTGCAGGAATCAGGACTGTAAAGTGTCATTAGAGCACTAACAGGGACCCTGACAATCATTTCCACTCTTTTTGGCCAGGATGCATTTTGAGGTAACTACTGTATTTACTAGCAAACAACCTGTCATCATGGCTCACCACACTCCTAACTTGCTGCCTAATAAAAGCCTGTCCTAAATTTCAGCACTTAAAAGATCAGGAAGTTTTAATTCTCTTTTTAAAAAAAGCAACTATCATTAAAAAACTGTCATAAAAATTTTAAACACGTTCTGAAAGAACTGTTGGAGCACTGAAAATCTCTCACCACCATTTCTGTCAGCGTGAAAGCACTTAAAAATTGGATTTGAACCATCCTCCCAGTAATGAGCAAACTGAACTTTGGATTTATGAAGAATATTTTAAGATCCTTTGGGCTGCAGGGACTGGAGCAGAGCCTCCTGTGTGGACTTGCCTCAGCACTGCCACACAGCCCAAGCTGACAAGGTAAAATATCACCCAAATGCTGAAGCTCTGTCTGACAGATGGAGGAAAAATTAGTGAGAACACTCGTTATCCAGCTTTCCCAATCCCAGGCAGCACTGCCAGGCCCCCCACTCCCAAAATGCATTTATTCTGGTGCCTCACTAACCTGTAAGTAGAGCAGTTAAAAATAAACAGTCTCATCTGCAAACAAGGACACATCAAAGCCCAGCCCACGGTGTTGGGGGGGGGTATTTACGTTTCTGAGCTCTGCTCGTGTCTTTTCTCTGCTGCCTGAAAAATTAATGAGCGGGGACAGGATGGGACTCGTGTCGTCTGTGTGCCAGTGAGGAACACAGGGAACCTCTGAGAGTCCCAAAGTTTGCAGCGTGAGGAGGCAGAGAGAGAACCAGAACCTTTTCAGCCCCGCTTTGTCAGCTGAGGGGAGAGAGAATGTTGGTGACAGAGCTGATAGGACTCGTTACCTGTGCTGGGTCTGGGACCAGCACACTCATCACTGCTGAGGGGGTGTGGGGAGGTGAGGCCATTCCTGGGCCTTCAGGGAATCATTGCACAGTTTGGGAAGGGACTTTTTAAAGAGCATCATGTCCAACACAGCATCACCTTCTCCCAGGCTGCTGCTCTGTCTTCCTTAGATGCAGCAACAACAAGAGTCATGGAATCATGGAAAGTGCCTCTCCAGTTTCTTGGAACAACCTCAAATCAGGAGTTTTGAGCCCAGAACCTGGATCTGAGCCCTGTGGCATCCATGGGAACCTTTGCCATGTCCCCTGTCAGTGATCTCCAGCACACACTGAGGGCAACCCCACAAGCAGACCCAAACTAGGAGGACAATCCCTGCTGCAGCTCACACTGGCATTAGGCCAACAGCCATGGAATACCAAGCCCAAAGGAGTTGGTGTCCCACCTGGGACAACTGCCTGGCTGAAATCACCCCTGGGTAGCAGAGCAACATCTGGGATAATCTCATCCTCTGCTCCCTCAGGTACATTGAGGCTATTTTGGAGAACCTTCAGAGGTGCAGCTCTCACTACAATAGCATCAAAAATCATTTCTAATACAGCCTGGAAGGAAAATGAGGGTAATTTCTTTTTAAAGGAGCTGCATTCATCACAGTGTTCATCACAGTGGCTTCCATTCAAGGAGAGCTTAGTCTGGAAAGCAATGCAGCTTCTGGGCACATCATCCAGGCTTCGAGCACTGGTGGCAGTGTGGGAGCACAGGCTCCCCTCCCTGAGGTAACCGTGGGCATTCCTGCCCCCAGGCCCTGCCACAGCCTCCCATCCCACCCCCAGCTCACTGTAAGGCTCTAACTCTCCTCCTGCACCTCCTGCATGGCACTAAACAGCAAACACAGCCCAGTGAAAGCCCAGGGCACTGATGGGCTCCCATTTGGGAGCTGCTCAGCACCAGCCCTGGCCCAAGCTCTGCCTCAATTCATCCAACTCCCTCCCACATCCCCCTCTCAGAATCCACACTCACAGAGTTTGTGCCACAGAACATGTGGCTGCCCAGGCTTTGGTTTCCTGAAGCCACTGATTATCTTCCTGCAAGGAAGGACAGTCTGGGAATGCTGAGGGATGTTCAGCCTGGAGAAGAGAAGGCTCCAGGGAGATCTGAGAGCCCCTTCCAGGGCCTAAAGGGGCTCCAAGAAAACTGGAGAGGGACTTTGGACAAGGGTATAATATAGTGACAGGACAAGGAGTGATGTTTTCCCACTGCCAAAGGGCAGGGAGAGATGGGAAACTGGGAAGGAATCCCTCCCTGTGAGGGTGAGGAGGCCCTGGCACAGGTTGCCCAGAGAAGCTGTGGCTGCCCCTGGATCCCTGGGAGTGTCCCAGGCCAGGTTGGACGGGGCTTGGAGCAACCTGGGCTGGTGGAAGGTGTCCCTGCCCATGGCAGGGGGTGGCACTGGATGGGCTTTAAGGTCCCTTCCAACCCAAACCATCCTGGGATTCTAAGTTTTCTCTTTTGCATGTCTCATTTTCTTACCTGGGCTGTGAAAAAAAAACCCAAACAACCAAAACCAACCCCCGAACGTGGGGTAAGATCATGTTTTTACAAGCAAATTCCCCAGGATGATTTATACTGCAGGTGTGCAGTCTGGGACAGGGAGGGAGGAAAAACCTGCTTTCCCCCTCCCTCCTCTCCCTTTTCTTTGTGCAATAAGGTCAGTTCTTACCCAAAGTCAGTGGCTCCTCCAGCCAAGCCCTGCCCAAAGCCCAGGCTGAGCCAGCAGCCAGGGGACACTGCTCTGGGAGGGTGGGGAATGGCCATTCTCTGGGAGAGTCATAAACCCCGTGGTTTTGGTCAAAGCTGGTGCCCAGAACGAGCAGGTTGTGAGGGCAGGAGGCAGGAAGGCCCCACAGGCATCTGGAGACCAAGCCCTGGGGGCGAGAAGAGATCTGGGAGCCGCGGGCAGGGCGGGATCTGCCGGAGCGATCTGCAGGAGCCTGTGCGGGCTCACACATCTCCCCCCGGCCCTCGGGACGGCGGGTCCGCTCTGCCCCTGCCTCCTCGCTCTCCTTCTCCTGCCTCCTCGCTCTCCTTCTCCCGGAGGATGCCACCGGTGCTCCGGGAAGATCCTCCCCGCGGCCGGCCGGGGCTGCGGGAGCGGGGCGGCTGCGGGGGAGGCAGCTGTGCCTTCGGGGGTCCCTGTGCTCGGCTAAGCCCCCGCCACGAGCTGTGAAAAGGCCCAGGCCCAGCTCCAAGATAACCCGTGGCTTTTCTCAGCCATGACACTCGCAGTCATTTGCATCTAAACAGGGGTGTGTGGGATCAGGGGGCCGTCTTGATATAAACTCAGCAGCTTAAAGGGAGGGGGAGGGAAAGGAGAGAGGGAGAGAGAAAAATAAGCTTATACCGATGAGAAAGAGCTAAGCTTCCTCCCCTACTGTGAGGCAGGGCGAGCGATACCATCCGAGCGCCGCAGTCGTTTCAAATCGCTGCCGCATTCACACGCCCTTTGGGCCATTCTGAGCCGGGGGCGGGGGGCCGGGGAGCGCCATCAATAGGGATTTCCCAGCCGGGCCGGCGGGATTGGAGGGTGACGGCAGGACAGGGGAACATTGCCCCGTTGCTACGAGGTGCTCCTGGGGAATGCCAGTGCTCTGTGCCGTGGGTACGCTGGCCGGCGGAAACATTCCGCATTATGCGGGTAATACAGTGTGACACGGCGGGAACAATGGCAAATTGAGTGTCCCAGCAGGTAACGGCCCGGCCGGGACACAGGCGCGGTGGTGCACTGTCAAGGCGGCTCTAATCCTCCCTCGCCAGCCCCTCCCCTGGTTCTGGGAACGCTGCTCCCGCATCTCGTCTCTGGGAAATTCTCCCGGCTCCTCGCCCAGACCCAGGCGAGGATTTCGAGGCGAGGGGTTTGTGTTTGCAGCTCGCTCTCTCCCCACCCCCGGCATCGCGGGGAGACACGGGGGTGCCGGGGGAGCCGAGGGTGCCGGGCGTACCCGGGTTGCTGCGGGAGCGGTGCAGCGCCGGGGCCGGGCCAGTCCCGCCTCAGCTCCATCCCACCATCCCCGCTCCCTTCCCAGACGTACAAAGTCTGCGCTGACCCTCCTTCCCGTGCCCCTCCTTGTGCCCATCCACACCCTCCGGACGGAACGCGAAGGCTCATCAGCCGGGAGAGCAGCTCGTGTCCCCTCCCTGTCCCCGAGCTGTCCCGGTCCGGGGCCAGAAGGGCTCCCTGGCTCCTCTAATCTGATGTGCTTTGGATCACAGGCCACCCAAAGAGCCGTTGTCAAGCTGAAACACCCCAGTTGGTGCAGGGATCTTCAGCTGGTGGTCCACAGCTCCCAGTGGTCCCAGTAAAAGCAGCTGGTGAAAGATAACCAGGGAAAACCTTGGGATCCCTGCTGGCACATCAGAGGTGGGAAGGGCAAGGAGGGAAGAGTTTGAACTCCAGGAAAATGAAACCCACAGCAGGGTCCCACCAGCACAGACAGGACTGAGCAGCCCTGCTTTGGGACCCCATTTGGCTGCAGCAGAGCAGAGCTGTGGTTTCCACAGGTGGAACAACCCACAGCCATCTCCTCCCAGTGCCTGCACGGGCTGCAATCAGCCCAGCTTGGGGGGCCTGGTTTTTGGAAGCCAGACCCACCTCCACAGAGAGACTGAAGCTGGAGAGAGAGACCTGCTGCAAGGGAGGGGTGCAGGGCACAGCTGAGGGGATGGTCCAAGGCTGTCCATGGCTCCTGCTCCGGACAGGCTCCAATGTCATTTTCTCAGCAGAAATTTGTGGCTTTGTCCCACATCCACTGAGTGTTATCACCCAGTCACACCACACCCAGAGGCACTGGAACCCTCCTGCCCCCTGCCCAGGCACAGCAGCCCCTGAAAAACGGCCTTCAGCTGCTCCCTGACTCCTGCACGTGGGGAGGGAGGTTGGATTGACTCCAGCATCTGCTCTGGATTGAGAGACCTGGAGTCTCCATCCTTAAAGGGTGGGGTGAAGCACCCCAGGGCCACTCCCCAGGGAGCTGTGGGTGTGCAGAGCATGGCACAACGAGGCTCTGAGCCAAAAGGCACCCCAGTTGAGGCTGAGACACTGACTGTGCCTGGGAGAGCCTGGGTTAGTGCAGCCACTGAGGCCAACAGCCCAACTCCTCCTGATTTCAAAATGAGTAGAAAGAGCACAACACTGCTTTAGAAAAAATAGAGAAAACTTAAAAACTTAAAATACACCCAGCCAAAAGAACAAGAAAGGTTTAAGAACACCCTGGCAGTGAACAGCCAGCTCACCACTGCAGGAACCACAGAAGTCCAAGGGAGCAGGGACAGCCACGGGGGACTTGCCAGGCTGTGCCCTGAAACAGGAGACACCTCTGAGTGCCCTGAGCTGTGGAGGGACGAGCTCTCCTCCTGCCCCAGTCAGCCCTCAGCTGAGGGAGAGTTGGCTCCTGCTCACCCTCCTGGAAAGGGGAATCACCCCAGGCTGGGGACTGTCATGGACAACATTTCATGGACAGATTTAACAAAAACAGCTCTTTGAGCACAGGAAAATGGCAGTTTTGCTCTCTGCAAGAACCATGGAGTAAACTCAGGGGCCATTAAAGATACTTGAAAGTGAAAGTCAATGTGAGCACAGGAACAAGGGATGTAACTTGGCTGGGCTTTAATTTGGGTTGAAAAAATCCAAGTTCTCCAGTGTCCTGCCTTCAAAGCAGGGGAAGAGCCATCAGACAGCACCAGTGAAAGGACCAGCTCAGTTCAGAGCATGTCACAGCTTCTCCAACAACCTCCTGGGGGGTTAACTCACCACGATAATGCAGGAAATACCCTTCAGTTTGACTGTGTTTTGTCCACTTGTGGACAGAGGTCAGGACTCCCAACCCAGGACATTAAATTCACAGAACTCCCAGTAGGGAAATGCCACCCAGGCCACACAAACTGCTGGGGACATCCCTGGGGGACACTGTCACTGCTGCTGTCCCCAGTCCAGGCCAGGGCCCCACGGAATGTCCAGGGAAGGGGATAGCTTGAGGTCACCCTGCCAAGGCCACAGGTGGGAGAGGGAATGGACTGGGATGCTCCAGCTCAGCAAACCCACTGCACCTTCTTCATCTTCCTGTGCATTTTCTGGTTTGTCCCCACCACCTGCCCAGGTCTCTCTGTCCTGCTGGAACATTTCCCCCCCCTTAGCACAGGGATCCCCCCACACTGCCATTCCCAGCCCCCATCCACCCAGGAATCCTGGGCAATTTATTTCACCCTTTCTGCAGCTTTCAGCACCTTTCAGGGCTGTCTCCAGCTTTGCTCCTTTGGGCCAAAATTCATTCACTGCAACTGTTCCCTGGAGCCTGGCAATGGTTACAGAGAGCCTTGAGTTTCACCTGCTTCCTGAGAGGAAAGTCCTGCTTATCCAACCTGAGGATCCTGTGCAGGGCCAGGAGTGGGACTCCATCATGATCCCTGTGGGTCCCTTCCAACCCAGCATATTTGGTGACTGCTTTGGTTTCCTCCAGGATTGCTCAGTAACCAGTGAGCAACTTCGGGGGCATCTTGGACTTGGGTTTTATTATTTATTCTCTGTTTATCTCCACTAAAGGACAAGTCACATGTTGTTTGTGTGGACACACTGAACAGGAATGACCAGCTCTTGGGCTTTGTGCTGCCACAGTCTGTCCTGAATGACCTAAAACCTTTCTCAATGCCAGTGGGCTTCATCATGTCCCCTTGGAACAACCCCTGGCATGGAGCCCCTCCCTGGGTTCCAGTAACTCTCTTCTGAGGCCCCTCGAGCTCCTACTGATGTTCTGTTCACTCCTTGGCCCCTGTGCCGAGTCAAATCCTGCGCCAGCTCTATCTGGGACAACCCCAAAGCTGGAGTCTCACTCCTCTCCCTCCTCCTCCTCCTCCTGCAAGGGCAGCACCGGCTCCGGAAAACATTCCTTAAAACACACCCATAATACAATTTCTGGCTTTCCAGTGGGGTTTAGAAGCTGCTGGGGGAGGTTGGGAAGGGAAAGGCTGCCTGGTGACCCCCCTGCTCTGTGTGTCGGCAGCCACCCGCGAGTCCGCCTTCGTGCACGCCATCGCCTCGGCCGGCGTGGCCTTCGCCGTCACCCGCTCCTGCGCCGAGGGCACCTCCACCATCTGCGGCTGCGACTCCCACCACAAGGGGCCCCCCGGGGACGGCTGGAAGTGGGGGGGGTGCAGCGAGGACGCCGATTTCGGGGTGTTGGTGTCCCGGGAGTTCGCGGACGCCCGGGAGAACCGCCCGGACGCGCGCTCGGCCATGAACAGGCACAACAACGAGGCCGGGAGGACGGTGAGTGCGGGGAGGGGTCCCTGTCTGCAGGATGGCCCGGGGGGCTCCTCCTGGTGTAATTCCCAGGCTGAGGCTTCCTAAGGTTGTTTCCCAGGGCCCAGCATTTCAACTCTCTCCAAACGGGTTTCCTCTCCATCCAAACATGCCTTGCTTGCAGCACACACACGGAATCATGGCATGGTTGGGGTGGGAAGGGACCTTAAAGACCATCCAGTGTCACCCCCTGCCATGGGCAGGGACACCTTCCACTAGCCCAGAGTGCTCCAAGCCCTGTCCAAGCCCCTGGCCTTGGACACTTCCAGGGATGGGGCAGCCACAGCTTCTCCGGGCAACCTGAGAACATCTTCCAAGGCCATGTGTATAAACACAACTCAGCCAGAACAGACCCCAGGCCAGCAGTGGACCAAGAGGATTTTCTTCCCAAGCTCCTCCTTCCTACATGTTCCCTGTTATAACACTGTCCCAGTGATTCCCTGGAGTAGATGATGGCTGTCAGTCCCTTCCAACTCAAATATTCTACTCTAGTCTAGTCTAGCCTATTATTTCTATTTCTATTCCACTCCATTCCTGCTGTCAGCAGGTACCTGGGCCCTGCCTGGTCTCGGTCATTTGCAAACTCAGTCAGACCTTTCCAACAGTGCTTGAAGCAAACACTGATATGGCTTTTCCACACCACAGCAGGCAGAGGAGGAAGGGTAGAAAATTGACAGCTTCTGGCACAAAACCCCCCACCAAACGCCAGTAATTTTAGCAGAAACCAGTGATTATTCTTCTCCACACAGAGGAGGTTTCTGGGAAAGAGGTTAATGTCCACAGATTCACAATTTCATTATGTTCTAGTGCAAACTGTCAGACTTGGGCCATGAAGGAAGGGTCATCAGCAAAGACAAGGGATCAGTCTCCATCCCTGGGGGTCAGAGACACCATCCAATCCCCGCTTCTCTGTGTGACTGAGCACACACACAGGGCAGGGGGGACCCCAGTGAAAGGACCAGACCTTGGGATTAGATTGGATTAGATTAGATTATTACACTAGATTAGATTAGATTGAGTGGATGATTAGAGCACCTCATGCTTTTCTAGTGCGACACCTGCCTGGAGATGTTTCTGGCCACGAAAACTCATTCCCAACCAGTCCACACTTCCCAGACCGAGCTCAGAGCAGCCATTTAAGGCCAGGTGGCAAAGGCAGGCGGTGGAAAGCAAACCCTGATACTGAGCCTTGTTCTCTCCCCCCACAGACCATCCTGGACCACATGCACCTCAAGTGCAAGTGCCACGGGCTGTCAGGGAGCTGTGAGGTGAAGACCTGCTGGTGGGCCCAGCCCGATTTCCGGGCCATCGGGGACTTCCTGAAGGACAAATACGACAGCGCCTCGGAGATGGTGGTGGAAAAGCACCGGGAATCCCGGGGCTGGGTGGAAACTCTCAGGGCCAAGTACGCGCTTTTCAAGCCGCCCACGGAGCGGGACCTGGTCTACTACGAGAACTCGCCCAACTTCTGCGAGCCCAACCCTGAGACGGGCTCCTTTGGGACCAGGGACAGGACCTGCAACGTCACCTCCCACGGCATCGACGGCTGCGACCTGCTGTGCTGCGGCCGCGGCCACAACACCAGGACTGAGAAGCGCAAGGAGAAGTGTCACTGCATCTTCCACTGGTGCTGCTACGTCAGCTGCCAGGAGTGCACCCGGGTCTACGACGTCCACACCTGCAAGTAGGCCCAGGGAGGTGTCTGCTCGTGCAGGGTGCCCCAGAGCAGGGCCCACGGCCCGGCCCCCGTGGCCTCACACTGCAGAGGACGGCACAGACCTGCTGGTGGCCCCAGCCCCTCACCCAGGGTAGGGCTGGCCTGGTGCTGCAGCTCGTTGGATCTGTGACTGCTGCTCCCTGGGGACAGGCAGGGACGGGGGGAGCTCAAGTCAGGCCTGGCCACAGCAGGCAGAGCTGCCACAGCACACCCTGAGCTCTGCCCTAGGCCAGAGGTCCTGTCTGTGCAGACACCGGTACAGGGCTCAGGTGGAAATGGGTTTTACATGGTGAAAGCTGAGCAGACACAGCTCCCCCAGCTGCTGCCAGGGCTGTCCTGGGCTTGGCAGATGTGGTGGGGAAGAGGAAAGGAGGCAAACCCTCACACCAGCCCAGCTCCCTCCTGCCTGCTCCACGGAGATGATGCTGGAGAACCAAACCTGTCCGAGACAGGTGGTCTCTTCTTCCCTCTCCCCTCTGCTCTCTCTGTTCCCCACATCTCCTCCAGTCCCCTGGGGAGGATGGAAGGCAGAGCCCAGAGCTGATCCTCCAGGATGAGGGCAGGGCTCAGGGCACTGCTGGCACCTCTCGCAGGGGACACGGGAGGGGATCTCAGGGATCTGGGATCCACCCAGTCCCTGCACCTATTGGCTAAGCATTCCCTGACATGACTGTATATCCCGGGGGGAGCTCAGGGAGGCCTCTGGGGACAGGTCACCTGCCAGGAGAGCTGCTGCTCCAGCTCTGAACGTTGGTGGTTCTGGGGAGACAGAGGCCATGGAGAGAGGGAATGTCTGTCCCAGCCCTGCCCATCAGACACAGCGATCCAACCACTGCATCCAGCAAGAGAGAGGTGAGGGAGACAGGGAAGGGAGACCTGTATCCCACAGCACAAGCCCAGGCAGACCCTCCCCTTCCCACAGGATTTGCTGAGCTATCAGCACTTGTCCCTGAAGTCCCCACCAACACAGAGGCTCCAAACCATCAGCAGGGATTTGGGCCCCACAGGCCCCAGCTCAGTGCAGGAGAACCGGGGTTTGTTCCACCACTGCCCCCCAGGCCCCCTCCCCTCACTCTGGGCTTACCTTCTCAGGGGGAATTGAGATCAAAAAGCCCAGATTCCCTCTGTCCCAGTGGGCTCCAGGCCCAAGGGCCCTGTTCAGAGGCACTGCTCACCCAGCAGTGATCCCACAGGGACCCGCGGCCAGCCCGTCCCAGCCGGGGCTGCTGCTCTGCTCCCTCCTTCCTCCTTCCCCCGGGAGCAGCACAGAGCAATAACGGGGGCACAGAGAGGGCTCAGCCCTCACACCTGGGGGGGGACAACCAGAGCCAAATTCCAGGGCCTTCCTGGACGGAATGTGAGGAGCTCCTGCACTCCCAGGGCCAGAGGAGCCTCCACTTCCAAAAAATAAAATCACTGAGAGCTCAAAAACCCTCCCCACCCAGAGCCAAGCCGTCCTCTGATATGCATCTATTTAAAGTATATATTAAATTCCATGTCTGGAAAGACTCCCAGTACCTGACTTTAAACAAAATCCCCTTTTTGTTTGTTTTTTAATCAAGAAAAGGTATTTAATATTAAATAGAACATTTATTGCCTTGTAATTATTTTACTGTAGCCAGGTATTCTAGCACTGAATGGAAGATCTTTTTCCATCAATCTGCTGTATCCAAAGTTTTGTATAAAGTTGTAGAGGTCGATTTTTTTTTATTTTATATTCAGAAAATTTCTCTTTTTATAAGCATTATTTATTATACAATGTATATACTTGAGTTAACTAAGATTATATATTATATAAATATATATATTTGGAGAAAAATATATTTCAACTTGCATTTCTTTTGTGGTACACCATTAAAGAGAAGGTAAAAAAAATCAAAAATATGCACTTGCCAGCTTGTGTGGTTTGGGTCCTTCAGGTCCTGCTGAAGTGGTGGGTTGTTATCCAGCTGCTTATGGGCAGGGGCAGTCATGGATTTATGGAATCACAGAATGGTTTGGGTTGGAAGGGACCTTAAAGACCATCTAGTTCTCACACCCCACCATGGGCAGGGGTATGAATGCAAGACAGTGATGGCAAAATGTAGCCAATAAATTAGATTTTACAGCTGAATGCTGAGCTTTTGGTTTAGGAAGTGCCACAAACTGTGTGCACAACACAGCACAAAACCTCAGAATCACTGAGGTTGGAAAAGACCTTTAAGATCAAGTCCAACTGTTCCCCCAGCAACGCCAAGGCCACCACTGACCCATGTCCCCAAGTGCCACATCCACATGTCCTTTAAATCCCTCCAGGGATGGGGACTCCACCCTTGCCCTGGGCAGCTGTGCCAGGGACGGACAGCCCTTTCCACGAAGAAATTTCCCCCAAAATCCAACCTGCCCCTCCCCTGGCACAGCCTGAGGCCGTTCCCTCTCCTCCTGCCCCTTGTTCCCTGGGAGCAGAGCCCGACCCCCCCC
>JAWWLV010000087.1:3396803-3407055 GCA_035041135.1 Platyrinchus mystaceus
GTTGGATCAAGGGTTGGACTTGATGATCTCGGAGGTCTCTTCCAACCCAGTTAATTCTATGATTCTATGATTCTAAGAGCCCTGCACAATCTGATTGTTCAGGAAGTGAACCTTTGGGATTTCAAGGGGTCCCTTGGAAGGCAGAGCCACCACCTTTGCCAAAAGGCTGAGTCAGATGAGTTTAACCCTCCAAGATGTGTCTCAGCCCCTCCTGTGGCCAGGATGACCCAAAGAACACAGAGTGCACTTGGGCACGGGAAAGGAAGAAGAATAACAGTGAAAATAAGGATGTGATGCTTGTCTTGTAGGGCAGCAATTGCAGCCCCTGAACAGCAGCCACAGAACCCAGCCAGGCCAAACCCTCTGTGCCAAACACACACCTACAACCAGAGAATGGCTCCCAAAAACACCCACCAAGCAGAAACACAGGATGTCAAATATATCAGCCAAGGGACCTTTGGCCCAGGGGATCACTTTGGTGCTTTGCAGAGGGAAGGGAAGGTGCTTGGAACACTTCTAACAAATTCCTCAAGTTGTTTGTACAACCCAGGGGAGCTCTTACCTCCCCAGCCTTCCAGGACTTCTGTGCTTTAATTTTGCACACTTTGAGAGATAATCAGAAGGGTTTAAATGATTCAGAAGACCCTGATCAAATGCCCCTTCGTTTTCCATTTGTCTCTCCCTTCTCACAGGTGCTTCTGAAAACTAGGTCAGGCCTATGATGTATATTTTAAATTTCCAGTGCATGTAGGAGAGAATAAAGTACCTTAGTGCATCATTTGGCTGAAAACATCTTCAGAATAAATAATATTATCCAAAAATACTATGTCAAAGTGTTTGAAAAGCAAACCAAAGCATGGCTGCTTCCCATGTGGAATACAAATCCATGTTTTACTGGGATGTCAATCACAACCCGACCCAAAGGAGGGGACTGCTCTCTTCCATTTGCACAAGGCCATCTTCCCTTCTCCCTCATGGCATCCTGGCACAACAGGGAATGTATCAAAACAACAACAGTCTCCAGACTCACCCAAAACTCAAGCACTGAGAAGACATCAACTACAAGCAAAATTAATTATTTAAGGAAAATGGTTTGCCTACAAAGGGATGAAAATCCCTCCAGAGGTGCTGATTTTTTTTTTTTTTGAGGTAAAACACAAGAAAATGAGAAAGTGTTGATGTTTGTGGTTTTCTGCTACAGGAAACAATTAATAACTTCTCAAGAACTATGGTTATACGAGAATAATTAGCAGAAAAAGTCCTTTTTCCTGTAGAAAGAGCACTCCCAGGAGATACAAATGTCTAACCACCAAATGATTTCTCACTCACTTCAATCCAGGTGTGATTTGCTTTCCTCACATTCAAGGCTGAGCAGGTTTTTACTGATCAAGAGCTGATTTTACTGAACATTCAAGATTCCACACTTAACCATTCTCCCTTCTTTTTGCCCCAGAGAGAGATGAAGGGACTGACCTTGATGTGTCTGTTCATGGCAGTGGACTGAGCAGCTCGAACCAAACCTTCCAGCTCAGCACCACTGAAGTTCTTGGTCTCCACTGCCAGCTCTGCAATGTCCACATCCTCAGCCAGCAGCTGGTGCTCCCTCATCCTCACCGTGTGGATGTGGAGGATCTGGAACCGGCCCTTCTCATCTGGCAGACCTGGCATTGTAACAGAGCACACCCCAAGCCCTCAGCACAGCACTGCAGACAAGCTCAGTGTGCCCCCCCTTCTCACCCTGAGCAATCCACACTCACAGTCACCACATCTGACAGTGCTTTTCCTTGGAGAACGTCCCGTCACACCAACTGCAACCCTGACCAGTGTGACCCCAAAGCAGAGGGGAAACGCTCAAGGTTCAGTCTCCTTCCTCAGGGCTCCTCCAAGTTATTGCTCTCAGACTTCCACACCAGGAATTCACCTCACACAATGTGCCCAGTCCCTTGGCATCCCTTAATCCTGCTCCCACCTTGCAACTACCATGCAATGGTTTGGGTTGGAAGTTCCCTTCTTGAAGCTCATCCCATGACCTTAAAGCTCAGGACCTTAAATCCCATCCCATTCCACCCCCTGCCATGGGCAGGGACACCTTCCACTAGCCCAGGTTGCTCCAAGTCCCGTCCAACCTGACCTTGAACACTTCCAGGGATCCAGGGGCAGCCACAGCTTCTCTGGGCAACCTGTGCCAGGGCCTCCCCACCCTCATGGGGATAATTCCTTCTCAATATCCCATCTAACCTGTCCAACACAAGTCACTGCTCCTTCCCTGTCACTACAGGCTCTTGTAAAGTCTGTTCTGTTCCTTTATCCCTGAGTGTCCTTTACCAGGGGTCCCATCCACTAGTTACTGAATCAACTGAAAGTCTGCTCTCCTACAGTCCAGGGCCTTGATTTCCCTCTTCACCTGGTCCATATTGTTCCTATAAAATGCTCCTTTTCTTCCACTGAAGTGATCATTCCCCACTTTGCACCTTAGCAAGTCCCTTCTGAAACACAGATAATGGAAGGTACAGAAAAACCTTTTCTTAAATGAAATCATTGTCCGTCAGTCTGGCACGTCATGCTGGCAAAGCCCCACTCTCCTCAGCTCACCTTCCATGCTTCCTTCCCAGCCTTTGCTCCAAGGACCTGATATTTGCACTGATTAGTTTGTGCTGAGGGGATGTGAAAAGACATTTTAAAATGTGCACAGTCCCCAGCACTGTTCAGTCCTTGTCACCTGATCATTTATTCTGGGGGTGCCTGGCTCAGTCCCTGGAGCTTATTGATTTAATTCACTTTTGTCAACCAAAGGTGCAGGTACTGCACCTGCAGAACAACCCACCTCACCTGCACTCCCTAAGAACAGTCACTGTTGGGCATTTACTTGTTTGTAAGGATGAGACTGACAGTTCCAATTTCACCTGCCACTCTGGCATGACACCATAGGGGTTTTAGGGTTATATGGACATTTTCATCTAATTTTCTGCAATTGAAAAGAAGAAAAACACGTGAACACTCATGACTTTGCCTGTTCTGGTTTTTCACTCGCTACAGTTTGAGTGTTTTTACATCAGCTCAGAACACAGACAGGATTCTGTGACATCTGTGTGTCTGTGCAGGATTGGTGGAAATGTTTCAGGAGCTATTCCAAACTCCACGTCTGAAACTGCATTTTCAATCTCTACCTTAAACACAGATTTTGTCCAATTTGAGTTTTTCACTGCAAAACAGGATCTTTTAGCTTTTCATCAGTCCCAGGCTGTTCTCTACTCCAACTTTCTGCACTGAATTGTCACCTCAGCGCTGAGCCCCCAAGGCCCCCTTTAGACTTCATCACAATCTTCAGTGATCAAACTCTGATCTCAAATGCAAACTCAGTGGCTTGTTTTTCATGAATCTAAGGGGACCTGGGCTTAATTTCTTAACAAAGCCTACATCATCAGATATTCCCTAATTTAACCTGCACCAGCCAGAGGCAGATGTGTACAAAGGTCAGACAGCTCTTTTCCAGTCCCCAGATGAAATGGCAAACAGAGCTCTTGGCCCACTTTTAGTTCTGCTGGAAATCCAGACCTGCTGATTCCAGAAGCCACAGTAAGTGCTGGATAAATCTGCAGTTCCTGCAGTGAAAGTCAACACTGTCACTTCATGCAGATGGAATGCTCTGCACTTCCTCAAGCCCAGAGCTGCTCACACACTGTTCCTGCCTGCTCTGCCAGTTCAACAGCTCCACAGCTTCCACCCAGGAATGACCTGGTGCCATGACTTGGCTCCTTTCATTCACACAAGAGATTCAGGGTCCTGCCTACCCAGACCTGCCCGTTCCGCTGGACAGAGACTGAGATCAGGTTTACCAGTAGGAAAGTCCAAAATGGTCCAAAATATTCTGGAGGGAGCTGTGTGAGGTTCAGCACCTGAGCCATCCTGGTCAGCTGTTCCCCTTACAATCTGTATTTGCAATTTGTACCTACTGTAGGTACATGGAGTTTAGGAATTGGATCTGCAGTGCCCTTACCGATTTCCATCTTCACCTCCAGCCTCCCTGGCCTCAGCAGAGCCTCATCAATCAGGTCAGGTCTGTTGGTCATTCCTAAATTCAGAGTTAAAAACAAAACAAGTGTTATCTGAGCTTAACAAATGGGTCTCCAACCCCTGGTGCAGCCCACAGAGGCACCTCAAAGAGCCTCAAGAAAACAGACAGAAGACACCCACTGAGTGTAGGGAAAGTCATGACCTGAGGGAGAGTCAGGGATCAGACCCATGCTGGTGGCTGCATCTCCCTGTCCTTGGGATTACCCAGGGCTCCTGCAGCAGGACAACCAGCCAGCACAGCTGGAGCAGCCCCACTCCTTCACAGGCCAGCACACCAACGTGCATCAGTGCCTGCAGGTGTTCTCAGACTATGAAACACTCCTTATGAGAAGCTAAAGGAGGAATTGCTGAAAGCAGCAACATGATGTCACAGCCCTTCAAACCTCCCGCTGCTCCTTTGGATCAGCCCAGCCAGGCCCAACACCAGCAGTGGTAACTCAGCTGCAACAAGAACACCAGTGGTGTTCCAGCAGCCCCCAGCACAGAGGGAGCCCCGTCCTACCGATGACCAGGATGTTGTTGAGCTGCTCCACGCCGTCGATCTTGGACAGCAGCTGGTTCACCACCGTGTCGTGCACCCCGGTGCTGCCGGCCATGCTGCCCCTCTGCTTGCAGATGGCGTCGATCTCGTCGAAGATGATGATGTGCACCCCGCTGTTGGCTCCCAGCTGGGGGGAGAGACGTGTCGGGAGCGTCGCCACTCGCACGGGAGCGGCGCGACACAGCGGGGAGCTCCCAGCACACAGAAACGACGCCCACACCTCCTCGTGTGTGCATCCCACGGCATCCACGGCTGTGTCCGACCCCTTCCCACCCTGCCCACCTCCAAACCAGCGTGGCTGGGGGGCTTTGCCCAACCTCAGGATTTCACAGCTGGCACTGCCTTCAAGGAAGGGCACTAAACTGGACAGGCGAAGCCAAGCCCAAAGCTGGAAAACGAAAGGTCCCAGCACTCAGTAGCTGAGGAAACCCTCTGAGAGAGATGGAGAACAAGGCATGTCTGAGGAGGGAGGGCTGCACCAGTGGGAATACCCCAGGCTGGACTGAAGTTGGTAAATACACAGCTTGCCAGAGCAGCTTTGCTCTCAGTATTTTTAGGGAGCCCAGTCAGTCCCTGCCAGTCAGGCCCAAAGTGCTGTTTCCAGGTTCACCCAGAGGTGAGGCAGTTGCAGCTGGTAGGAGAACAGGATACTTTTTGTGACCGTGTTATGAAGCTTCTTCCCTTCAAATTCCACCTGTAAAACATCTTCTGTGGCCAGGGCAGCCTGTGTTAACAGTGGGTGAATGTGCTGGCCCTGGCAACGTGCCCCAGACACGCTCATTACAGCCCCAACCTTTGGGAGACCTTTCTAATCTCCCAGCCTGTCATCGGCCCCATCCCCTCCGGCCAATATCCAGGGGATTTTAACAGGTGTGTTATTGCAAAGGGAAAGAGCCCTCAGAGATACTGCAACAACCACTGAGGAGATTGCTCACGTGGCTCTGGGTTACCACACAAAGCTCACTGACTGACTGACTGACTAATAAACCTTTTGCAGAAGAAATTACATCATTTCAAGCCACCACAAAAATCTGTCTTGTGAGCGTGAATAAAAGATCCTTTGCAATGACTTCTCCCCTGTACTTCACTGTGACTTGCCTGACATGTTAATTTACCAGAAAATCTATCAAGACTAAGTGATCCACAAGAGACAAAAATTACCACAGCACATGTGAAATAAGCATTTACACCTTGAAACTAAAGATTGGGGTTTGATAGCCAGCTAAAGTAATGGGTAAAAAAACCAAGTCTGGAAAAACAGAATATGTATCTCCACTTCCAGTTTCAAACTCTCTAGTTTTGAGACATTACTGTCATCCATTAGTTTTCTGCTGAGAAAAATGTATTGATTGTTGCACTTCAAGGACTATAATATACCAGTCTGCCTGTAACCTAAAAACCTGATAGCCTGGAAGCTTATCTGGAATTCATCCTATGTTATGTGCCACTTGAACTTAGGAACAAAAATCCAAACAGATTAATTATGTCTCTTCCACCAAAAAAAAAAAAAAAAAAAAAGAGAGAAACTAAAACCAGCAAAAAAATGTGCAATCCTGTTTCTCAGGGGGTTTGGAACAGGTGACACCACACGACCCTAAGCACAGCAGGATGGGCACTTGTACTGCTTCCAGATAAGTGTGCATGGAATTTGAAGACTGTGCCTGCTGGCCTGAACTCAGCTGCCTTTCCAGGTACTGAGCCCGTTTCCACCCCTGTGCTGTACAGCACTAACATTCCATGACTGGCAAGGAACTGCTCTAGTCCCAAGGCAGGCAGTGACTCAGGCTGTGATTGCAGAGCCTCCCTGGGGCACAGTCCCCCCAGTGTGTGTGTGTTCATTACCCTCCTCTGCTCCTCCTCGGCATCAGCAAACAGTTTGCGGATATTCGCCTCCGACTCGCCCACGTATTTGTTGAGGATCTCGGGCCCGTTGACCACCTTTGGCTCCCTGGCATTCAGCATCTTCCCAATCTGCCTGGCCATCAGGGTCTTCCCACAGCCTGGGGGCCCGTACAGGAGGATGCCCTTCACGTGCTTGCAGCCTGGAATCCAGAGAGAGCAGGGTTAGGAAGGAGGAGGAGGACGGGACAGCCACGGAGCGCTGAGGGAATCACCCTCCCAGGGAGGTGCCTGAGCTCTGCTCAGTGCCTTCCTCAGTGCAATTCAGCACAGACTGATCAGAGTCATTCCAATGATGTGCCAGGGAAAACAGCCCCTGAAAATCATCCCTAAGAAACAATCACAAAAAACAATCCCTCCAAAACAATCCCAAGTGCTCTCCCTGCATCAGCCACACCCAGGGACTGACAGCTGAGTTACAGCTGCTGGTGAAAACCCACAGCACCAGGGATCACCTGGGAAACATGGGAATGACACTCCTCTCTCCCAGGGCAGGTCCCAGGCACGCTGCTCATCCCCAGGCACGGAGGGGCTGCACATACTCTTTTTTACATCCCCACGTGCCCTGAGCACCAAGCAAAGCAGACACAGCTCAGACACACCGACCTGATTCTTGAAAGAGAACACCAGGAACGTTGTGTGGTAACACCCTCATCTTTACCCCTGTCCTGGGCTTTAAGGAGTCCCATATCACACAGCCACTGCTGGCTGCAAGTTCAGAGGGCAAATACTGGGAAAACTGAAAAGCACTTCCAAGAACCATCAGCCCAAAATCCTTGACCTGTAAACAGAAAGACCTGGAAGACTCTAATTTATTTCAATAACAGGGCTTGGAACACTGTGTGTGAGCACCAGCAGCTAAATTCTCTCCTCCAGGGAAGCAGAGGGTTAGGGTTAGGACACACCCCAGTCAGCAACGGGACCTTTGTCCTGGAAGCTGCTGTTGGAAAAGCCAGGAATGGGAGAGCAGAGATCATGGATGAGCACCAAGTTTCAAACACCAGGCACCAGGCTCAGGGAAAGCCTCAGAGGAGCACAAAGTCCCAGTTTCATGGCAGAGGGAACTACAAAACCAGGGAAGGCAAATAGAAGCTACCTGGAGAAGAGAAGACAAAGGAGCTCTCTACTGCCCAGCTTAAAAGACATGTACAAGGGATTGGGGAGTTTGGACACTGCCTGGTCACAGAGTGTGAGCAAACAGAAGAGAAATCTAGAACTCATTCTGTCAAGACCCAGCAGAGCTCCTCATTCTATTTTCCAGCTGATACTGAGGACCAGAGAGTAAAAACAAAGCTACAAGGAAATAAATTTATTTTCAACATTTAGGACCCAGCGGGTATTTCAGCATTTCAATTTATTTCTTCCTACACAATTTCAAGCACAATAAAAGTACCAGTTCCTCACTTGGCCCGTGCATGAGCCAGATGGGGAGATACAAAGCACTCAGGATGTGCTTCCCTTGGTTTGGGCCACCCTGGCCCCTCCCAGCACCAACATCTCCTTTGTTTTGTTTCCAGAAAATTTACCTAAAACCTTAGAAATCTTGATGCATTAGTTGTCTGAAGTAACAAGTAATACAATAATTAGTGAGAACTGCTCCATGCTGAAGTTGACACTCACACTGGCCTTAGTGTTGTGCCAAGGATGTTGTTTAGGTTGGATATTAGGAAAAATTCATTCACAGAAAGGGTGGTCAGGCACTGGCACAGGCTGTCCAGGGCAGTGGTGGAGTCCCCATCCCTGGAAGTGATCAAAAGGTGTGTGGATGGCACTTGGGGATATGGTTTAGAGGTAAAAACAGTGCTGGGCTGATGCTTGGACTCAACCTTAAAAGTCTTTTCCAACCCTAATGAACCCATGAAAATGCATTTATTTTATACTCCAGTCTTGCAGTTTGACTTCAAAGATGCAAACTCCCCAACAAGAGTCCTGCAGTGCTTCAGATGCACATTACAAACCAAAAAAGCAGCAAACTGATGGCACTGAGCTCAGACTAATAGGAGCTGAGCTCAGTTTATTGCACCATCAGAAGCTTAAGGAGCTTGGGCACTGCGAGGTGTCTGTCACCCACACAGTGACCTCCCTCCTGCTTTCTGCCTTGTCTCAGCCCATCCCAGAGGCCTCAGGGCTGCACAGACCCCACAGCCACATTCTGCCTCTGAAGGACACACACTTTATGACCTCACTGATACTCTGCTGTGGTTTCCTTTACTCCTCCATATTACAGCCATAAAGAACTGGTTTCCACCTGAATAACTGCTCAGTGCAACACAACTCCCCAGACCCACACGCTGCTCTCTCTCTCTCTGGCTGTTCATTCTCTGCAGTGAAGTTCCAGGAGGACACTGCCATGAGCAGAGCCTGATCCCTCCAAACCCTGGAGAGCAGCAGTGCTGTGCACTGAGCAAGCAGCAATAAAGCTGATGCTTCTGGCCTTCTCTGCAGATAAAAAAATCTACTGCAGAAATCCAGAGCTCTGGCTCAGAATTCATGAGTCAGCGTGGAGGCATCAAAAACATAAACAATATCCACTGTCAGTGCAGACAAATCTCACAGAGGGGTGAGTGAGACACAGGTAAATTCACAGGTGTCCCTGTCAAACCCTGTCATGATGGGTGTTGGTGGTGGGAACACAATCACCCCTGGAACCAAAGAGCACTTGTGAGTGCTGCTCTGCAGGGAAATCCCAACAGGCTGATGCTCCCTCAGCCCCTGTGCTCCAGCACCAGGCCAGCAAAGGGCTACAGCAAGTCAGGGCTCGTGCCCACAGCCGGCCCTGGGAGCAGCCTGGCGAGGAGGGACCTGGTTCTGCAGAGCAGCCTCTGTCCCAGGGGTGTTCCAAACACACACATGAATAGTCTGGGCCTATTGTTTTCTTCTAGTTTTCTTGTAAGTCCTGTAAGGAGTCACTGAGGGAGCTGGGGGGCTCAGCCTGGAGAAAAGGAGGCTCAGGGGGGACCTTCTCACCCTCACAACTCAACAACAGGAGGCAGGAGCCTGGGGGGGGTCAGGCTCTGCTCCCAGGGAACAAGGGACAGGAGGAGAGGGAACGGCCTCAGGCTGTGCCAGAGGAGGGTCAGGTTGGACATCAACAGGAATTTCTTCCTGGAAAGGGTGGTCAGGCATTGGCAGGGGCTGCCCAGGGAGGTTTGGAGTCCCCATCCCTGGAGGTGCTCAAGGAGGAACTGGCCATGGCACTCAGTGCTCTGGGCTGGGGGACAAGGTGGGGATCAGTTCAAGGTTGGATTAAATCTTGGAGGTGTTCTCCAAACTAAACAATTCTTTGATTCTTGCAATTCCCAATCTCTCTCCTAGAAGTACAACTGAGTTACACCCAGCTGAAGCTTCTCTTCTACAGCCCCAAAAAAATCTGAACTTCTTGAAAAGCCCAAACATTCCCCTCCTCTGCATGAGCTGCCTCAGCCTGTAACACCCCACACCCAAAATCTCATCTCCCACACTGGGAGTGTTTGGAAGGCAAAGGACCAACCAGCCTGGTGGCAGCTGGAAGGGGAAGCAGGACAGGCTGTGGACAAAGCTGCTTAGAAACCTCCGAGGATTTTCACCCTCTTCCTGTTCAGGCTGTTCCAAGTGGAATGGAAAGGAAAAGAATCCTAGAATATCCTGAGCTGGGAGGGAACCGCAAGGACCATCCAGCCCAACCCTGCACAGACACCCCAACAATCCCCCCCTGTCCCTCAGAGCGTTGTCCAAACCCTCCTGGAGCTCTGGCAGCCT